>CM067362.1:40960562-41115562 GCA_034401795.1 Chaetoderma sp. LZ-2023a | reverse complement strand
AAATCCTAGTTTGCGATAAGTTCCTATGTTGCGTACATTTGAGGCAAATCTAACCAGTCAGACAGGCAAGCAGATACGCTGATAGGCACAAACTCAATACACTCGTCTCCTTATGAATTTTCGAAAATGTATTTATATCTATCAGTCTATGTCTCGTTTTAAGTCGTTTATTCTGGGATTAAAGAACTATCAGTTGTGTCCCGAAAATGGATTCAAATGAGGGAATTGACATTTGTTGTGAGGCGCGCGTACGCACGGACGGACGCACGCACGGACGGACGCACGCACATCCATAATAAGCAGTAGGCCTATGTGTGGTCATAGAATTTGTCTGATTGTTTCTTTTGAAAACAGTACATCGAATTTTCCTAAAGCTTCATTTTCAGAAGCTTGTTCACATAATATAGGATTTCATACATTTGCTTATGATTTTAAAACAATAGGGGACAGTTTTATAGATATTTCTGCCGTTCGAAATTCTGGGAATTTACCAATTCAATTTAATTCAAGTTATTACTCCCAGACTTTATACAAAGTATATGGAGAACATATTTACATTGAAATAGATATATACTAGTGGTGTACCAGTGTACACATTTATAACAAGGTATTTTTCAGGCGCTGTAGCAGCAGCAGCAACAACCGCCGTCCTCGTCGTCGTCGTCGTCGTCGTCGTTCAGTTCCAGGTCAGATATAGAGGTCATTTTAGAGTGAGATAACTATTGCACTGATTGTCTCTGCTCTCATTGCACAGTACACCTTGGGAAACAAGAGGGAAAACAATTCTATTTCTACCAAACCCCAGTCGCAATTCAGTTCAGTATTTACACCCAGGGGAACAGTCCAGGAAATTACAACCCAGTTGCCCTGACGAGTATTCTATGTAAGACACTTGGGAGAATAGTCAGAGATAACGTGGTTAGACACATTCCTGACAATAATCTATTTTTTCTACATGCATATCTAAAAGACACAGTGCCGCATCCGCATGTATTAAGAAAACTGGTTAAATAAATTAATGAAATGGAGAATATTGAGCGATAAACATCAGAGAGTACTTTTGAATCGCACACCATCAGAATGGGTACCAGTAACACGTAGCATAACAACAAGGGGCGTTTTCAACCGTGTCTTGTTTGCCTGCTCTATAATTGACCTCTCGAATCGCACTAGCAGCCCATCACAGCTGTTTGCAGGTGACACTAATGTACACACAGATTCTAACAGACAATGATCGAAAAATTACAATCTGACATCAACAACCTTACAGTTTAGTCTAATATAATATATAGACAGCGATGATGTCGGGCCCTGGCACAGGCCATGTTGATGTTGGCCTCACTAAAAAATTGGAGTCACAGCAAACACCGCCCTTTTCCTCCACACAGGAGAACAGCTTGCTAAACCTTGTGTATGGCCGCAAGAGGTGGCAAACAGGCACACATGTAGGCAGGAACCCTCATGCATACACCGCTAAAGAAGACTGATGGTGTCCATCCACATTTCTTATCAGCGTGTTCAACTGTTGCCTGCCTGCAATGTCGGGCCTTGGTTTCTCTGGGGCCGGTGAAGCAGTCTTCATACGATGCGCAGGCATGGATGAAGAAGATGTTGCCTTCCCGAGCCTTACACTTGAATCTTAGGAAAGACAATGAAGACAGTGCCGATTGCATAATAATGGAGCTTCGAGGACGAAGAGGCGTGACTGATTCTTATCTCTCTGCATATTCGGCGCTACTATCGTTAACGTCTGGGTAACACAGAACGAACGGACACTCCTCCTCCTGGGAGGTATCGCTAGGGGTGGTTGTGACATCACGCATATGGTCAGGTTGCTAGGCAATACTGGCCACAGTGCCCAACAACTAATTGAGCATGTGTTCCACCAACATTTTTCTGATGTTTACCAGGCTGCCCTCAAGCTGAGCCGGGCAGCCTTAAAATACTCGTGATGCAGTCAGTACATATGGCATTCTCAACGCTCAAATTTGTTACCGTTGTGTATGTGCCACCGAGTAAAAATACGAGAGCACCTCTGGCACTGTTTCATGCTGATCAGTCATGGCTCCGTTGTACAAACAGATTAGGAGACTTTATTTATGTTGATTTTAACATCTACGCTACTTGACGTCTGACAAGTGAACAGCTTCAGTTGGTTGCTGCAGCTTCTCTTATGCTGATCTAGCCCGACGAATAGGACCACGTGGTGTGACCATGTGAACACCCAACATTTCCACTTATTTCTTTCTGGGCACGTAACAAGGCGTGTTTCCAATAGAGGTTCATAATAATTTGATTTTGTACTTTATTATGGAATAATATTTAGCCAATTACAATTGCTTAGTAAGCACACTCATAGTCACACATACCCAGTTTTGATTACCTATGATATGGCGATTGCCTGACAAAATATCGTAGTGCACTTAGGCATAATATCAATACTATTGTTTTATATGTGTATTGCTCCCATCTAAGGTCAGTGTTTCATGCAGAATTACTTGATAGCTCGCTGCACAAACATTTCTATCAAATGTAATGTTACACATCACTAGAGTGCTTAGGTAATTCTTGTAGCTGGCAAGGACTGTTCTGTGTCTTTCAATTTGGTGTGGTCCTTGGATTGCAATGGCTGAAAGAGCCGGCATGGCCGTTTCAGCGCAAGGCATGCCATTGACTAATTTGCCATCCAAATCATCATATGCATCAAAGTCAGGGCCTACCTCAGCAACAATGCTGAGATTGCTGGTCAGTCAGTAATGGCTGGCCCTGAGCATACCACCGGTTGCGCTATAGAGATGGTGTATTTTGTTCAACGATCTGGGGGATTCCTGTCTATACAAAGTCATCATTCGGCTCAAGAGTCTTTGCATTTCCCAAGATGATGATCAAGATAGAGGGGATGCCCAATACCATCTGGCTCTGACAGGGAAAAAGTAGCGTCAGTCAGACACTTGATGATGTACCATGGCTCCTGCCATTTTACCGGGCATTGAAGTGAAGCCTTTGGCGCACCTATGGTCTTGCATCCATACTTTGTCACCAGGCTGATATGGTCCGCCGTGTGTCTGTCTATCATGCCAGCTTATACGGTGTCTGTGAACAACTTTCCTATTCATCATGCATGTATTTTGACATACTTTCAATAAGCATTACCTAGTAACTCACTGAAGGGACTGTTTGGATCATGCACTAGCAAAGGCATCCATTGACAGTGATGGTTCACTATTGAAAATGTCTCATTCAGGAGTAAATGTCATGGTGCAGTGCACCGAGATTCAGTCACCCATCAATACATAAGGATGTCGAATGTCCCAACCACGTTGATTGACATTGACCTCGTTACGAAACAGAGTCTCTCCATCCCAGGGTCACTCTGTGTGTGCATGATGTAAGTTTTCTTGATGAGTAGGAAAGTGCTTTTGACGTTTATTCCAGCCAGTACACCAAATCAGGATGCAGCGGATGCCTTTTGATCAATGATTGCAAGAGCCTCAACCCACTTGGTAAAATAGTCATGTATGACTATGACGTGTTTGTTGCCATCATATATGCTTGGCAGCAAGTCAAGAATATTTATCATTGGATTTCAACATTTTATTGCATGAAAAGGCCTGGTACAGTTATGGCAGGGTTCGCACTGGAATACCCAGACAGCTGTAGATATGCCTGTCCAGTGAAACTAATCTTTGATTCTCTCTCTTTCTGCGTTGGCCTGCATATCAGTCATTGTCTGGCTATCCCAGTGCAAACCCTGCAATAACTGGATCAGACTTTTTCATGCAATAAAATATATTTAAATCAAATCATAGATATTCTTGATGTAGATTCCGTTTTATATGATTCTGCCACAACCAAGTGTGAACCATAGCATAATAATTAGTTCTCTATGTGCAACTGCTGATATTGTGTGGCAATGGTATTTCACCTCAGAAGGATAGCATGAGAAATCACCTTTTATAGGGTAAAAAGCCACCAAGGCACCAGGCAAGGAATATTATCAGTATGCTGTCATTTATCTGACCTTCGTGTATCGCGTCCATGAAGCTGCATACAAGATATAAAATGATTGACACCCATAGGGGAAGCGGCTTAGGGGAAATTTCTTGCTCACAGAATCTGTGTTACATGATGGCACCCTGGGCGATGCACGATGATGAACTGGTAATCCTGAAAGGCTTTTTGCCCATGTGTAATCTCCCCGTCCATGTTTTTCTTCTTTTTTAGCCACTTCAGTAAAGCTTCGTTAATGCGCAGCTTGAAATCTCTACCATACAAGAAGTATTTGTATTGTTTGGTAAAAAAACAAACTTTGGTCAGCAGCTCCCTTTGGTGGTGGCATTGTTGCCCCCATAAGAAGGTACGATTTTGTGAACCTCCTGCACTTGTAGTAACACTATGCCAATGTCTGAAGTGTTTAGTATGAACTGAAATTTTGTCTCTGAATACGGCAATATTGGATCACTGGTGAAGCATGATGCATGAAAGGTTGTTTCTTGCACTTCAGTCAACTCAAATGCAGTCTTTTTCCGTTAGCGCAGCTTTGGTGGGTAGCTGCCTATTTCTTTACCCATAATTTCGTCATGTGAAACATCTTACGACACCAGATTGTCACAAGACGTCATAAGTAACTCATGACGTCATGCCGTCTCCTAACCCATCAGTTTTCATTGCTGACATTTGGCAGGTCAAGAATTATTGATCCTTGTGATGACACATTTACCGCACCCCCCCCCCCCCCACCCCACCCCTTTGCCACTTTGGGAGTTGTGAGGTTATGAATTATAATCATATATATTCTAACCCCCGCCCCCTCCCTATTCATTTAACATGCGTCCAAATCTTGAGTACGGTAGATCTACCTGTTAGCATGCTATACCTGCTGTAATCCGATTCCTGAGTCATAGTCAACCAGGACCCAAGTACCTCTATATCCGGATCTCGACCTTCGTCCGGAAGTCAGTTTTCCGGACATTAATTCTTCTTCGAGCCGCATCATTCCTGAGCTCATCCAGGAGCTGAAGTATCGCCGGTCTAACTTCTGATCAACCAGGGCCTGTGCTGTGCCGAACTGACACGTCATCCTTAGACTCGCATCATCATCGGGATAATGTTTGCTACGTAACCCGTCATCCCTACGTGGCCACATTTCCAGGAACTATCACCTGGACCAATGAAGCTTCGCTAGACTGAAAATCCGCCGGCAAGACTCTAGGTAGGAACGCTTCCATTATATGTTAAGTACAACTTAAAATCATACTTTACACTTATCCCCGGAGTTTTGGATTAGTTAACCAAAATTATATCAAATCTTATTATTATAACTTGGGGATAGTGATATGCAACAGCTGTTTAGTTGCCATATATTTGTACTTTAGATTATTTCGTCTCGAGTAGCTTTGGCTCATTAAGCGATTGAGCTTAGCGTTAGTCACGTTCGATTGAGTAAACCTAGCCAAAGTTACTCGGGCATCGCCTTTCAACATCTTAAATTACTGACAAAGTATATATATATATATATATATATATATATATATATATATATATATATATATATATATATATCAACTTTTATTGATCTTCTTGCTTCGATATTACGCTGGTCATTCATCCAATCTATCATTCACTGCATTTGCACCTCATCGACTCTTTTCATCTCGCATTGTTATCATCTTATTATTCGTTATATAACCTGTATGCGTCGGTAATAAACATTTCTTTTTTTCATTAATTTAAAATTGTTTCCGCTTCAAATTCCTTCAGAAAATTCTGAGCTAAACCAACATCGGCAGCAAAAGATTCCCCACGTGATAGACTGTAGCTGCTCTCGCCAGATCTTGTCTGTAGTTGGTAGCGTTTGGAACACCGTCTTATCACTTTGTTGTTTACGTTCTCGGTACCACTTTGCTAAGAAATTGAACTCCACGATGTTTGAGCATCTTGGATCAATTTCTTAGATATGGGCTTAACGAGAACGACGTGCCCTTGTCTGCCAGTTGACCTGGACGCTTCTGGCGATAATTCCTGATCCAGCAAACGCAACACTTTCCGCCACTTCGAATTTGATAGATTCACATTTGTGGAAAGTTATAGTTCTTTCAAATCTCAGATCCATCGGTATCCGGATCTGTCAAGAAATCTTAATAATCCTTTATGCTCCTTTCTTGATCTCATGAAATGTACATTTCCACCTAATCTTTGATCACATCATATATTTTGAGCCAATCCGTTGGTCGAATAGGCATCGATCCTGAATCCTTGAACTTCTAGGCCAATCATCACCAAACTTGGTACATCCTATGAGCTATGTTTGAGGTCATTTAGGTCAAATTCATTTGCCTGGATCTTTCACCTATTCGGCGATGATAGTAGCCTTGTAACCAGTTACCCCTAGACACGCTCTTTGAGCCATTTATAACATTGAGGTCATGACCTTGACTTGACCTATTAAGTCAATTTAGGTACCTTGACCCCATCGGAAATTCGTCATACTATCATAAGTTTGACCATTATACATTTCAACTTATGGTGAACTAGCCTGCTGATGGGTTTGAATATTTATTATCGCCTATCGTTGTTACTTCAGCGACGATTCTATCTTGTTGAAGTGACTGAACATTCAATGTCGCCGATCATCTTTGCGTTTACTGAGGTCATCAGAATTTTATCGTCATTCATCACTCGTTCGACGTTTTTCAAGTGTCTGAAATGTTCAGATAGCGGTTGCCATCATCTCTTTTTACCGTCTTTCATCTTTTGGCCTGCGTCTTTTATATTGGTAACAGACCAAGGTTATCACACGGATCAACACAGTTCCTTTGAGGTGACAACGTCATAGCCACGGTCCAAGTTCGTCACTGATTTTCTCGGCGTTCTATAAATTGTTACTTCATAGTTTTGATTTACAGACCATTCTTCTTCAGGTTCATTCAATTTATTCTTCTTCATGGTTAGCGGCCTAGGATGGAGTTTTCGACTTCTAAATTTTCACATCAGCACCATGACAGACTGGATCTCCTTCATCTGCTAGTTTCTCTACCTTGACCGGACCTCCCAGATAATGCAGCTTACTGGGCCGATGCTGGGCCAATACTGTGCCGATACTTTCTGTATCGGCCTGGTACTGACCCAGCATTGGCTGGCCCAGCATTGGTCCAGTAAGCTGCATTATCAGGGTCTGTATTCAGCATCATCAATGTATTTAACCTTTAACTGTATGATTTCTTCGACCAATTTATCAGATGCACATTATACCTTCATTCGTCTCGTATACTTCAACGACTACCCAGATTTATACTTATATAACAAAATCTCGGAATATTCCATATGTAAATTTTCAATTGAAGTCGATTGAATGTATGTTTCATATTTCTTGGTAATTTAGTATTTTACTCGTCTAAATGCATACACTCCTCGAGATCGTCATATATTTTAAGACTAAAAGCGTCATGTACACTTATTTAGCTTTCTAGTTTTAAGGCCTGTGTAACTAATCAAGCAATCCCTACCGAAAGTTCTGCATTGATTTAATAGTTCATTAATCTCTTGAGATACCTGGTATAATATTATGACTGTTAGCCCATGTGTCTGTTATCATTCAACCTTTTACTAATTTTCTCTGGTACCACTTGTTATGATATAATTCTGATTGCTATCAGCTGCATTTACTCAAACAGTTCTTTGCCAGTCTCACTCTATTCACCTTGTGATGCATAATTCTTGAATTAAAATATGCACTGCAATTAATTATTACTTTATAAAGATATTTGTTGATTGACTGCTTAATTAATTGATTTTTAATGATGATTAAGGGTTGATTTGCTAAATTTTTAATCGTCCAATTGTCATAATTTAATTTTGCCGTTGCTTATTAATTTATTAAACTATTCAGCTACACTGTTAGTACATATAGCGCAGCACCTCTTTATAAACTCCAGCACTTACAAATTCGATAATATACAAATTTAATTTACTTCTCTTTTCACCCTGTATCACTAGAATAGAGGAGACATTTGCATTTTATATGAAGGCTGTAACTGGTAAAATAACCGACCTCGAGGTAAGGATCAACAATAAAACTGATAAAGCAGAAACAGAGGATCGAATCTAGCATAAAGACTATCAAAACAAATCAATCTACTATAATAGATCTTATAAAAGGTATTAACAAACAGAATAGACAACAAAAATATGTTTCAGATGATAACACTACTATTAAATCACGTTCAGTGCAAATCACACAAGAATCAACAAATTCTATTATATTAACGTTAGTGAGTGAAATGGAGGAGAGGCAATGGCAAAGTAACAATATAATTATTTACGGTATGCAAGAATCAGAACATGAGGATGGCACAGAGCATGAAATATTGACCTTGGTGCTGTTAACAATGTGAGCAGCACCCACATACAGCTGAGTAATATGGTAGAAGATAATGGCCAGAGGTTGGGCAGATCCAATACCTATGCAAATAAGGCCAAGCGACTTACGGCTGTCGTGAAATACAAGCAGCAAATGACAGAAAACTTTTTTAATGCAAGGAAATAAAAGATTTCTGGGGACTCAGCAGCTCCGGCCCTAACAAAAACTCAGCGAGAAGGTGAAATGTTTAGAGGCAGCAGAAACAAACCAAACTAGAACAATCAGGGGGACACACGGTCGATATGGATAATTTGCTCAAACAGGTTACAAGAGGTCAAGAGAAGGCAAGGCCCATTGATGAGACACAGAGCGATCAACAAACCCCACTAATCAGAAAAATGGGAACTGTAGTGTGATAAAAAGTGTCTGAAAATCATGTACACCAATACTGATTCCCTACTAAATAATAAAGATGAACTTATATCTAGAGTATATATAGTTAAGCCAGACATTGTGGCTATCACAGTTATATCTTAACAATACAATTACAGAAATTGATGATGTTGAAATTCAGGTACCAGGAAACATATTGTACAGCGGTAGAGATGTTGGCATATGCATAATGGATTCAATCCGATCTTCACAGAACAACATATGTAACACTCAGTTTATTGAAGCAGTGCGTGCCACAATAACATTGGCTGGAAAGGACAAATTACTTATAGGTTGCATGAAATTCCGTCTAGTACCGAGAATAACAACATTCAATTAAATTTAATTAGACACATGACAAGTTTAGACTACAGCCATATGATAATCATCGGGGATTTTAATTACAAAAGCATTGATTGGGAGGTGCGAATGATAGCCACTACAGACACAAATGTATACAGACACAAATGTAGATACGCGCATAGAAGCAGTAAATGACACATACCTGTATCAACATGTGATGAAACAGACCCTTCATAGAGAGCTCCACGCGCCTATTATCTTAGATTTAATACTGTCAAATGATGAGCATATGGTACAGAATATTATATATGACTTTCCCATTTGTAAAACTGGCCATGCAACATTAATCTTTGACACATATATGTATTATGAGTTAAAAGAACCCCCTTGACGAACTTCTCCCAATAGCTGCAAGCAAACTAAAAATTGAGAATCTCTATGAATGAATCCAAAACAGAGTTCACCCACATATACCTATCTATCTACAAAGCATGAAACTAACGAAAATGACGATCCACTTCGTGGTGGCGAACCATGGAGGAACAGTACAATTCGGGGCTCACTGCTTTGCAGTACTGCTGCCACTGCTGCACGCTGTGTCATGGGGAACATAGCTTTCCAGTCCTTCTGGAAGCTATGGATTCGTAGATCAAAGATGCACTTGATAAAAAGGCTACTTTTATACAATGCAAACAGTGTATCCTTGATGCTGTATAACTGTAACAGCAGGACAGCTCCAAAGGTAGCTCTAGACAAAGTCGATGCATGCCAGACACAGTGGGCAAAAGCGAAGACGGACTAATTTCAGCTGTAGGTTAATTCTACTACTACAGCCACAGAATACAGTAATCATACATACAGTTAAAAGAAAATACTCTGAGATACAATTACTACAAAGACAACTATGAAGGAATAAGAAATGTGATTAAGACTTTTGATTAGGGCTAGACATTCAAGGATATGAGTGTAAATAAAACCTAGAATAATTTTGACGATGCAAGTAAGCAAAGTATTAAAAAATTAGAACTGTTAGTTAAACTGAACAGCAATACCAAGCCACAATTAACAATTGTGGAACAGACAAACTATCATTGTAATACATGAACAATGAAAAGCGTGGAACATATACCAGGATAACAGAACTGATGCAAACTATGAGCTATCTGTAAAGGCCAGACTGATACAACTGGAGTACGAGAAGCAATGAAAAATTCGAAAACAAAAATGCAGCAGAGTTTAAGCAGAAAGGTTTTTGGAATTATGCTAAGAGTAAATTAAGAGTTAAATCGGGTTTAACTTATCTTGTAAATAGTGATGGTATGATGTCAGATAAGGCGGAAGCCCTTAACAACTTTTTTTTAGCTCAGAGTTCATTGATGAGAATACAGAACAAAACCCCATACTAGATCAATACCAAATTGAACTGAACAACTTGGATGTAGCATTAGAAGATATGACCAAAATACTGAATGAGCGAAGTACAACTAAATCAGCAGGATCTGATGACATTCACTCGAAATAACAGAAACAATAGAGGAAAAAGTCATGCCATTCCATTGCAAATACTGTTCCGAAAATCCCTAAGAGTAATCTCTACCAGATAAGTGGCGTCAAACACACATTGTACCCATTTTTAAGAAAGGATTAAGATCATCTGTAGAAAAGTATGGGTCAATGAGTTTCACAGTAATAATATGTAAGATATGGAAACAATAATCCGAGATAAGATCGTGAAACATATGGAGGACAATAGTTTATTCTGTGACCACTAACACAAGTTCAGAAAGGGAAGATTGTGTGCCACACAGCTACTACGCTTGCTCGAAGAATGGACAAAGATGTTTGAATCTGGAGAATCATATGATTGTATCTACATGGATTACAGAAAAGCTTTTGACAGTGTCCCTCACGAGAGGCTAATTAATAAGTTAGATGCCTATGGCTTGAATGATATTATTCAATAAAAACTCAGAATTTAGCTACAACATTGTTCAGGAGAATTTCGGCACCAAAGAGGAAGCGAATGACTTAGGACTCTAAAGTTTGAATGATATATTTATACTTTTATCAAAAAGCGAATAGTAAATTAGGAATAATAAGAACAATATAAGAACAATATTCAAGGATTAAGACTCAGATTCATTTGTGAAACTCTACAAGTCATTTATTAGACCCCCCCCCCCCCTCCTCTGGAATAATGGGCATCTGTCTGGTATGCTAAGTGAAATGGAGAAAGTACAAAGAAGAGCCACCAAAATGGTGTCGCAGATAAAGGATCTTACTTACGACGCGAGGCTATGGAAACTTAGGTAACAGATGCTCGCATTCAGAGGAAGGAGAGCCGACATGATTGAAAACTCGAAGATAGTTGCTTTGCAAATTGATATTTTATCACCCTTGCTGTTCTTCCATCCAGCGTGTGGTTATCCAATTTTGCAGGCATCTAAGTCTAGGTACTGCAGTGTTGTCTTTTCTGCTGCTTCACTTTTTAGCCTTAATTCCCAGTAGTCATTTATGTGTGACGCTGCAGTTCCCTTCCACCTCCCCATGCTTGGCAGGTTGTGTATAAGATTGTAGGCTGATGGCAGACTGTACTGTTGCAGGATCTGCTTGATTATTATTTTTTCGAAACAAGTAGCATTAGATAAAGACTCACCTGGAATCGTTTCCCTTAAGAGCAAGCCGGTCCCGAATCCTGTTGTGCCGTCGCTGAAGCAGGGCCCAGCTGTCTGAACTGCCGGAACCGGCGTTCATAAATATTCTATATACATAATTTACAGGCCCAATAATGGCACACGTTTCAAATACATACAACAACTGAATGGTACACTCTAAATAAGCTATAACCATCTGGGCATCTTCAAAACGTTCTGCATTAAATCTGTTGACCTGGTAAACAACATGGCTGACAACCCAACCAAAACTCGAATGCGAATTTATACTGTTACACACTTCCTTCCTTATTTTTTTTTCTTTTAAAGTTTTTCTGTTTAGCACTGTACAGTTTATACACCCATGTCTAATTCTACAAAACGCTCAGGGGGACCCATATACGCCCACTATGCCTGACATTGACATCAATTTCAGTAGGCTGGCTGTGGCTCCCATCCACAACAGGTTGATCTAGACTAGTCTCATCCACTGTTACAACAGATTGGTTCTGACTGGTTCGTTCAAGATTAGTGTCATCATTGTAGTCAGACAGTTCATCATCAGAGTCCTCTGAATGATATTCATGATGCATGATACTTGGCGGAATTTCTGTGTCAGACTTTTCAACATCGAGGGGCAAATCTTGGGAAGCCTTTCAGGGAATGGGCAATGAGATCATGGTGATGTAAGAATCTCCTAGGGAAGGTTTTACAATCGTTCACCCTAAAAATATTCCCCTGATGACATTGAATTATTTCAAATGGCCCATTCCAACATGACTGAAGCTTGTATGGTTTTCCAGGCTTAAGGGGTGGGGGGGGGCGTGAGGGGGGTGTATATTCTTACTTTGTCCCCAAGATAATACTGGTGGCTAACCACATTAATCCCACTTTTCCTCTACCAGTTTGGCTTTAATGTGACTATCCCTCTCCACCACATGTCTATAAGCAATTTCAGGTTTCCTAGCAAGAAGCCCCCCCCCCCCCACCGCGCCTAACAGGTGAACTTCCAGTCCTACCAGCCGATGATTCTAAAATTGCTGCAGGTGTGCATGGTTCGAGCCCACACAATAAAAACAATGGTGAATATCCAGTTGATTCATGAAAGTGAGTGTGATAACTGAACTGGAGAAAAGGAATTCCTAAATCCCAGTTATGTCACTAACATTTATCCACAAAGTTTCTCCAATAGTTCTTTTAAGCCCTTCTACGACACCATTGGACTGGGGCATCAACGGCCTGACCATTTTTTGTCAATACCTAGAATTTGCGCCAATTCTACCAGTTGATTATTGTTAACCTCACAACCACGATCAGTCAAAATCAAGATGGGTATTACGTGATGACAAAGAAAATTCCCAACAAGTGCATCGCCTACAGTTTGAGCCCTCCGTAATAGGAACCATTTCTGCAGCCCTGGTAAGCAGGTCTATAAAGACAAGCAGAAATTTATTTCCAGAATTAGAGCGCACACAACCAATAGGTCCCTTTAAACCAATCGCAACTTCCTCCCAAGGCTCAAAGGGTTGAGATGTTTCACACAATTCGGCACAAGGGTTTGGCTTAGGCCCCACTGAATACAGACATACCACATAGGATTTACAATAATTTTTCACATCTTGCTTTATTCTGAGCCAAAAGTAATTAAACTTAAATAAATTGTTTGTCTTATCTGATCCCATATGCCCAGAATTGTCATGTGCTTAATGCAAAATTTCAGGACTCTGGTATAATCAACTGATGTACCCTTTGTTTATTTATACAGGGGTCAAGAAACAATAAGCCAGGCCCCTTCTCAATGCTTAAAGAGTTCCATCATTTTAACCACTTCATTACAGCTTCGGATGATGAATCACGAATCGCTAAATGCTTATGAGACATGATCTATTTAAGAATAGGATCACTAATTCCAAAGTTAATTTCTTTGATTGTACGATGTTAACCGACCTAGACAAATCATCGGCAACAAGATTTCCATGGCCTGGTATGTACTCAATATCAAAGTCGAATTCCGAAAGCATACCTTCCCCGAGGGCCTTCTTATTCCTAAGCCACTGAAACCCCTTATGATCGGTGTACCAGCTAAATTTCTGACCAAGCTGATATCTGAATTTTTATAGGGTGGAAATAAGGACAGATGCTTCTTTATCATGAGTATGCCAGTTTATTTCATTACCAGCAAATGCCTTTGAAGCAAATATCACAATGTGTTTAAACCCAATCCGATCCTTCTGAGATAGCACACAACCCAAAGCTGTATCAGATGCATCAGTGGTGACATCAAACATGCTAACCATATCAGGAAAATTTAACATAACAGATAACACTTGCTTTAAATCATTAAATGCTGCTTCACGAGCATCATTCCAGCAAAAGTCTGCTTTACCTGTTATCGAGGTTAAAACTGCCACATGATTTTGTAAGTTTGGAATGAAATCAGAATAATACGTATAAAGATTTTCGCAATTCTTTAGTTGTTGTTGGTATGGCCCAGTCTACTATGGCCTTAGTTGTGCCTGGATCGGGCCATATACCGTCAGCAGACAATATGTCCTAAAATTTTACTTAATTTTTGCACATATCTACCTTTTTGGAATTTATGATTTGCAGTTTCCAACCTCTCAAATCCAGAACGTAGGAGAGTAACATGATGCTCAAAACCTTTCCGCCCTACAATGATATCATCCATATAACAAGAAATGATATTCCCAAGCAGTCCATCGAGAATATTAGACATTAGTATTGAAAACGCAGCAGGTGCATTTCTGACCTTAAAGTACCAATGACCATTTTCTGTAGTAAGCACAGCTTGCTTTTGATTGTAAGGTGTAATCGACACCTGCCAGTATCCACTGTAGAGGTGAAGCGTGGTAAATGATGCAGACTCTTGTAGGGCTTCTAGACACTCTCGAATTGAATCGAATTAATCTTTGTTTAAGTGGATTGGTTAAGGCAAAATTTTAATTACTAAGATGGTAGCATTGTAAATTTTGAGTGTATCCCCAATTTGAATATCGATGACACACACTGCCGTAAACAGAACAATTTAGAATTATTAGCTGCCTTGTCCCATGCGCATCCGGTTCCCATGCTTATCTTGTCATAGTCCTGTTAAATCAAACCAACGTGCAACATTATGTGATGTTTGTGGTGATGGGTGCACCTAAAATGCTCCCAGCTAACAATTACTGAATATGTACAGATAGAATATACTGAAGAGCCACGGTGGTGTTTTAAATGTAACAAAACATTATTTCCTTTTAACCATTATGATGATGATGTTGACTTCATGCAAACTATCCTAGGTGTAAACTACAGCATATACACAAACAGAAATACACTGATAAACCCATTCAACTTAAATAATGACCAATGTACATTCTCTGAAGCTAATGGTGATGATGATCATGAATCAACAAATTTTGTACAGCGTTATGTGACTATATACTCCAAATTCAATACAACGATAATATATGATATCTTTTTCTGCAATGGGAGGTTTTACGGAATTCCCTTATGACGTCATTTTCACGCGTGTGCAGATGACTGGCCATCAACAGCGCGGCCACTCGTGTGTAAACAAACCCGATGCGCTATGGCTAGCAATCGCGTACTGTCAGTTTATGCCAAGGGTCTGCCGTTAAATGCCAGTACACAGTATAACATTAAACTTCAATTCAACAAAGGAGCAGATTCGCTGCCCGATCCGTATTCTATTCTAGAAGATAAATGGATTAATGACCCATATTTGTGGCCGGAATTGGATTTTGGACAAGTGTATGTTTACCTTGTTGAAACACCTTCGTTATTTAATCACACGACCATGAAAGCTTTGAAAAGTTTAGAGGCGTATCGGTAAGAAATCATCGAATTAATAAATTGTAGCCATGCAAAAATAAAGAACTGTAAAGTACCTGTCGTGAGCGACCACCTATCGACGCACACTTCAAGTTCAGTATTATTTATTTCACGATTTATGTACACAAATAGTCTACAGGCAGTCCATCCAATGCAATGCCTATAATGTGATGGACACTTTCAAACATACATCACAGCACAGACCTTTGAATTTTCATCCATACATCCCACTACCACCCACCCCCACCCCCCCCCCCCGCTATTTCTATATGTGATATACTATACATTGAAGTATGTCTTGTGATTCACTTAAGCCAATGTTATGCCCCCCACCCCTCTTATGGCCTCGGTAAATAATGGCCTTACCTTACTACACACAACCCTCCCAATAATGAAAGTTTAAATATATCACTATATATATATATATATATATATATATATATATATATATATATATATATATATATATATATATATGTTCCTAGCATCATGAAACCTATTCTATTACATTGTCATATGGTTGGTACATAACTGCCATGCTAGTTTGTTCATCATTATTTTAGGTATGTGGAGAGTGGTCATGTTCAGGAAGTAAAGTACTTCAATGTACAGAACAGCCCATACTGTTTTCTAAAGGCTGGTGTTCTACCATCTATGAGAACAGGGGACAGGCCACACCAACCTTGGGTGTGCCTATACAAGGAAACAGCAGACATCTTTTGTGCTCACTGTACCTGTGTATGCTGAAAAATAATTACTATCATTCACCATCCTTGGGCCTAATACTGATACATACATGGGCTTCTGGTGATACACAATCCACAAAATCCATGCTTATATTCATTCAGTCCAAATTTGTATTGGAAGTCCATGTATAAAACAAATATTCTTTTGTTGAGTCTGTTGTGTGTTCCTGACAGATTCAGACATTCAACGTTTGATCACAAGTGTGACACGATATAGTTGCAACCTAGGCAGATTTGTCGATATATAGTGACAGACAGACTTCAATACTATACAATATATATAAATATATATTTGCTAGTCATGGGTAAAAACTACTGATGTTGTGGTCTGCTGTTCCGTGTATATGCAGCACTTTTAAGCAATATATTTGATGTTAACCCTTTCACCAACAGATCTCTTAAAAGGTAAATTCTTTAAGATATAAAACTTATTCTGTTGAATATGTCGAAATTAATTTGACTGGAAGCCATTTCTGCCATGCTTCCAGTCAAATTTATTTCAAAATATTCAACAGTTTCCTGTATGGTTGCCTTGAAAATGAGTTATGGGTAATTCATCAGTGAAAGGGTTAATATCTATTCTGCAATCACATTGAAGTTACACCATTAAATCAGTCATGAAATAAAGATGACCAGTTTATATGAGTTAGAGTCTTAGAGTAAGTGAAATAATAACTCAGCTCTGATGTACAAAAGCTTGTTTATTACACAGCCAAGCCTTGTCAATATAAGCTATAAACAATGTTTGTTAAAGTGAAACTTCAAATTTTATGATTAAAATATACATGATTACATATGTATACACATTTATACATTCTTCATAAATTTTTAATTTTATGGAATTGCCTGTGGTAAAAGGGAAAGAAAGTGCCTTTGAAAGAAGACTATTTTTTAAAAGTATACCACTTGAATTGCTGGCATGATTTTTGAGACAGGCATTTGCATTTTCTTCCTTGTTCTGCAAAAAGATGAAAGAGGGTTATTTATGTCTAAGCAAAAATTTCAATTTTCTAGATTCTATTGAGTTTAAATACGGTAGTTAATGTCTTCAGAATAACTGTTTATGGCATATATTAATCCTTTACTCCCTGAAATGCAATAAGAAATTTAACTAAAATCATTTAGTGATATCGCTATCAAAGATATTTCTTTTTCAGGCTTGGTGAAACATGTAGCCACATTGCTGCAATTCTCTTCAAAGTGGAGCTAGGTGTACGGTTTGAATTAACACAGAAATCTGTTACCAGTGAAAGCTGTAAATGGAATCAGATTTTCAGAAAACAGGTTTATTTTCTGTGCTTATTCAAAGACATTATACTACCATTTGTGCTTATTCAAAGATATTATAATACCATTTGTGCTTATTCAAAGATATTATATTACCATTTGTGCTTATTCAAAGATATTATATTACCATTTGTGCTTATTCAGAGTTTGTTATCATTTCTGTTTAAATTCACATATTTTTACTCTAATTTGAGCTTATTCATATACTTTTTCTTATGATAACCTGTTGTGATTGTTGCTTATCAAGACATTTATTTTTAAATAGTGTTTATGTGAAGGTAATTTGAATGGAAGCTGTTGCCTGAGCTTCTTTAGCAAGTGTAAAATAATAACTTGACTGAATGGTTAAATACTGATACTGGATTTATTCTCATATTTAATTAAATTATATCTGATAGACTGACACATGCCAGAATACATGTAATATTGATAAGGCGAGGGTGATGCCACAGTGCAAGGGAGGCATCTCTTTCATAGAACTAGATAACACACTCAAGACGGGTAAATCATCCATTTGGCCTATGTGTTTACAGGTTGCAATAGCTTCCAGTCAAATGTTTCCAAATTTTCAACAAAATATGCTTGACATGTTACCGTACTCATATATACTATGCTTGTTACTGTGACTTTAATGTCTTTTATTTGATTATAAAAATATGCCATTGAATTGTAACTGTTTGTACATATTTATATATAAGTTATCATAACAAATTGCTTGAGGCTGTGAGTTTAATTTATAATTTATGAGTGTTGTTGTTTAAGATTTGATTTAGAAGATTAGACTACTGAAATTATGTATAAACTACAGAAAATCTGTTATTGAAAATTATGTGATACTTGAAATGATGGTTTTACTATCTGAGATTACATATATTGCTAGCATATGTTAGGAAGATTTGCATTGGACAACGGATTGGCTAAGTAATTTCTTGTTTGCCAAATTATAAACACTGTAGGCCTTATAATGGTCAACATTTGACAAGAACATTTTTAAATGTCCTAGTTTGCAAGCCAAGAAAATACTATTTTTCAAAATATACCACTGGAATGACTCGCTATGCACATTAAAAGAATAAGGCAGCTATTAACCTAAAAAATAGGCACATTTTTAATTTTCTTAATATTTCTTGAGAGCAAAATGCAATTTGGACAGGTTTGAGTTTGACCATTAAAGTGTTAGCTACAGAATCCTTTCAACCACAAATCCCTGAAAAAGTTAATTCTTAATGCATTGTGATGTGTAATATATTATGTTGAATAGAATTCTTTGTTGCCTTAGGCAAAAACAGCTTCCAGGCATATTAATTTCAAAATATTCAACAATGTTCCTGTTTGTTTGCCTTGAAATTGAGATACATGGAATTAATCAGTGATAATAAAATGACACTTCTTCTTTTCGTTCGCTGATCATATGATCATACCGCCAGTCCTAGTGACTATCGACATGATCATAAGCGATCATAAAATGACACAGCATCATTGTTTGATAATACATTGTAGCTTAGTGATTTTAGATCTAAGACATTTATTTATTTATTTAAAGGTTGATCCTAGTACCATCCAGGAGATTCAACATCTTCTCAGCAGCAATAGAAAACAAATGAATTATTCTTATCCCAGTGTGTTGGTTAATTGGTGTATTATTTTGTAAATAATGAAAGATAATTATTATTACAGTAATGTGTATTAGTGAAATATCTAACTGTCTGATTAGCAGATAGGACTAGGTAATGGATATTTGTATCTGACTTAACTTAATATAAACAATGCCAAATTTTAAATACCATGACCATATTCTCTAGCATGCATGTTATGATTGGGTCTATCTCAGATCATTCAGTGTGTAATAATTACCCATGATTATAGTTAGTTACTTATTATATGTATTCGATTGAGTGTAAATAACAGAATGTCTCTATGTGCAGTTCTCAATACGATACAATGAATTGTTGTGCTAATTTAACCAGCCAAAAATGGCTTCTGCAGTGTTCTTGAGAAAGGCCCATTTGCAGATCAAGAGAAGACAATTTTTGAGAATTTACCACTGGACTGGCTCAATAATTGAGCATGTCATTCCAGTGATAAATTTTGAAAAACAGTTCTCTTTGTCTGCAAATGGACATTTTGAATGAAACAATTGAAACTTTCTTTAACAAATTCAAGGGTTAAGGCATAGGCTTAGTGGTACATTCAAAATATCTATGCAGAAATTTGTTTGGTCAATTTCTTAGAGTAGCTAGCTTCAATTTCTGGAACTGCAGTATTAGATGACAGAAACATTGCCTCTGAACCCTAGTTAGTTTGTAGCTAGGTGTCAAATCTCCCAAATGCTAATGTTCCAGGCGAATGCCTCAGACCCTAATTGGCCTTTTGGAGGTGGGTTGGGGTTAGGGGATAGCGGTGTGTGTGTGTGTGTGTGTGTGTGTGTGTGTGTGTGTGTGTGTGTGTGTGTTTGTGTATGTGTGCGTGTGTGTGTGCACCTTGTTGGTGGGTGGGTGGGGTGGTAAGGTGTATGGTGGTTGGGGTGTGTGGGTGTGGGGTGGGTGGGAGTTGTTTTACTATGCTAATTATTAAGCATACAATTAAATAATTTTCCAGACATGTCTCCATTGAATAACTAAGGCGGGGAGGGTGGGAGTGTCCCCGGCTGTGTTAAAACACTGATGTCAATATTCCCCGTGTTATTTATTAGGTACACTGTGTGATGAGCGTGTTGTATTTGTAGAAGACACTCTGAATACGAGTAGGAAATGCGTTAAATGACCTTCGATTTTCAAGACTGAAGTTTTCTCTCTGCTTGTGCTGATGTGTGGGCGGGGTGGATAATTTTTAATCATTCTCCGTATTATGGATTGGTGGGGGGGGGGGTACATAATTTGTAATCATTATCCAGATAATCTCATTTCAATACCTTTAACGAAATGTTCGCCGCATACTCGGGCACTTTCGTCCCCTGGAGCCCAGTCTCTCCCTGTAATTGAATCCTTTCTATGAATGGCTTGTAGCCATAAACTACGCCTCGGTTCAGCCTTCGGAATTCGATGGAATTTTAAATCAGTTGACTTATCTGTATCTCTGTTGAAACAACTGACAATTATACATTCTTTTCCCATCTTTTATCACATATATAGTAATTTTAGCTTTACGAATCACGTAAAAATTAGAAAGATTTACCGCAATATTTTCGTAATTAGCGCGATATTTACGTAACCAATGTACACAAATTCGACGCCAAAAATTATGGGTGTCATCTACTGACCTCCTGGAACTGATAACGATAAATTTATCAAATCACTGGAAAATATTATATATACTGCACAAAAGGAAAATAAAGCTGTGTATATATTGGGAGTCTTTAATATTGATTTGCTTAAACAAAATTCTTTGTATAGACAAGACTTTCTAAATCTACTGAAAGCAAATGAACTCTATCCATTGATAACCAAACCAACGTGGAATACCCAAGACACTTCTACTATCATTGGTAATATTCTCACTAACAATACTGCAAATGCCATGATCCAAGCAGGTATTTTTGTTGTAGAAATTTCAGATCACTTACCTGTCTTCTATTTGGAAAAAGAAAGAGCTTGAGAAAAAAATGTTGTCAAAGAAAAAGTGATGAGTAGAGATTTTAAACAAGAAAATATAGAAACGTTTAAAAAGAGTATGGCTAATGTAAACTGGAATCAAATAACTGAGCCTCATAGATGGGAAGATGCCTACAACACTTTCCATAATATATGTACTAATATTTATGAACCTTGTTTTCCACTTAAGCAAATTAAAAAACTTAAAACAAAACCCAACTAAACCCTGGTTAACGAGAAGTTGGTAGCTGCATGTCATAAGAAAAATAAGCTGTATCTAAATTTTATAAAAAAAATTCAACAAAATATAATCATTCACAATTTTAAAAATATAGAAATAGATTAAACCAAATAATTAGAACAGCAAAAATAAATTATCATCACAAATTTGATGAACAAAAGGATAATATTAAGGAAACCTGGAAGATAATTAAGTCATTTTTGAATAGGCAAAAAGCTACCACCGAAACATCCAGGTGTATCTATAATAATACAGTTGTTACTGACAAAAAAAGATAGCAGATAAATTCAATGACTATTTCACTAATATTGGGCCAAATTTATCAAAAAGAATACAACAGAAGTCAAATATACAGGTACATAATTATTTGACGGGCAACTACAAATGCTCTATTTTCTTAAATCCAACTAACAATGAAGTAATTTACAAAACACTAATGCAAATTAACCCTACTAAAAGTTCTGGTATAGACAACTTTAAATGGAAAATCTTTAAAACCTGTGTAGCTGAAATACTAACTCCACTGACTCATATTTGCAGCCTATCACTATCACAGGGCATATTTCCATCTCGATTAAAGATTGCACGTGTAACACCTATCTACAAGGCTAAAGACTCAACTGACTTTACTAACTACAGACCAGTCTCAGTACTCCCACTCTTCTCGAAAGTTCCTGGAAAAGCTATATTATGTAAGAATTATTACATTTTTAATAAACACTCAATTATATACGCATCTCAGTATGGCTTCAGAGAAAAACATTCTACCATGCATGCCACTGTGGACATGATTGAAAAAATAACTGATTCCTGCAGAATAATGAGCATATGCTAGGTATATTTCTGGATCTTTCCAAGGCTTTTGACACCATCGACCATACTATACTATTAAATAAACTCCTACTATGGTATTAGAGATATCCCATTCATTGAACTGGATATAAAGCTCCTTGTCAAATAGTACAATGTGTACAGTTCAATGGGGGTGGGTGGGGGGGGTGCACTTCATCAAATAAAAATGTAATCTGCGGTGTCCCTCAAGGTTCAATTCTCAGGCCTTTGTTGTTTCTACTGTATATGGATGACAAACCCAATGTCTGTAGCCATCTATCACTAGTATTATTTGCAGCTGACACAAATGCTTTCTGCAGCCACAAAGATATGAAAACACTATATAAAAATGTAAACTGCGAAATGCAACAAATAATAGACTGGTTTAAAGCGAACAAAACTATCGCTAAATGTGGATAAAACAAATTATATATTATTCACGAAAAGTAAGAAATTAAAAGAAACTGTGCTTCCAAATCTTGTTATAAACAATCAGATAATACATGAAGCTCAATATGCAAATTTTCTTGGAGTATATTTAGACAAAGATTTGGCATGGGAAAAGCATATTGAAACTTAAGTCAAAAGTAGCAAGAAGCATCGGTATCCGACGCAGACTCAGACCATATCTAACATTATAAAAACTCTATACAACACACCGATACTCCCTAATATCACCTACTGTAATGCTATCTGGACAAATGTGGTAGTAAACCAAAAAAACTAACATTACTACAAAAGCAATCTATTAAATTATACGCACACCCTGCAGAGGACTAAGATATCTTCAAGGTTGAAAACTTGTTAAACTTGAGGACATTGGAAAGGTCCAGCTATATACTATGTTAAGGGATTACCACAATGGCAATTTACCTCCATCTCTGAATAATATCTTCTTGAGAAATGTAGACACATTCCCACAACACATGAAGGAAAAATAACCTACACACAGCATACAATCACACAACTACAGCCCAACAAGCCTTCATACCAAGCAATAAAATTATGGAATAGTACAAACATCAATACACGGACACAAATTACCACACTACAGGCATACAAACAGATCATCAAAAACACCCTCATTGAAAGATACTAGGATAAATGATAAAAACCACCATGACATTTGGTATCAGGAAAGCACCTGGTCACCAGAACAGTTGTAATGGTAACTCTAATAATAATAATAATAATAATAATAATGATGATGATAACATTGATAATAGTAATGATGATGATGATGATGATGATGATAGTAATAATAAAAATAATGTTTGTATTTGTTGTTATTATTAGTATTGCTATAATAAAAAAAATAAAAAAATAAATAATATTGTAGTATGAAACAAGATGCGAACTCCCCTCTCCCTTGTAAATATGCTATTGTAAATTGTCTTGTACTAAATGTACGTCTAGGACTATAATTATATTTAAACACTGTCTAAATGTACATATACGTATGTTATTAGTCCCTTATCTCGCCTGTGTTATGTGATGTTCACTTTATGTTCTATGTAAGGGGTCCACCGCCACACAGGCTATGCCTTTGGTTGACGACCTGTTGTGATCTTTGTACATATAATATATATATATATATATATATATATATATATATATATATATATATATATGAAAATAAATAACTTTGAACCTTGAAACGTGAACCTTGACCTCTTTTTTAGGGAATCATATTTATCATTATGATCAGACGAAGACTGAAAATTTAATATACTTGAGGCATTAACAATATATCTTCTATTTCTTTAGCCTTTGTAGCTAACTTTGACAAGGGTTGATCGGCAAAATCAAGCTGTAATTTGCTCAATATATTGGGGAAAATACCTCGCAAAAACTGTCTCTTAATAGTCTCTACACAAGGTTTTACTAAGACACCAGACAAATCAATTTAATTAGGCCTGTCGATACAGTTTCTCCAAGATTAATGCATATGCTGAAAATGATTCTCCAGGTTGCCTCTTACGGGAAAGAAACTCCCGCTCACTGACTTGAACACTTGTGGCATACTTGCTCGATAATGCTGTTTTAGTTCCTCCCATGACTGTCTCTGTTTGTCTCTTAATGTGAACAGGAAATCTAACTTGCTGTCTGGTATATCTATCACAGCTCTGCAAGCTATACGACGATCAGCCCAAACTTGTGAATTTCCATAGGCCTCATTCTAAGTATCCGGCGCTGAGTGTCTTCATCAGTTTTCCTAAGAAGTTTGCATCTGTCTTCCGACATGACATTAATAGTTTCAAAAGTAACTGATTTGGGGTTCGATGACAAACTCACTGCCACCAGTGAAACAGGTAGAATGAATTAGATATAAAGACTTACCCAGAATCCGTTCCTGTATGAACAAGCTGGTCCCGAATGTTGATCTGTCATTGCTGAAGCAGGCCCTTCTGTCCTAACTGCCAGAACAAATTGTTGTGGTATGACGTTCATAAATGTTCTATATACATAATTTACATGCCCGCTGCCTAAATTACACTATTTTGGGATTTTATTAGCCATACATTGACTCTCTGTGTAAAGGATACGAATCTCGTCTCAGACTATATTGTACAATAGATCATATATATGATTACACACACACACACACACACACACACACACACACACACACACACACACACACACACACACACACACATATATATATATATATATATATATATATATATATATATATATATATTCGGACTCGTACATCATACTATATTAAACTAAGTAACAAGGTACCAGCATCATAGACGGCTACACTGTGTACAAGGCTAGCACAGACACAGGGAATGCTCGCCCGGCCCCACTGGAACATTACTGAGTTTATTGTGTTGCCCCGAATGCATTTGCCATTGTTTTGCTATTATGTCAATAATCATCTTTTACTGTGTCAATAGCAAAGAAAATGGTATACATTTTTTCAACAATTTCGTTGTTGTAAAATGAACATAGTTCATCTTTTAATTTAATTTGAAAGTTACAATTTCTTACATGAGAGTGGTAAGGGTTATTAATGCCTCCCATGTATTGCTTCGCTACGTCATTCGTCCCATTATCCATCCATCCATCCATCCGAGATAAATAACATTGTTATTCACATTAGTGTGTCCCAACAGACAGCTTGTTGCCCGCCCCATGGTGTAAAACCTTCGAAAAACGATTCTTAAATAAATATGCATAGGTAGTTGATACTTTAAAACTATTACAGATGGGGTTAATCTGGAATACTGATACCCGCCGTGAGAATTCCTTACAACATTCTAGAATCGATTCCGCTTCTGGGCATGCGACTAGGTGTAAAACCTGCACGTTCCCAGTTTTTTGGACGGAACTTAAAGACATTGACTCCGTTTCGCATGGTGTTTATGCCATGAGGGTTGTAAAAGAATGTGACCACAGTCTTGAATTTCTTGAATCGGTATGCCAGTAGTGACGACACCCCAATAATGTAAATTGCGAATGCAAATTGTGAAGTGACGGGACAATATGACACATTGTGCCTGCATCCATCAGCATGGCTCTGCTAAGGCATAACATACTCTTCCCAAAGCTGTGGTTGCATAGCAATCGGGAAATCGTTGATGTAACTCGCATAACAAATTTGATTGAATTCGACCAAACAGTTTTGGTGAAGATGGACCGACAGACAGAGGCAATGGCAATATACCCTCCATTTTTTAATGCACGGGAATAATAAAGATGTTGCCATTATTATGACATTAGTTACATAATGTCATGTTCATGGGAAGTAAGAGGAAATAGAGCGTTTATGCTCCAAAAGGTTAACAGAGACCAATCTGACTTCAATCATGACAACTTTTCATTTGATAGTTCCGCGGGTCCTGAAGGTAAGAATTTCAGAAACTGCTTTTGCCCACTTTAAGCCCCTCACCCCAACCTCCCCCCCCCCCCCATCCCTCTGCCTGGGGCGGAGTCTGATTAAAATGTTGGTCTTGCAGTTTACAATCATTGTGGATAATAAAGATGTTGACATTAAGACATAAGTTGGATATTGTCATATTGCTGGGGAATTAAAACTAAGACGAAATAGAGCGTTTACTCTCCAAAAGGTTAACAAAATACAGTCTGGCTTCGGTCATGACAACTCGGCAGCACTTGACAGTTCCGAGGGCTCCGGTTAAGAATTTTAGAAACGTTGCACAGTGCTCTCGGAGACATATGTTCGGCCCTCACATCGCTCGTGTTGGGATCGATCGATTGCTGAACTAATTTGACTGGGTGCTGTTACTGCCTCTGGCAGCAACAGCGCCCAGTCAGATTAGTTTCACAATATTCAACAGCATGTTTATTAAATAGTGGAAACATACCATTCTTACAACGTGTCGGACTATTAAGAGTTAAAGACGGTCCATATAGAATCTTTTATGAGATAATGATTATGACGTCATCCTACACACCGCTTATTTGCTTATGACGTCATTACTCTGGAAAGGTTCATTGCATGACTACCATAATAGAGCAGACCTTAAAATATTTTCCCTTAGATCGTTAGAAATGACAATAATTCCGCTGATGAAATCACAGAAACTCAATTTCAAGACAAGCATGCCAAAATGCATTTGAAATTTTTTTGAAAATAAGTTGACTGGACGCTGTTGCTGCCTTGTTCTGTAACCGCTTCCAGGCAAATTAATTTCAAAACATTAGAAAGCGGGAAAATTCAATTTTGATTATGGCCTGACTAATATTTCTTACTGAGTATGGTCAATTATGCCATTTATATATGGGGAATGCTCATATCAAGATCCTAATGGAGAATGGTAAGTCTGTATGCCCAATCAGAAAACCTAATTTGATCATATTGAAAACATCAAAAATCTAAACTCCTAGTGACCATTATGAGCAAACAAAACTAGTCATACATTAGTAGTGACATTATCCCTTGATGATGATTAGTGACTGTGATCTGCAGCTGAAAAAATTTTTTCTTTCTGCTGCGATCAGTTTTTCTTCAACATTGTCCACTGTGTCTTGTCCACTGCGGGCGGTATCCCTTAGTAATAGTAAAATGGAGATGTCGTGACGGTATTTTACAAGGGTATATACCTGTGAACATGTTGCACATATTGAAAACAATTAGTCTAACAGTTGTTGGTGGATAAGCAAAGAACAACTTTCAGTCAGATTGTTTTCAAAATAGCAGGGTTAAAGGTCTTGCTACTTGATATTATTCTTATGTTGCTTCTAGTAGGCAAGCAATTAGCAGCATTTAAGCGTTAGAAATTTCTAGACTTGTTTAACCCGTGAAAAAAACAGTGTCTATGCCAAAACAACTATGTCAATAAGCTATAGATTATTGTGAAAGGAGCCAGTACCAGCTTTCAGTCAAATTGTTTCGACAGAATATTTCTTACATCATCGATAATTTGTAGATTGTAAAGGGACACACTTTAAGAGAATACATATGAAATGGTTAGTAGAGCTTCCTGATAATGTGATGATACATTACATAGTGCGCGGTATCAGCAGCAAATGCAATGTTATTAGGTGCTCAAATGTATAATACTAGTTTAGAGGCATGTAACAGATTATAAGAGCTCCACAAACAGACCATAATATCCCCGCCATGATGGCAAATCAATGAATGAGAGCTATCAGAAAATGGCGATTCCTTACTCAGATGTAGACTGGGCATCCTATGAAGTTTCAAAGCAATCCACTAAAAGATTATGGAGTTATCCTCCAGAAACCAATTTTCAAGATGGCCACCGGTAGTTAAAGGGACCAACTTGAAATTTCGACTTAACTATCTCGAAATTTCGACTTAGTAACTCGAAATTTCGACTTACTTAACTCGAAATTTCGACTTAACTATCCCGAAATTTCGACTTAACTCGAAATTTCGACTTATTAACCCGAAATCTCGACTTACTGTCTCAAAATTTCGTCTTACTATCTCGAAATTTCGACTTAGATAAAAATTGATACGTTTTCTGGACACGTGCATTTGTTCAGAAAGAATTAGATGGAGGCAGGCGTAAAATGGAAGATCGTGATTTCCTTATATAGGGTTTATTTTCGCTTAGGCCTAAGTAATAAAGAAATACCGAGATGTTTGGCGATTCAACACGGGATTGTGGTCAGTACACGAACATTGAAAAGAATTGCTAAAAAGCGTAATTTTTATAGACGAAAGAATTTTTCTGATATTCTGGATGTAGCTCTATATATATATATATATATATATATATATATATATATATATATATATATATATATATATATATATATTAAGAGAGTGCGAAGGCTCTGGACAATCACATGGATATCGTTGGATGCATTCTAAATGCATCCAAAATGGCTTATTAGTCTCCCAAAAGACTGTCCGCTTGCTATTAGGTATTATAGATCCAGAAGGTGTACAGACACGCATCAAGAGACGGCTAAGCAGAAGGCAATACCATTGTTCTGGTCCCAATGCTGTTTGGCACATAGATGGCTACGATAAGCTAAAGATGTTTGGAATATGCGTAAATGGGTGTATTGATGGCTTTTCGGGGCGCATTATCTGGATGGAGGCGTGGACAACAAATAACGATTCTAGAGTAATAGCCGGATATTTCCTAAGGGCTATGCAAAAGAGTAGATGACGGAACTGAAAACGTACACATCAAACAAATGCAAATGTTTCTAAGGGGCGACCACGTGGATCGATATACTGGAAAACACAGTTTTCTCCATGGCGCCAGTACAGCAAACCAAAGAATCGACAGATGGTGGGGAGTGTTGAGAAAAGAATCAATTGACTTTTGGATGACTCTTCTCAAACAGCTTCAACATGACGGATACTTTACAGGGGACCTTTTGGATACAAACCGTGTCAGGTTTTGAATCATGGACTTGGTACAGGTAGGCCAATAACTGGCATATATCTTGCAGTAAAGCTGTAGAAAGATAGAATATTAACTCATTTCTTTCTCTACTAATGGGAGTTTAACGTTATTTATATATATATATATATATATATATATATATATATATATATATATATATATATATATATATATATATATATATATATATTCGAAATGTCGCACATCATAGGCTTCCAATTTTGAGGATATGTTAAGCAGACGTTAGCACATATATCATACTCCACCCATCTTTAAGCATTTATGCATATGTTGTATGGCTTTTCTCTGTTGCTTCTGTGATTAAATACAAATGTATTGTCTAGTAGGTATAACAATGGACTGTCTAATTCTATTCTAATTTTATGTTTGTTATATTTTACTTTGTCATGTTTACAGAAGTTTTGATGATTGCGTTTAACAACTCTCCTGTTCAGTTGCTATGTGTAATTCATGTGGTGCTAACTCGCGCATCCATGCTCTTTCTTTGATCGAGATATTTGACGTTTTTGCTTCACGTAGATATTTTACCTTTTCCCTTTAATGTCAAACACATCGTGGGCATTGTTAAAATTGCAAAATTGGATAATCCTACCATATGGTTATATTTTAATTGAGAAAAACGCATTTTTGACGTGCACCTCGTACTCTTGTGACCTAGATGTTTAACCTGTTGAACCAATGTTAAGCAAATCATAAGAATTACTAGTATGAAGTTGAGTTCCGTATGTGATAATCCTACCATCCGACTTAATTGCCCTGCAACAATAGTCCAGCAGATATACACCAGATTTTAGCAGATTTTTTCAGATTCTGATAAAGGTATCAAATTGGGTGCATTTGTAGCTTATTGGATGCAGAGTCAAACAAGAATGCACTCGCGAGAGGTGCTAACTCATCATATCCCGCTCTGTTTGACGCAGATATTTAACCTCTGACCTCAATATTTGAACTTTTGACTACACGGTCGCACATCTAATCGGCATTGATGGTAGGATGGTATTGCTAAACTGGATCATCCTACGATGTGACATTTTGGACGTATGTCCAAAAACTCATTTTGGGTATGTCATATGTTACCACAGACATACAATAAGACAGACAGGCAGACAGACAACCAGCAAAACAGACAGACAGGCAATGGGAGATATACATACATACAGATAGAGATGGAAGTCAGATAGGGTGAAGGCAATGGCATAGCTACTGAAAACAAGAGCAGGACTGTCATGCCTAAAATTTGGGGAAATATTTTTTGGGTAAAACATATTTGCCCAGAGTATTTGCCCAAAATCCTTTCTGGACATCAGATTTTCCTAATAAATTTTGGAACATACCCATGGTCCCCACGACCACTCCACCACCCCGCCTGTAAAAATCATAGAATCGCCACTGGGGCGGAGTGTAGTGTGGTGGGGGCCACTTCAATAGCCCAGCTGACTGACAAGGGGGTTGAGCTAAAAGAATGATTGATATGAATGATCATATACCACGCTCCACCAATCGTTATTGGGTCCTATACAGTGTCCTCTCACCTAACTTTGTTTTTTTTAATTTTAGGATGACACAGACTCTGTTGTTCACACATGGAATTGCCATCGCATCAGAAAAAATGGTCGAACAGCTTACCCGAGTGGACGCCCGATTATGACGTATGCTATTCCGCAAGTATATGGAACTACTGACTGTATTAAACCGCTAGATGCATACAAGGTACAGCTTTGTGGCGAGGAAGTTATTTGGAAAAGCAACATTTCATGTGACGAAACCATTTATGAACTCTGCAATTTAATAATGAACGCAATGAATAGTGTGTTTCCCGTAGACGCATATGACACATGTGATTTTTACATTAATTTACGACAGATTATCAAATATGAACTTAATCAGCTCCATTGAACTAAATGGAAAAGATTGTCATGTTATGCCCTCAGTTGCTTTGCTGGTAATGGGATTGAGCAGTTTATGCAGTTAGGCATTGAACAACCGCCTAACAATTCAAGATATTTGACATACAAAGCACAAACCCGTTTTTGTAAATCGTTCGCCTTTTCATTTTTAAGATTCTTTTACCTTTGTGGTGCATATCTGTCTGGCTTACCAGAGCACACTTCCTAGAATCAGTGATGTATATTAGATAATGTAAACAATTGATTTACACAAAGCAAATTCCCATATAAAGTATTTTTTCAATTTAATTCAGCTGTACGATTTTTGCGCCCAATGCACCCGGCCTCTGTTAAATATTTAAACAATTATCTTAGCCTTTAAAATCATCTAAATCCAACAATTAAGAATTTATGGAAACATTTCAACTGTGTAAGATGATCGATTAGCTTACGGGTGTTCTAGGTATTTTCTGCTATAAATTGTTATATACAGTTCAAATCGTGACCTTGATCTCAGATAATTGAATTAGCGAAGTGATTTGCCCTGATTTATAACTCCCATCACTATTCAAGGTGTGAAGACAATTTCTGAAGGCAGTCTTGTAAGGCAAAGTAGCGGGTTCGGAAAAAACGTCTAGAAATATAACGTGGAAATGTTCAAACCAGCCTTCCAAGGTGTCAACTTCATTGACGCTTATGTACTTCAATGTAATAATTATGTATCATAAATCAGCAGGGTATTCTGTTCCTTATTGTCTTTTTGCACGGGCTCGCAACCAGAAGTTATTGGTTTGGTTGGCGTCTATCGAGTCCCTGATTCCAGGTCCCATTTACGCCAATCCAGGCTGATTTTAACTGAGCGCCCGCTCACGGGTACGCATATAAGTATTAGGACGTAGAATTGCATATCGGCGCGGCCATTTTGGCGCAGAGTATTGTGGTCCTCTTATTCTTATCGCGTGGCCGCAATTCAGCGCTTATAAGGTGTTGAGTGCTGCTGGGTATGAGCGAGACTCATGGCGTGTTCTCTTAAATGCTCCGTTTCGACTGGAATAGTTTGCGCGGCGATGTCGTTTAATTATTTTAACCAGCCAGTTGAACTCCAAATAACAGCTCTTCCTTTACTGGAACAGTAGGTACGAAATACGATCAGCCTGTCTTCTTAAAATGGAACTCTCACAAAGGAACTCCAGTCAACTCGTCCCAAAGTACCACATTTCGGCTTTAAGACTCGATCAAACTGACCAAAATGGACCCAGCAGTGGTCTTGAGAGAAATGCCCATTTGTATCTAACAGGAAGACGTTTTTGAAAATTTACCACTGGAATGACTGGTTCCGAATGACCAAGCTTATCAATCCAGTGGTAAAAGAATCTCTGGACATTTTCTATGATAATGGATGGATCTGATCTGTCACTCAAGTATATGACGTCATAGACGTCAGAATCTACATGTGTAATGACCGACGTGTGTAGATCCGCCAGGAACATTGAAGAGGTTATCTATCAAGTATACAAATTGTATGTCTTTACTATTAATCAACATTCTGTTGAATATTTTGGAACGAATTTAAATGGCGCTGTCCAAATTGGATGTCTTTACTATTTAATAAATATTGTTGAATATTTTGAAACTAATTTGACTGGCGCTGTCCGAATTGTGTCTTTACTATTTAATTAACATGCTGTTGAATATTTTGAACTTGATTTGACTGAGCGATGTTGTTGCCATAAATTAGTTTCAAAATATTCAACAGCTTACCTGTATAGTTACCTTTGTTTAAGACTATATGCTCGGCCTCAACGTGGTGCAGGGGTGTAACCCACTGGGTGTCAATCCAGACATTTGGAGGGGCTAACCAGAGCATTATACATAACGCTAATGAAATAACACTTGGAGATCGAATCAACCGAAATGGTGCTCGCCCTGTGAGGATCCGCCAGGCAGGTGCAGCGCCGGGCTCCACGCCTCGAAGGAGCCCACCCTCAGCTACTGGAGGTCCCATCAACTCGTCTCGTGGAGCCAGGGGACGAGGATGGAGAGCTACTGGCCAACCAAAAGAGAAGACCAAACCCAAAGAGAACCCCAGTATCAACATCATGCACTGGAACGCAGAAGGGGTTACCAACAAGAAATCAGAGCTTGAACAGTTCCTGTACGAAAACAACATTGATATCTGCTGCATCCAAGAGACACACCTGCAAGAAGGAAAACCATTTAAGATCAGAGGTTACCAGATTTTCCGGTGTGATCAAAGAGGTAGAAAGAAAGGCGGGGTGATCACCTTGGTCCGAAACAGCGTGGACGCCAGCCAGATCAAAACCTTTATGGAAGAGGCAGAATATATCAAGATCAAGGTAACAACCAGCAACTCTGTGATTGACATTGTCAATTATTACTGCCCTAATGACAAGAATCTCTCACTTGACACAATCCAGGTCCCGGACTGCCACTTCCTCATTGTGGGAGACTTTAATAGCCAGTCCCAGAGCTGGGGATACAGAACACTTGATAAACGAGGAGACGACATTGAAGCATGGCAAGATGAAAAGCACCTTTTACTTGTCAACGATCCCACAGATCAGCCTACCTTCTACTCGCGCCGGTGGCACTCGACAACAACGCCGGACTTGGCATTTTGTACAGAAGACATTCGCAGAAACCTCAGTAGAGTGGTCGGATCGCAGTTGGGAGGAAGCGACCACCGCCCAGTCCTCCTCTCTCTTTCTGGAAGTGTTTCGACAAGTTCACCTCAACATCCAAGGTGGAACTACAAAAAGGCAAATTGGAGTCTGTTCGGCATTCGTTCCAATGAGCTTACCCAAAATATAGCAGTAGAAGGGGAAAACATTAACAATGTGGTCAAGGAATTTAATTCAGGTATCCTCAAGGCTGCCAACGAAGCGATTCCTCGAGGGTTCAGGAAGAACTACCGCCCCTACTGGACAACAGAACTGCAAGCAGCACATGATAAACTAGACAAGGCCAGAGAAGATGCAGAGGGTAATCCCTGTCATGAAAACCACTTCACGCTACAACAAACTAAAGCCAGGTATCTAAAGACCAAGCTGGAGGCCAAAAAAAGAAGCTGGAGGGAAAAGACGGCAGGGTTTAATTTAGAGAGAGACACCACAAAGCTATGGAGACTGACTAAAGCACTGAATGATGAGGGTGTCGGGGGAGAGAAGATTACTCTTGAAGAAGATGGACAAACACTGACAGGAAAGATGGCTGCAGATGCCTTTGCGAAGGCATATGCAAAAGAAAGCAACATTTCTATACCACGAATGCATCAAAGAGGTTAGAAAAGAGCAAAAGGAAAGAACAGACACCAACACTCACGATGCAATGAAAGTTGACATTAGTTTAGCAGAACTGAAGAAGGCTGTCCGCCAATTGAAGAAGAAGAAATCTCCTGGGCCAGATGGCATTACGAATGAAATGATCCAACACCTTGGTAATGCATCTTTCCGCAAGTTGCTAGACATCTTTAATCTCAGTTGGACCAATGGAGAGGTTCCTCAGTGCTGGAAAGAAGCCAGAATGACTCCTATTCTAAAAAAAGGGAAGAACAAGACGAAAGTGCTGAGCTACCGTCCTATCAGTCTTACAAGCTGCATATGCAAGACCATGGAGCGCATCATCAACCAGCGGTTGCAGTGGTACCTGGAGTCGGAGAACATTATAGTTTCAGAGCAGGCCGGCTTCAGAAGATACAGGAACACAGAAGATCAAACAACACATCTTGCACAGGTCATAGAGGACACTTTTCAAGCCAAGAAGGTGATGCTAGCTGCCTTTATCGATCTGCAGAAGGCATTTGACAACGTGTGGAAGGATGGCCTCCTCGTGAAGCTCCGGCGCACAGGCATCGGTGGCAACATGTTCCGATGGACCAAGCCATACCTACACAATCGCAGAGCTAGGATGCTGGTGGATGGACAATCTGGACAGAATGTATTGCTGAGACAAGGGGTGCCACAAGGCGGAGTATTATCACCAACTCTGTTCACTCTTCATTAATGACATTGTAGCAGAGCTGCCCAATGGGATCCAAGCAGCCCTCTATGCAGATGACCTCGTACTCTGGTGCACCGAGGAGTACACAATGACTGCCACGTACAGAATGCAGCTCACCTTGGACAGAATCACAGCTTGGGCCAATCGCTGGTGTATTACCATCAACAAAGAAAAATCATCAGCCATGCTATTCTCACTGTCCACCAAAACCAAGGTTGGCAATCTGACACTGGGTGGTACTCCACTCGAGTACGAGGACCATCAGACATACCTGGGAGTCACCTATGACAGAAGATTAACATGGAAGGAGCACATCCAGAACGCAGAGGCAAAGGCCAGAAGAAAGCTAAATATCATGAGGAAGCTGGCAGGAACAAAGTGCGGGTGCCAATGAAAGGATCCTCAAGACCATCTACCTAGGTGCCGTACGACCACACCTTGAGTATGGATCCAGCTCATGGATGACAGCAGCTAAATCTCATCAACAAAACCTCGACAGAGTACAAAACCAGGCACTGCACATCATCACTGGTGGAATGAGATCAACACCAATAGAAAAAATGGAGCAGACAGCAGGCATCCCCCCACTTAGCAAAGGAAGGGAATGCAAAGCACTGATCCAAGCTGCAAAGTTCAAATCATTCAACAACCACCCAATGAAGATCAGGCAAGCACAGCTGTCATCGGGAAGACTTAAAAGATCAAGTTTTGTGAAAGAGACAAAAGCACTTCAAAGGAAACACCAAGAAATGTTGCCAGCACAAATAGAAGACCCAAACCACACCCTTGATCCTCCACCCTGGGAAAACAAACTAGAGAGCATAGCTATTCGCACCACAGTACCTCATCTCACAACCAAAGATGAACACAGTGATGTGAGCAAGAAGGCCCTGACCCTAGCCATGCTGGAAGAAATGTACCCTCAGGAGACATGGATAAGGATCTACACAGATGGATCAGCCAAAGATGCAATTAGGAGCGGAGGTGCTGGACTGCACATACAGTATCCAAACGGACAACATGAGTCAGCTGCAATACCGACAGGCAAACACTGCACAAACTACAGAGCTGAAGTCGAAGCACTGGTTCATGCAGCTAATACCATCAGCAGAACAGCAGACCCTATTGCACAGAATGTCGTTTTATCTGATGCCCGCTCCGTCCTTGAGGCTATCACCAAAGGTAAGCTGCCACAACTTGAAGAAGCACTACAAACCTTCAAATGCTTTCGGATAGCACTGCAGTGGATCCCCTCACACTGTGGAGTCCAAGGAAATGAGGAAGCAGACAAGATGGCAAAGGTGGGTGCGGAAGAGAATCAGACAGAAAACATGGTTACCCATACAGAGATGAAGACTATCATCAAGTCACTCTATAGAACACCTCAATCAGAAGATGCCTACCATCATCTCTCGAGGCCAGAGCAAGTGACCATTTTTCGTCTCAGAACTGGACACAACAGACTAAACCAACACATGTACAGGCGGTTCCACCTTACGACATCACCCGCGTGTCCTTGTGGAGAAGCAGAACAGACCACAGAGCACATACTTCAATGTTGCAGTACGTATCAGCTGCTGAGAGAAGAGATCTGGCCTTTGTCAACCTCTTTTCTTGAAAAGCTGTATGGGCCTGTGGAAGAACTGCAGAAAACCACAGATTTCATCTTGAGAACGGCTCTCCAAGTGTGATACCAGCGATCGAAACGAAGAAGAAGTTACCTTGAGAAATGTACATTTGCCTCGAACAAGACCTTTTTGAAAATTACCCACTTGAATGACTGACTCAATAACATAGCCTATCATTCGAGTCGTACAGTTTAAAAAAAACAATCGTCCCATGACTTGCAAATGTACATATGATATTTTGCATGATAATGGATTAATCCGATATGTCACTCAAGCATATGACGCCATAATCTATTACGTGATATGCAGACTGACGTCACAATCAAAATGCGCAATGAATGGCATACCTGGTTCATCACGCAAATTGAATAGTTTGTCACTTGTACGAATAGATGAATCCTATCTGACACTCTAATACTGGCGTCATAATCAATTACGTCACATATAGGTTGTAGGAATTGTATATCTATACACCTTAATACGCATTCTGTTGACTATTTTGAAACTAATTTGTCTGATCGTTGTTGCTGTATAGTTTACTGAAGATTGAGGTTCTGGGAGTTCAGGGTTCAATCGATCCCAACACTACCGGATAAATGGGCGGAGATTAGCTAGGAATGAGCGTTGCATATATAGCTAAGATTGGATTCATCCATTGTAGGCCTATCTCTTTACTATTTAATCAACATTATGTTGAATATTTTAAAACTCATTTGACTGGGCGCTGTTACAGGCAGAGGTAGCAACAACAGATAGTCAAATTAGTTTTAAAATTTCAAAAGCTTACCTTGAAATAAGGATTTTGTGAATTCATGATTCAAAGTATATAAATTGATTCTAACACGCGGAAAAAGAGGACGGAGCTTAGCTAGAAATGGGCGGGATATAGCTAGAAATGGACCCCTCTATTGAGATTGTCATGAAACCAATTTGAGCATTAAAGGGCTAATATCAATTGGTAATGTGTGGTCCATTTAGAGACCATCCATATTGAGTAACCATCTATTTTAACAAGAGAAATCAGAGATTGCAGACCATCGTCCTCCATGACGCACGCAGACCCAAATGCAATGCAATCGTCCTCTTACGGAGCGAGGATATTTCACAGTATGCTACTTGGTGATTTGTATTAATAAACCACCCGTATTCAGTGAGCGACTGACTAACAGTAGGCATATGCAAGTCCTTTCAAGTACCCGCCAATAAGATGTAATTTACTTGTGCATGGTTGTGTGTTTTTCTAACAACATTCCTTAGAGTGTTTAACACTGAAATTCTGATGTCTCAATTACAAGACAACTGTAGGAATATTTGTAAAAAGATTTAGACTAGTAGGCCCCCACCCCGCTTCCCCATCCGCACTTACCCGTCGCTGCCAGACCTTATAGTCTAGCCAGCTATATGGGAAATGGCCATTGACTGGCCTATCATCTGCTCTTATTTTATTTTAATCCTTTCAGGGCGAAGCCAGCCAAAACCGTCCTCTGTAGTGATCTTGAGCCTTGAGGAATACTAACTGATTTGCATGCCAAGAGAAGAGGTTTTTTTGGAAATGTACCACTGGAATGACTGCCTGGAAAACCAAGCTAGCCATTCCAATTGGCCGGCAAGTGGACATTCAATAAGCAAATTTATGTATTTAAGGATTAATAATTTATGACGATGATGATGACAATAGAAGGTACTGTGCCTGTTTCATATTTCTGATATTGAATCATAGTATAAGACACTATACTGAACTTGGCTTATTATTAGCATTCGTCATATTCGAGATTTGGTAGAATTTACCATTGTTATGTCTTGTGGGGGTATTGGCCCACAGTTTGAACATCGTGAACGTCTATCAGATGTGTATTATGTGTCGTAAATTTCAAACGGAAACATGTATTTATAATAGTATTGTAGAGCACGAAAAGGTAGTCAACAATTGCTAAAATAATGTATATGTGATTATCGTTAGTAAAGCGTCAGACAAAGACGATGCGGCAAATGTTAACTGACGTCATGATCAAAATGATGTAATATGAAGTGAAACAAGCTTACCCTGATAATGTAGGTTATTGGGCCAGTACTGAATTTTACCTCTCATAATACATGATATCACCAAATCTCGACAACAAGAACCATTATCATGGCGTGTTCGGCATGCCATAATAATGTTTCTTGTTTTCGAGGTAAGACTATGCAAACTTTTCTATAATATCACAACTTGATTTCCGCTACACCATTAGCAATACACACGCACACATATGATGTTACACATGTATGGTATTCATAATGGGAAGATCAAAGATCAATAGCGTATGTGATAAATGTGATAAATATATACAGTTCCGACAATGTTGTAAAGGTACCTTTATGCTCGTGATCTATTACACTGAATGTCTTCCCCAAGAGACAAAGGAAGACACAAGACACATATGATGTGCACACGCACCTATATTAGAAAATCGATGCGTAATCATTATATTATCAATATACACAGGTCCGACAACATTACAAAGGTATGTTACTATTTATTCTCCTCTAGCACACGTATACATGACGCTGAAAGGCTAGCAAAGTACTTCAGTGATGATATTCTCTAGAAAACCAATATTCTCTCTCATCGAGAACCACACCAATGCAGTGTCTTCAGAAATACTAATCACCTGTACTCACCAGTTAAGTAGTAGATGCGGCGGTCGACCATTATTATCATAACAAGACTATATATTTACGGTATTCTGGCGTTAATGAGCTGTTATATATTCTGATAATAGTTATGATCACAATGTGTTAATACAACAGCCAGTCAGTGTAAATTCAGTGTGCAAGCTAGAACAACACGATGGAGACTGCAAATGCAAGCGACTTAGCAGCAACGTCAAATCTCACAAAAGCCAATAATATACCATCGTTCATCATCTATAGGGTTGTGCCACGATTTCTATACGAGGAACTGCCAATTGTTGTCATGTTGGTGGGAGTTGTGCTTAACATCTTCCTATTATTCTATCTACTAGCATCGAAGAAGTACCGAATTCCACTGTTCACACTTATCACCAGTCTTGTGGTGGCAGATCTGTGCTCTTGTTTAGCAGGAGCTGGAATGCCTGGCCTGCTTGTGCCTTATATAACAATTAAATATGGTCATGCCCATATTTGCCGGTTGATATATTATTTGTCTGGGATTGGTATTACATCAAGTGTACACCATCTGGTGCTGTTTGCTGCAATCCGGTTTTACCAGCTGTGCTATCCTCTAAAGTCGCTTGTCAGAATAACGTTCACCTTTATGTGTAAATGTTGTCTGGGACTCTGGTTCGTTACATGCACTCTCTGGATTGGATATATCTACCATGTTACAGCAGGAATAGGTTGGATCGAGGACAATAAGACCATATATATATGTAAAATGTTTGGTAATTGGTCGTCTGCGAAGTACATATTTCTAGCCGGTAATACTATTTACCCAAGCGTGTCTATCGGTCTGCTCCATATATTAAAATACATCCGGATTATTCAGGCTAGGAAGTCTATTCAGGTGCAACAACAGCGTAAAAATACGACTACCAAAGCGATTACCATGGTAATTGTCGTATTCTTTTTAACATGGATACCACACAACACATATCAAGTTGTCGCTAAGCCTACTATATATCCACCCGCTTACTATGCAATGATAAAAACTGTATTGGTGTATTTGATGCATTCAAATAGTGCCATCAATCCATTAATTTACTGCTTTGCAGCCGAGTCAATAAGAAATGATATTACTAAATTCTTCAGTAGAGTGAATCTGCGGGGCATGAAACATGCTTCTCATTCAAAATGATTTAATCTAGATTTTAATTTTCATGGTTCAGTTTACTTTACATCGATAACTGACACTTACTTGGAAGACGATTTTAATGAATGTTGTTGTTGTTGTTTGGATGATGATGATGACCATTTGAGATCAGTGATATGCGGTTCAAAGGCAATGGAGGGATCTTCTGATCTAATCCCATCCCTAATATATATATATATATATATATATATATATATATATATATATATATATATATATATATATATATATATATTAGGGCTGGACGTCACCTGCAAAACGGCGTAGAGATCTCTGTCATGCCACTTGCAAAGTCCAGTGTACGAATTGTATGTCTTTAATGAATTTACTTACCTTATATACCTGCCTTGAAATTAAGATTCTAGTTATCAGGGACTCCAAGTATATTCAAACACATGTACAAAATAAGAAATGGGCGGGCATAGATTGAAATGGGCGGGGCATATATAGACATGGATCCTTCTCTTAAATGTGCATTTCGTTATCAATCTGATCAATAAAAAGACGAGATTTTGAGGTGCTTTCTAACAGGAAATCGCCGATTAACTAATCATGATTTTAAGAACATCACACATGTGATAGCTGGCTATAAGATATTCTGTCAGAATGTATTATACTGACACATGTTATATGAAATATGATTGACATGTGCATGATATGCCAAATTAAATTAATTGATTTAATCGTACACTTTCGTAACGCTTCGAATCTGTTGCCATAGATTTGTTATTTTCTAGTGAGAAAGATTCTATATTTGACTATACACTGCATATTCTGAATTATTACTATATTGTCCAACAAACTGTGAGTGTTACTTTATCCCATTACTGGTCGATAGTGGTCAAGAACTTCTAAATATTGTCTTAGAGAATTTCTAGTTATGGGCCTAAAGAAGACTATTTTTTTTCTAATTTGAAGGAAAGGACCAGGGAATCAGCAAATGCTACTCATATAATAATCAACCTATAACCACCAGTAAAACAGAAATAAATCTGGATTGGCCACGTTTCCAAAGAGATAGAACACAGCTCAGGCGCGAAGCTGGTTCTTTGGTGACGTAGTCATGAGTGCTAGCCATTACACCAAGCCGCTACCTCCTCTACGAAAGTATATTCAGGTTTGCTTTCATTATATTTCATTATATTTAGGTATGCGATATCTGCACGCGCAGTTGACACACGCCTAAGGGCGAAGAACCAGCTGCGCCACCTTTCCAATTTATCCATCCATCATATGGCGTCATAATCACCTGCGTCACGTGCATGATGACGTCATAATCATTATGTTATGACTGACTCGATTTAATCCGTCTTTAACGCTTAATAGTCTAACACGTTGTACGATTTGCTATTTAATAAACATGCTGTTGAATATTTTGAAACTAATTAGACTGGGCGCTGTTGCTGCCATAGCACCCAGTCAAATTAGTTTCAAAATATTCAACAGCTTACCTGTATGGTTGTCTGAAAGTTGATAGTCATGGAGTGCAGAGATCGATCTATCACAACACGAGTCAGGTGTGGGTGGAGATTAGCTAGTGATGGGCGGGGTATAGCTAAAACTGGAAAGTGCCATTGGTTGCATGCTAAGCAATGCTAGAGCAAGTCAATGCTTTTTCTCAATCTATCCCGACTCATTTCCATTTTTATTGGCGGTAGTACATTTAATATTGTGTGAAATTACCAATTAACATCAGTAGATAGTTCACTTTGCCTCCTTTAGCAGAGAGACTGTCTTGGTTTTCATGTCAGTTATTTCAGTGAGGAATTAATAAAGCCTTCTCTTGGTATGTAAATTGGCATTCTTGAAGACCACTGTACCCTGATAACGCGGCTTACTGGGCCAATGCTGGGCAGATACATCGGCCCTGTAAGCTACGTTATCTGGCTAGAAGCCAGTTTTTGGCATGCTTGACCAGTAAAGGGTGAAGTCGATGGCAGCAGCAGCAACTTATACCAATACTACGACCGCCCTAGTGCCAAATGATGTGATTATTAACCATGCATTTAGACTACTTACAACTGCTATGATATTTACACAAAGATGAAAATAATAATTTTATGCTATAATAATAATAATAATAATAATAATAATAATAGCGAACGCAGTGAGCGATGGTGGGGGAGGTCATGGGTGGTCAGTGGCGGATTAAAGTGTGGAGGCGGATTTTATTTTTGGTGACCGTGCAAAAAATTAGATTTTTGATCACTCAGAATGCAGGAGATGGCTTCTCAGAGCACCTAATTTTCAAATTTTTCCGGGGGCACAAGGTACATGGACATTTTAGGCTGATACATAGTAATACCAGTTTAACCCTTACAATGTCAATGTCTTTATTGAATATTTTGAATCGGTGGCAGCTCAGTCACATTCGTTTCAAACTATTTAATATAATATTTATTACTGTGCATTTAATAAGGATTTTGTCATTTCTGGGCTATGAGGGTTAAAGGCTTAACTCTTAGGTACCACAATTTCGAACACGATGTAAGAAACGTTTAGTTGAGTATTTTGGACCTACCGCGGCAATATAATATCTTCCAATCACATTAAGTCCAACATATTCAGCAGTATGTTTTATTTTGCTTTGGAAGCATTTAAAGTTATTTCGGACCTGTACTGTACCTCCAACAGCCGAATATTGATATTTCCCGGAATCTTAGAACACGTTTACAGAAATACATTTCACCAGTTTGAATTTGACGAATAACGATGAAATTGTAACAAATCATACCAAAGAAAGTTTATTTGCATTTCATAAGATGGACTAGATACTGAATAATTGCGGTTTTACAAGATGCATTGTCGTATTCGTAATCAGCTGATTAAAATGTAAACAGTGGTATTTTACATTCCATGCCCTTGTTTTGGGGTTTCCCGTGCTAAAAATTGACAACCAAAAGAAATATTCGGATTTCCGCGTATGCGGCTTGTTAGTGTTAGCCAATGAGCTCCGCGGACTCTGTAGCCGTTACCGGCTCCACTATTGTGATTATGAGCAATTGGAGTCGGGTACCAGCTTATATACCATGCGACTGAGAAAGCTTCGTTTCCGGTCGCAAACTTTTTTTTGTTCCGGTTTCGGCTTATGATAAAGCTTTTGTGGTTTCTTCATGGGCCCCGTTGCATTATGGGATATGGTTCTTCATTGTGCGTATGTTCCCCTAGTTGTTTTGCGCAACCTACTGCGCATTTGTGTGATGTGGGTGATATTGTTATCACGAAATAGCGTACATTTACTTCAGAATGTAAACCGATTAAATAGTCTGACGCAGACCAGATAAAAGCTCCATTTATTCCTATTTATGCGTCTGTAAATGCAATATGAGGTTTGGTTGACTGTCTCGTATTACTTTTAACTCGCATGGCCGTGGAAAGTTGTGGTTGTCAAAGTCGTAAGCATTTAGCGCGAATAGCAAGAAATTTAAGGCCGGGTACCCTACCATTCGCACCAGGATGGAATGCACATTTATGTATTTACTCGCAGACATGCATTAAATTCCCGTTTTTTTGTAGCCTATGTCCGGATAAACGTGATTTAAAAATTCTAGCGGACGATATTTCATTATGACGTCATAGTTACTAAGAACTTGTTTGCATTTCCCCAAAAATAGCGTGGAGTACCGCGATACGTCAGTACAAATTTTATAATGTCATTGGACTGGTGCAAATATTAATTGTGTAGGCCCCGGAGGTAAAAGGTGCACCAATGCTGGCGGATATCACTGACAATGGGCATACGCATTGTTGTGAATATCGTGGACTAGATTTACCAGAATGCTCTCCAAGCATGACGAAAATGTATTATACATGGGCATACGTATTTAGGACATTTCGACAATATACAAATTCGTCCTGTTTATTTAAGCAATACATGATGTCTTATAGGCAACGCCTATTTTCATATTAATAATAATAATAATAATAATAATAATAATAATAATAATAATAATAATAATAATAACTAGAACACATTTACTGAATTAACCGTAAATCTGCGTGCTGTGTAATAAAGTGGCACGATAATAGTGAATAAATTCACTTGTATCCTTGACACTAATGAACAATAGTCCAGTCCAGGTAAGAAATTACCTCGGCAAAATTTCAACAGAATTTCTGTCTGTAGATTCTTGGCGAAGAAGCAATGGCATATGACCAAAAAAATCTGCATATGACCCAAAAAAATCTAACCAATTCTGACAGTGGGAAAAATATAAATTTAGGTGTTATATGCCGCACTCTTTTGCGTCGCGTTTATTACTGATTTAATGAGCGCGCACATTGCCCTTACGATCACCTCAGAATTTTAATCGCTCACCTTTCCTTTATTTTTCCATATATTCTATTTTTAAACTGGCACGGTTATTTAGTGTTATGTTAGGTGTAAATCTATGCTTTATGAACGTTCACATTTGTACAGCAGTTATCAAAATATCTGCCACGCTACCGGATTTCGAATTTTCTTCTTACGCGTTACTGTTAGTGTAGACCCCGTCTATCGTTTCTAGGAGTACAAATTCGGATACTTTAAAAGTTCTACTGATGTACTGAGCTTAGATTTCTGTCATTTACTCGTGTCGTTTTCCTCTTCTTCGGATATTCCGCCGTTAGTAGGAGTATCAGGATCAAGTTATTAAGTTATGTTTTAATATAGCAATCTATGATGACGTAAACTTAGCTGGGTGTGGTAGGTGATAATAATAATTAATCATTAATACATACAATTCTCATTTTTGTCTGAATGCAATGTATTTACATACCAAGACATACATTTTTTCAAATACTGTGTGTGCCTGATTTAAATTTATTTTTCAATTATGACATTCTAAGCAATTATTTAAATTTTATATCTGTAGCTTACAGGTTTTTAGCTGGAGTGAGAGATACAAAAACAATCACCATCGCCGCCGCTCTCTCAGTGTTGCACTCTACATATTATAATGTTCATGGGTTTTATTTGATTAAGCGGCGATAGACCCCTTTCCATGAACTAATGCAACATGTCTACACAGAATAACACAATTAACCTTTAGATGGCATAATAATCAATTCAAATTTGAGCCATGACAGTGTTTACTGTGCATATAAATACCCTGCTACAGTCCTTTCCCTTAAAGGTAATGTACTGGGAGTGGTTTACAGACAAATATCGTCATATAATGGACACTTGTCGACTGACGACCAGGCAATGTGGAGCATGCCGAAGCAGGCTATAAAATGCATGAGGGCATGAATAAGCTACAACAGTGGACAGAATATTTAGGGCTAGAAATCAATGAAGTCAAAGACCTTCTCCAGCATCTTCTCACTCATGCTTGGAGAGAGTACCTTACCACAATAATAATAATAATAATAATAATAATAATAATAATAATAATTATAGAGGGTACAGTAAACTCGATCAGTACAAATAACTGTTCTTCCCCGAGGCCCTCAACTATTTACAGTTTGAATATATTTACAATCAGATATATAAACTATCTATACAAGAGTATGATACAGGTATATACAACAACTAGACGATGTACATTACATGTTCCCCACCACCCCACCCCCTGAAAACTGCAGCCATTCACGAAATCATGTTTGTCACAGGGATTGAGAGATAGATTGTACCCGCAGGCAAACAGACAGACAAATGAAATGGCATTCATTATAGGTGAACTAATTGAGTGGAAACAAAATGCATGGATACTTTTGCCAAATTTGTAGGTATCTCAAGGGAAATAACTACAGTGAATCTGGACACATTTCTCTGACATACCAAATTTGAAATAAATCCATCCATTTTAAGTGAAGTTATTAAGCATAAAACAAATGCGAAAAGCATAATCCACCCACCCACCCTGCCCCACCTTAAAAATAAACTAATAATGACAATACAGGTACATTTGGGTATGAGTTAGTATACAAAACAAATCCAAAAGTTTATACAGTAGTATATGATAAAAGATGGACTACAATACAGTAAGCTAAACAATAAAGTATGTGGCTACGTGGTGAGGTTGTTTCACGTACATTAATGGGTAGGCTGTTCCAGATTTTTGTGCCCGTACAAGCGAAGCCATTTTTATAAATCTCAGTTTTAGACATGGGCATATATAGGTTAAAATTTGTTACAGATTTGAGTGACCGACTATGTACCTCTGATGTATATTTAAACACATCTCTTAGATACTGTGGTGTCTGGTCATTTAGAGACTTGTATACCATTGTTGCAGTGCGAATATATGTTAAATCAGAAAATGGAAGGCATTTTAATCATTGAAATAGGTATGCACTAGGTGTGTCTTTATTTGCATCAAAATCAGCACACTCACCTTTTTGGCATCAATCTAGATTACCTCCTGCCATTAAAGCCCTCTATTGAGTTGATGGAGGCGAGGGCCATCAGAAAGCTTGGTGTTATGAGGAAGCTCTTGGGAACCATATGGTGATCAAACTCCAAGATCCTGAGAACAGTCTATACAGGTGCAGTAGACTCTGGGTTAGAGTATGCCTCAAGCACCTGGAACAATGTGTCAAAGATGAACAAATCAAATCTTGACAAGGTGCAAAACCTTGGACTCGGAAGCATACTTGGTGCAATGAAAATTACTCCTATATCCATGGAATGGAAAAGACCAACCACTGGAAGCAGCGGCCCACGCATCACCCTCTCCAAATAAAGTTGCAGGTTCTAACAAAGAGCTGACTGAAGCAACAGAGCAAGACCAGCTGAAGAAATGCCAGGAGAATGTAGGTGTTGTCCAAATAATCCAGATTGCTGTGAGATTTGGACATAACAGGTGTGGTCTCCAGAGCCACTCAGTGTCAGAATAAGGATCAGCGCTCCTGCACGCGCTGGAAAACAAAAACAAACTGATGCCACACACAAAGCCCTGGTACAACAAAAAAATCTACCGGAGCCATAAGATACTGGTGTCTTCAGCCAACACATAGGAATGCCTTCTGAAACCATCTCTGTATGCAGTGTGCCCCTCTGTTCCAACGTGGAAATAATCCCCCCCCCCCACCCCCATGTAGAGCTGGGCGGTATTGGCATTGGGATGACGATAACGGCATCTGTGAAAAATACCGCGATAACTACTAATATCGCGGTATTTGGAATAATTTTGGATATGCTAGGGTTAATATGGCCAATCTATGAATAGGCATCCTTTTTCGATGTATAAACAAACAAAGCCTACACTTTGTATTATATTTGTTTCAGCACCAAATAAAATACTTTTTCTCGCCTTTTTGCGTTTTACTTTGTCATTGTGAAGAGGAAGATGCGCATAAGTGTCCTTAACTCCGTCACTGTGTGCGCAGGAATCTCCAAGGGAAATCCCAAGGGGCCAATCTGATTGGTTAAAAACATCAAGTATCTTTCATTGGTTTTAACCAGGTCATAATCGGGTGCAGTGTTTAGTGGAGCATTCACGATCAGCTGTTTTTATTATTACTATTGAAAGCTTATAATGAATGCTCTGCGAGAAAGACCACGCGATTAGGCACATGATCAATTAATGGACAAACCAGGTCTGAAGACGCGATCAGCTGCGCGCGTGTATGCGTGTATAAAGATAACAAAATGACCTGAATTTTTTTTAGCAATAAAATAGAGAATGTAGAATTGTAGATAAGAATCGTCGATCACTGATTAAATTATTATACTTGACGTGCAAAATTCTGGTACTGAATGGTTAATTGTGTGTATGTGTGTGTGTTGTAATATTTGAGGCGTTTATATGCTAGTTCCCAATGCTAGGGTCTAGACTCACGCCTGGGTTAATTATTGAAAATGGTCGTTTTATAAGGAATTGACTAATCAACACCACCTGCCCGCCCAGCCCCCATTCCACCCCTTTAGAACATTGTCGACCTATTGACTGCAGCGTGAAAGTCAATCACACACTTCATCCTATAAACTGGTCTTACCGGAGTGTGTGAAAATAAATAATCATCAGCTATTTATACAGATTAATTCACAACAATTTGACTCAAAGTTGTTGCTGTCGATGTCAGTAACAACTTTTGGGTAATAAAGTTTTCAAACTAATCAGCTCTTTATTTATTATTTCCTTTAAATTATATTTCCATAAAGCCTCTGCATTCGTCTTTAAAGTGGTTAAATCATAGCCCTATAGATCGATGGCGCAATAGTCGCCTGAGCCAATGACCCAGAACGCTTGAAATTAGTGAATACAACACATTCCACGCTATAAGATCTGCTGTCTTCTAGAAAAGATGATCTAAGAGGTTATTAGTTATTAATAACTTGTCAGATTTTAGCTAAATATTTTGGAGACAATTTGATTGGAAATTATTGTCATGGCGCAGTAAGTTTTAATCAAATAATTTTCAATATAATCAGCCGGGCTTGTTTCATTCATATTGCGGTTGCCTTTAGCGCATTCAGCATATCAATGGTATTACTGGTAAAGACTGATCAATACTCACCCAAGCGTACGTTTGTACACACGTGTGAATTACTCTTGAACAAGCGAAGAATAGAGGGATTACAGTTATGGCTTCACCGGTTTAGTTAGATCGCTTGAATTTATCGCCATAGTTAGCGAGTGAATTTATCCCGCTAGGGTATTTGGATGGTCGTTGTTTTATTTATTCCTTTGTAATGACGTCAATCACGTCATCAGCTATGGAAAGCGAAGGTGGTATTCCAATAATATAATCAAAACGAGGCTGAGTTAAGTTTATTTGTGTTTTACAAATGACTGCTATTTTGCGTATTCGACGTTGTCAGCAACTACGATTTTCAGATTTAACTTGATTGAGCATGGAAGGATAACTATACTAAGAACAGTAGGGCTATGTATATAACACATGGACATATATTTACTGCAATAATAGTGCCGAAAATGATTGCTTTTGACTACCATGAATACGGAAATGAAGAGACCAGACTCGTCACATTCGCATGAAATGCTTTATTATCAAATTATTACAATATATAAATTGTCAATACCGTCATTGACGGTATTTGACGGTATTTGACGATATTGGCGGTTTTTAGAAATGAGACGATAACGATAATATCGCGATTTTCCCAGTTTTATCGGGAACCCACCTATCTCTACCCCCCCCCCCCCCATGTAGCAGCTGACCACCTGAGGGGGGGGGGGGTCCTGGATGCTCGCCATATTGAAGGGACCATATCTCAAGGTGACTGATCAGCAGTAAAGGCGGAAGGGTTGTGAATATAAAATATACTGTATATACTTTAGTCTATTGCCAATTTGCATCTCATCACTTTCAATTGGTAAATGTCAGCTTTCAGGGGTTGGGTTTGGCAACAGGTTATCTCTCATGGCATTGCCATTTGTGAAATTTTTATGCATCAATGATCAGAATTGGCAACATATCATCTATCAGTGTTCAGAAGTGGTAATAAATCCTGTTTCTAGGTAGCAATATCATTTTTCAGCACAAAGTATTGGTAAATTATTGTCTTCCAAGGCTTAGAATTGACAACAAAATCAACTTTCCTCACTCACAATTCGTAAATGTTATCTTTCATGAGTTAGGTTTGGCAAAAGGTTATCTCACATGGTTTGACTTTTGTGAAATTCCATGCATCAATAATCAGAATGGGCAACATATCATCCTTCAGTGTTCAGACGTGGTGACAAATCCTGTTTCTGGGTAGAAATATCATTTTTCAGCACTAAGAATTTGTAATTTTTTGTCTTTCAGTCCTTAAAAATGACAACAGATCAGCTTTCCTCACTCACAATTGGTAAATGTCATCTTTCAGGCATTAGGTTGGACAAAAGGTCCTCTCTTATGGCATGACACTTGTGAAATTCCATGCATCAATGATCAGAATTGGCAACATATCATCTATCACTGTTCCGAAGTGGTAACAAATCCTGTTTCTGGGTAGAAATATAATTTTTGAGCACTAAGAATTGGTAAATTATTGTCTTTCAGTGCTTAAAAATGACAACAGATAAGCTTTATTATTATATTATTATTATTATTATTATTATTATTATTATTATATGACTCATTTATATAGCGCTTGTCAAAAAATTGCTCTAAGCGCTTTACACTAGTTAGTTATTAAAAAAATTGTATGTAATTTTAAACATTCAGTCATTAAAAACTATCTGTAAGTAAACAATCAGTCATTGGTAAAAACAATATAATTAGTAAAAGAACGCTAGGGGCAAAATGTTAAAAAATAAAACTATTTTTTATATGATTAAAATGGAGTCGGCGTGTAAAATAGTTCTATAGCAATATATTTTAAAATTAACAATTATACTGAAGTTTAAAAAGACGCGTTTTTAGTCCTTTCTTAAAACCGTTAATATGTGTAATTGTTCTGAGAGTTATTGGCAACTCATTCCACCAGACGGGTGCCATTTTGCTAAATGCCCTGTCACCGAAGCTGGAGAGGCGGGTTCTGGGAACTTTAAGTTGCTGTTTTGCGACTGAGTGTAGATTTCGGCTTGGTTCTTAGAGGCTTATCATGTGTGTAATGTATTCTGGAGCTTCAGCGCTTTATGAACTAAAAGGCAAATCTTAAATTGAATACGTCTACGAACTGTTAACCAATGAAGGTCTTTTAACACTGGTCAGATGTGAGCATAGCGGCTACAACAGGTGACAATACGAGCGGCTATATTTTGTATCCTTTAAAGATGGTCCAGTTGCTGACCCGTGACTCCGATGAAAAGTGCATTAGCGTAGTCCAATTTAGTGATAACCAATGATTGTATAAGTGTCTTTGTGGCTGAAGATGTCAGGTATTTTCTAATTCGCCCAATGGATCTTAGACTTAGGTGTGTAGACCGACACACAGAGCTGATGTGCTTCTCCAGTGTAATGTGCGAGTCAAATATCACGCCGAGGTTTTTTGCATGAGATGCTGGTACGATGGTACAATCACCAGCCTTAATACACATTATTCATGTTAGTTTTCCTATTTGGAGTTCCAAAGTCAATGTTCTGTTTTATCGGAATTTAGCATACGGAAGTTTTCTTTCATCTATAATTGTAAATTAGCCAAACAGTTCTGAATTTGCTTGATGGTAATAGTAGCGCTATCACAAACTTTGAACCAGGTGTAGATTTGCGTATCGTCAGCATATAGATGATAGTTCAATCCATGTTGACGAATAATGGCACCCAATGGAGCTGTATATGCAATGAAAAGTAATGGTCCCAATACGGAGCCTTGTGGGACACCAAATGTCAAGGTTTAAGGTTGAGCAGATTTACCATCAATAGTGACAGTTTGTGTTCGATTGGTCAAATATGAACGAAACCAAGCTAAAGCCGAGTCGGTTAGGCCAAACATATTTTCTAGTCTAGCAAGTAGTCGGTCATGATCGATTGTGTCGGATGCTGCTGACAGATCTAGTAATATCAGCACTCCGATTACATCGTTATTGACGGCTCTCATCACATCTCAGCACTCCAATCACATTGTTATTGACGGCTCTCATCACATCATTTTGCACTCTTACTAACGCTGGCTCTGTTGAACAGAATGCAGTGTAAGCAGATTGTAATGGCTCAGAAAGATTGTGTTCTTTCACATGAGACTGGAATCGGGAAGCCACCACCTTTTCGATGATTTTTGAAACAAGATAATTCTTCAGATTCTCAGGGTCAAAGCTAAGTTTTTTTTAGTAATGATCTGACTCGGGCACAGTTGATTGTGGAAGGCATTACAGCTTGAGTCAGGGAGTTATTCAACGCATCTATACATTGTTTAATTAGAGCAGCATGCCATCCTGAACGCATGCGATATTAGCGAGGCTGTGAAGGAGGCCAACGCTAAGATGTTGCAAGGCCTTGAGAACTACACCCGCGAGGGGTCTGGCTGGCCGGTCAACCAGGTTGATGCATTGTACCTCAACATCGCCAGATATCATCCACTATGTGGTGGGTCCTATATCGATCTCCCCACTTCGATTAAGCGAAAACGTGCCGTGGTTAATGTCCAGAATAATGATGACCACTGTCTTCGCTGGTCTCTCTTGGCTGCTGCTTATCCTGCATACCGTAATCCCCAGTGGACATCGAAGTATATAGGGCACTGGGACACGCTTGACTTCAGTGGTGTAGACTCTCCAACCCCTCTCCACCAGCTTAAGCGTGTTGAGCGGCAAAATGGGCCTGGCCATTAATGTATTCGGACATGACAAGGGTGTCTACCCACTGCAGCTGAGTGAGGCTGATTCCGTCATTCAAAGGACGAATCTGCTGCTTATCGAGAAGGGCGGCAAGCAACACTATACCTCGATTAAGGACCTGAATCATCTGCTCTATGATCAGAGTCGGTATAAATGGAGAAAGCACTTCTGCGAGCGGTGTCTCCACTGTTATTCTCGCAAAGATCTCATCAAGCACACACCAGTGGGTGGAGGACATTGATGTCAAAGAGATTACACAACATCCCGATGATGATGAAAAGGGCTACATCCTACAGGTTGACCGTGAGTACCCACAAGATCTGCATGACATGCACAATGCCTACCCGCTGGCTCCTGAATGGATGAAGGTGAAGGGAGAGTGGCTCTCAGAGTATCAGTGTGCATTAGGCGAGTCGATAGCGGAGATGGCAGCAGAAAAACTGGTGCCTAACCCAAGAGACAAAGAACAGTACGTTCTCCACTTCCGCAACCTGAAGCTCTACCTCAGCCTGTGTATGAGGTTGAAGAAGGTGCACAGGGTTCTATGCTTCAATCAGTCACCGTGGATGGAGCCTTACATCCGACTCAATACAGAGCTCCATAAGAAGGCCAACAGCGACTTTGAGAAGGATCCCTACAAGCTGATGAATAATGCTGTTTTCGGTAAGACCATGAAGAACTTGCGTAAGTGAGTGGATGTCAAGCTAGTGCGGTCATCCAAGGAGGACAAGTTGCGTTGCCTAATAGCCAACACCAACTTCTCTCGGGCGAAGGTGTTCGATGATGATCTAGCTTCTATCCACATGTACAAGACGAGCCTGCTGCTGAACCGCCCTGTCTATACCGAATCAGGGAATCGGATGGAAGTCTATCCTCTGAGCACAGCTCTTGAACAGAGCTTAGTTGTTCTGACTGTTGGGCCACAGAGGATCGCTGAATTGCCTTGACTGGCTTCTGTCATATCAGCCTAGTAACATCAGCATTGGATCTCTCCACCACAATGGGCAACCCTCTCACCCATATCCTGGAACGACCGCCAGTTGAGATGATGGCAGCCATCTCCCAGCATACTGATGTGGGAACAGCCTCTCTGCCAGTGTCCGGTTCCACCGCTCGACGATAGCCTGGGCACAGTGATGTCCCACCTCACCTCGCCTAATCGCCACACCATGTTTCCACATGAGGGCCGCAGTTTCACCTCTAAACTCCTTACCCTCATCCACTTGTAGCAACTCTGGCCACTGGAAGGTATGTGACTGTCTTCTGGTCCATTGTGGGGTCGTCGGTAACTAGAACAAGTGGTTCAGTTAATCGAGCTGCGAGCAGCTTCTCCATCAGTGCTTGCAGATTGTGCATGTTGGTGATTGGACTATTGTACCACTGATCATTATTGTCGACAGCCGCAGCGGTGGTCGGACACCGAGGATGTATTGAGACTGAAGATGTACGGCGAGCAGGACCTGCAGCAAGATGTTTTTCCTGTATCCTGACGGGGGCAATGATCAGCACCACCTGACCGGCGTCATCTGGTCTACTGCTGTAGTGCTGACATGTTGCACGTGTGCATGAAGGATGGTCAGCAGTGCTTCAGCCATAGCCTCCTCTATATCTGCGAGATTAAATGGCAGTACTTCCTGTACCAGTTCTTTTGCCTTCTGTGTGGGTAGCGTTGTACCGCCGGCGGATATGAAGGATGCGATACAGGCGTCAAGCATGAACTCCCAACAACAGCTGAGAAGGTAACGCAGAGGGCTGTATCAAGTGCCAGCAGTGTCTAGCACCTCGAGTATCCATATGATGCAAGCTCGCGCAGTCATGCTTATTATGTGATCTTAAACGGCAGGCCAAAGAATCCAGACTTCTTCACCTCGGGTAGTTGGAGCTTTGCTGTTGCTTTCGCTTGGCCACCACCGTGATATGGCTCAGGCCGATGGTGCCTACCTTGAGATTCTCCCCATCTTGTTGGAATGAGCTCCGTGGTTTCAGGAGATCCTTAACCAGGTCCTGTGCGTAGGACTCGGCCATAACCTTGATGGCACCAGCGTGATCGACTCCGAGCATACCTCGCATCACTACCCTGTCCTTGATGCCCATCCCCTTGTATACAGTCTTGGCCTTGTTGATGGCTGATTGTCTAACCATGTCATTGTTTCCGATGAGGTTCGCCTATAAGCTTGGTGGCAACAGTATAGGAGGCGCCACTGATGGCGATCTTTTGGATGGAATGTGTTATTTCTAGCCAGTGGTAGACAACCGTACTCGCCAACTGTACTCGCCACTGTAGCGAGGACAGCGGCTCCAGTGGCAGGAACAACTTCATTACCACCTGTCATCTTCACCACGACCACATTTGCGGCCACGTTACTGGGGACAGAAATGGCCAGGGGCTTAGCCTGTGTCAGTAGCTTCTGGATCTTGCTTTTGAGCAGCTTCTCCACCTTATGGAGACTTGCCTGGCTCTCCGGGAGTCGCTTTACAATCTGTACCGTCGACGTCATCTTTTAAACCTTGAATATACAACGCGGTTAAACAGCTCTAAAGTCTGCATCTGTCAGCTGCTTAGATTGGTACTCGGGAATATCCATAGCGCTATACATAGCGACTTAAACCATGGACCTACTAGTACTATGTACTAGGTACTATGACGTCTTCCACACCGAATTGAAGGACTATAAGAAGAAGTCACCAGATGAGCTCGCCCAGCTCTGTAACGCTGATGTAGCAGAGGACGTGCCAGCTGTGAAACTCTACCTAGGATTTGGTAAGCAGCAAATCTGCTTCGTCGAGTACCTCTTTATGGGTGGCAGTATCGTAGAGCAGCTTCTGCATACTAAGGGATTCTACAAGGATCGGGAGTGTCTGTCGGACATGTTCCAGCAGTTGCAGACATCCATGGCATCCCCGACTCTTGAGTTGAATAAGGCTCTGCGCTACTACAAGCTGGAAAAAGGACAGTCCTTGGGTGTGTATGCTGACAGCGTGTTTGTGGGCAGTCACGCAAGCCAAGCTAGTTCAGCCAATCTCATTTGCCATGACTCCCGCACCGGAGTCAGGCTCTATGAGCAGGATCTACTAGCGGCGGAGAAGACTGGTGACGAGCACAACAATAGCCAGATCTGACATCACTCGTAGGGCTATCATCCTGCTAGCACTGCCGAGCGGGGTGGTGGGTGTTAGCACGGGTCGCCGTTTGTCATCCAGCGGTTTGAACGATAGTCGGAAAGACGGTAGCACTGGCCCTCATAGGAGACCACAGGGACCAAGGTGTCATGGACATGCGCGGCCGAGTTGATGTCAGTGTTAAACCCAACGTGTACACCTGGAGAATTCCCCTCGACTATCATGTTAGTGTAGCCCCTAATCTTTAGATCCTCGACATTCACGATCATATTGCTCGGAATAAGTCGTAGGTGTGGTGATATAGCGAAGTCGAGCTTACGACGGCCCTTCTGTAAGGCTTGCTGGAACTTGGCAATGAGGCTACTGGGATCTGCAACAATAATCATGTCCTCAACGAGACTGCTGAACATGGCCTGCACCTCTTTTCCACTCACACCATATATGGAGTGGCGCAGCTTGGTCTGAGCTGTCAGGACACAATAACATAATGCTTCTAAGGACTCGTTGATTCGAACGATCCCTGCTGGTATGAGGTTGTGTGTGAGACAAAGTATTTCCACGCCTCTGGATAGTCCTGCCTGATTCCGGTGATATACATATTCTGCACCAGTGCCCCGGGCTCCTAGAATGTCGCTGTCTTCCGACGACTGATTTTTCGGGGTGTTTGATAGGGGAAGCCTGAGTAGTCTCGTCTCGGGTCGCCATACATAATGCCTAGACTGCTGTTGTCTCCACCGTGGAAACGATAGTGTGAGTGGGTGTTGAACTCTCCTTGTAGTTTACTGGCTGCTGAGAGGCTGTAGCTAGTGGTGCCGACAGGCTGCGGATCAAACTCATTCGTATCAGGCAGGATTGCGGCCCCTCATGGAGGATTCGTCTTACCGTGTAGTACACATGGAATCTGGGACAGCTGGCAATGAGCACAGCTTCGGTGATACCAGAATAGGAGTGCCGCAAACCCGCGCTGACACCACATCCTGCTGCGGCACACCACACGGCAAAGTTCAGCTGTTGGTACCAGAACGAGAGATTCGGGCTTGCCATCAAGGTAAGAGCTTTCTTCGCATCCTTGATGGTGATTGCAAGGTTGGTCAGTGGTCGTGGGTTGATGGAGAAGTTGATACAGGTCTGCCCATCTACTGTGATCGAAATAGGTGTGAGGTCTGGTATGTCATCCAGGAGATCAAGTAGTCCAGCTCTCGAGCGGGTCCAGAGTGTACCCAGGAGACAACATAATATTTTACACCATAGGGATCTTCGATGCGACCGCAGCATCTCATTTTTTAACTCCTCCGTGTCCACCCGCCCACTGAAGGCTTTGAGGTATTGCTGGCCCACTTTGGGTTTCTCTGTGTGGTACAAGGTTTGGAGCTTCAATATATGGTGGTACTCTTCATCACTGACCTGCCCATCTTCGAGAGCTTTGCTGACATACTCGTCGATAGCCCGTAGGCTGCTCTGTGCTAGTGTTAGATACTTAGCATGCTTCTCCAGCTTCCTGGTGATCTGACGCTGTATGACGTTGATGCAACCAAGATTAAAGGAAAGCGATGACAAGTCATTCGTCCTCTAATATTGAGCAGACTCCAAGACATTCTCCCTCCACCCCCTCAGTGGAGATGGTGTAGAGCTGCTCACAGACCTAAAGGATGTCTCGAAGGAACGTCTGGGTCAAGAGATGGATGGGGACAAAATAGTGAACCGCGAAGAAGTTCAACCTCCACCCCCCCCCCCCATAGAACAGTCACCAGACAGTCACCGTGGACGCTGACCTCGTCTTTCATGTCTTAGAACCAACTGTGAAGTATGCCCCACCGATGTCACATGATGGTGTGGTGTTGACCCTGGCGAAACAGCTGCAGATAGTCTTCGAAAAGAACACGGTGTGGCATCACGCTGGACCTGGTGGTAACTGGCGAACATTGGTGTCACTATATAGACCTCCAGCAGTTATTGACCTGGAGGTCACCCCACTCTCCACTGTTGTGAAGGATGGCACGGTCCGGAATCTTTATAACCGAGGGACATCTTTCCTGACCTATATAGGAGATGGTACAACCCTAGTTGCAGTGGGCCATAGGATTGGGGTCACTTGAGGAAAGCTCCTGCTGCGTTGCCCCTTTGATGGACCAGAGGAAGCTATCAATATTCAGGAGGGTGTCTTATGCGTTGAAGGTGTGTCACACCCCTCGAAGGCGAAGGGCTCAGTGAAGCTGCTTGAGCGTATCGGGCTCACAAGTCCGCAAACAACCCATATTGTGCTAGAGCTGCGGCTTCTAGCTGGTGATAAAGTGAAGCAACTAAGACCTGCCCTTGAAGGCATGAAGATTGGCATCGAGGATGGCACAGGGCTCGATATGGCACATATATTTCTCGAGGGGTTTACTATATAGGATGCTGGTTATACTACTGCTCATACCTGTGGTGGTTGCCTCACAGATAGCCATGATATTAGATGCCAAGTGGGCCCACTTCCGAGGCGAGTCCCAGTACAATCTCTTCTGCGACCATCTGCAGAAAAATATCTACAAATGATTTTACCCACGTGAGGAAATTGAGTCTCTCTGCCACTTCTATGGTGTAGAAAGGTCTGGACGTGGCTGTCTGCGGTCGAGGTTCCCGCTACAACACCATGGTGCAGATGGTAGGCACTTTAGCGTTCTGCCAAGGGAGCATTACCAAGGCAGCTGGAAGGGCCTGTGGGTAATCTCCTCATGCCAATGTGACAGTGGTCGTAACTATGTGTTTGTTTGATTCAGTTTGTTTGATGCGGAGACATGAGGCTGGGCATGTATTTGTGATCCAACACTATGTCTATCATCATCATCATCAGCATTATGTCTATCATCATCAACATTATGCCTATCATCATCATCATCAGTAGTTATAAAATAAGTGTTTCAGAACGGGCCCCCACCACCAGGTGATGCCCTATTAGAGAAATGCAACTGTATAGGTAACAGAATCTCTCAATCAATCCAGCTAACTGAATCTGAAACTCAGTCATGGGTTACCCTGAAGAACTATGGAGTTACATGCATGGTGTAGGCTGTGCCGCACGGCGGGAAAAAGTGGCAAGATCATTACATGACCTGGGTGACTATGCAAATAAATCGCTTGAGTTCTGGAGAGCTTTTCCTAACCTATCATTCGCAATAGTAGTAGTCGAGGTACTCGCCTGAAAACCCCCACCAGGCGCTGAGTTAGGGGTTAGACGCTATCCACTGACAGCAATGGCAATGACAGAACTATCGCTTGAGTTCTGGAGAGCTTTTCCTAACCTATCATTCGCAATAGTAGTAGTCGAGGTACTTGCCTGAAAACCCCCACCAGGCGCTGAGTTAGGGGTTAGACGCTATCCACTGACAGCAATGGCAATGACAGAACTAAGACAGTATTTATATCATCTGCTAAGGCCAAACAAAATAATATATATGTTTCCGATTCCCTACCTACCTGGAAAAATAGCTGCTACCTACCTGCCGCAACATTTTTTCACCCAGAAAATTTGGAATGCTGGATTATTGAATTTTCAGCATTTTTATCATATTTTCTACCTTAATTTGATACATATTTAGCAAAAACATGGTTTTACAAAAAAAATTCCCTACCTATCTACCTGAATTTTTGGGGGGCATGTAATCGGAAACATATATATTATTTTGTTTGGCCTAACGATCCACACTATCAATATGTATGATGTTATCGAACCAAAATAAATGTCTTGCTAGATTTACTATTTTAAAGTAATATCATCAATGAAGCAGTCGAAGAGGAGGTCGAGCGCCTCATCTGTGAGATTCTTGTGCAGGTGTGTCTCTGCTTTGGGCTTCCTGTATGGGTGCAGGCGTGTCACTGCTTTAGGCTTCCTGTATGGTGCTGGAACGGATGGCTCGCTGTAAGGGGTCATGGTGGGCCCTACATTGTAATACACCTCCTCATCTGTGAACTTATTGTGATTGCGTGTATCCATGGCTGGGAATCTTAGGAGTAAACCTGTAGTGTATTATAGTTTGTAGTGGAAGTTTTGTACTTGCCTGGCGTGAATAAACTTATGATGTCGCAGGTCTAAATGGAAGTTTTGTACTTGCCTGGCATGGTCTGAACAATGGATAGGGGCCACCAGGGGTTGGGGTGGGGCCTACGGTGTAAAACACCTCGCAGCCAGCCGTCCTTCTGTTCTGACAGCCCACCTCCCTCCTGTAGCCGCCGATCCACGATCCACAGCTACCACTGATTTAAAACAGTCTACAACAGTCGGCTCCCACCACCTCGTGGCCCCACCTTCCTCCTGTAGCCGCCGATCGGCGATCCACAGCCACCACCACCCTCTGTTCTGATAGCCTTAACATACATACAACTTCTCGTTAGAGTAGTAGTCACGTTTACATGATAGTAATGAGGTATTAACAACTTTACATTGCTCTCTATAGACTTCGTGATCAATATTTAATCCAGATTTTATCCATTTTCTCTAAAGGTGACGACGTTCACGTTTAGCATTATGGATTTCATCAGAATACCATGGAGCATGTGGTCGCAGTAGAAGAGTTTTTGTGCGCTCTGGTGCATGATTATCAAGGATTTCAAGCAAAGTAGTGTTATAGCGATTGGCCAGTCTATCAACGCATTCATTGTCCATTATAGCAGTTCCGGAGAGTGATAATAGTGAAATGTCTGATAATAGTGAAATGTCTCTCTTGAAACTGTCGAGGTCAATGTCACAGATACCACGGAATGTAATGCTGTTTTTCTGTTGTGGTGGTTTCTGACATTTTATTTAGCACATAATCGCGTAGTGATCACCAATCATGTCAGTGGTATGAGTGATTAGCACATCTAACGTATGACCTTTCTTGTGAGTCGGTGTGTTTATGTGCTGTGTTACGCCAATGCCAAAAAGCATTTTCTTCAAGCTGTTTGCAGCATTATCATTCGGCTGATCCAGATGAAAGTTCAAATCCCCGACTATAAGTAAGTTACTCAAAGTGGCCAAATGTGAGTCCAGGAACACAGCCCATTAATCAAAGAATTCAGTTGTAGTGAACTTATTTCTTGGGGAAAGCTTTCCTCACTCACAATTGGTAAATGCCATCGTTCAGGCATTAGGTTGACAAAAGGTCATCTCTCATGGCATGACATTTGTGAAATTCCATGCATCAATGATCAGAATTGGCAACATATCATCCATTCCGAAGTGGCAACAAATCTTGTTTCTGGGTAGAAATATCAATTTTCAGCATTAAATATTGGTAAATCTTTGTCTTTCTGTGCTTAGAATTGACAACAGATCAATTTTCCTCACTCACAACTGGTAAATGTCAACTTTCAGGGGTTAGGTTAGGCAAAAGGTGATCGATCTCTCATGGCATGACATTTGTGAAATTCCATGCATCAATGATCAGAATTGGCAACATATCATCCATCAGTGTTCAGAAGGGGTAACAAATCCTGTTTCTGGGTAGAAATATAATTTTTCAGCACTAGGAATTTGTAAACTATTATCTTTCCGTGCTTTAAATTGACAACAGATCAACTTTCCTCACTCACAATTGGTAAATGTCAACTTTCAGGAGTTATGTTTGGCAAAAGATCATCTCTCGTGGTATGATCTTTGTAAAATTCCATGCATCAATGATCAGAATTGGCAACATATCATCATTCAGTGTTCAGAAGTGGTAGCAAATCATGTTTCTAGGTAGAAATATCATTTATCAGCACTAAGAATTGGTAAATTATAGTCTTGCAGGGCTTCAAATTGACAACAAAATCAACTTTCCTCACTCACAATTGGTAAATGTTATCTTTCAGGCATTAGGTTTGACAAAAGGTCATCTCTCATCACATGCCATTTGTGAAATTCCATGCATCAATAATCAGAATTGGCAACATAGCATCCATCAGTGTTCAGAAGTGGTAACAAATCCTGTTTCTGGGTCGAAATATCATTTTTCAGCACTAACAATTGGTAAATTATTGTATTTCAGTGTTAATGATTGACAACAGATCACCTTTCCTTACTCACAATTGGTAAATGTCAACTTTCAGGGGTTAGGATAGGCTGGACCCCACCTAAATTTGTGGTAAAAACATCTGATTGTACTGTACCTAAATAGACTGTTCTCAGGATCTTGGAGTTTGATCCCCACCTGGTTTCCTCATGATAACAACCTGTCTGATAGACCTCACCTCCATCTCCTCAATATGGGGTTCCATATCAGGCGGTATTCTAGATTGATGCTAAAAAGGTGGGTATGCTGTTCTGTGGCAATGTACTATCTCCACGGATGAGAGAGAACTGAAAAGATGCTGGATACAGTATTTGACTCCATCAAGTTCTAGCCCCCAATCTTCTGTCCATTGTAGTGGCTTATTCACTCCCTCCCCTGTTCTATAGCCTGCTTTGCTGGCATGCTGTGCAGCACTCCGGATTGCCAGGCCAGCCAGTCAGTAAGTGCCCATTATATGGATTTATCCACTCCACCATGTTTGGCTGCTCCCAGTACATTACATTTAAGTGAAAGGAGTATATCAGGATATTTAAATGCACATTAGACATTGTCGTAGTTTAAATTTGATTTGATTGTTATGCCATCTAACATTTAATTGTGTTGTTCTGTGTGGCCGTAAACATGCTGCCTTAGTTCATGAGAATGGGGCCATCGCCGCTTAATCAAATAAAACCCGTGAATAGTATAATATATAGAGTGCAGCACTGAAACAATGGCGGTGATAGTGTTTGTTTTTGCAGCTTTCACACCAGCTAAAGACTGGGTAAGGTACAGATATAAAATTTATATAATTCGTTAGGATGTCATAATTGAAAAACAATTTTAATTCAGGCAAACACATGCACGCTCCAATTGGTGTGGATTATCACCTACCACGGTGACCAAGCTAAGTTTACATCATAGATTGCTATATTATAGCATAATTTAATAACTTGATCCTGCTACTCCTACTAACGGTGGAAAGGACACGAGGAAATTACAGAAATCTAAGCTCGGTATACCAGTAGAACCTTTAAAGTATCCACTTGCGGTTCGCCTAGACAAGATAGACATGGGTCTACACTACAACTAACACGTAGGAAAATTCCAAATATGGTAGCACAGCATATATTTTAGTAACTACTGTACAAATGAACATTCAAAAAGCATAGATTTACACCTAACATAACACTAAATATGTGCCACTTTAAAAATAGGATAAGAAGGAGTTAGATTTAAATTCTGAGCTGAGGACCGTAAGGGCAATGTATGCGCTCATTAAATCAGTAATAAACGTTTTAACAAATAAAATTATATATTTCCCACCATCCGAATTGGCTAGACATTTTTGGTAAAATGCCATTGCTTCTTTGCCATGACAGAAATTCTGTTGCAATTTTGCCTCGGTGCACCTATATTTCTTCTTCGATTGACTGGACTACAACAAGGTATGCCACTATTGAGAAACAGAACAGAGACCCTTGTCAATGGGCCAATCATGAATATAGAATTTGGCCTGGTTTGAAGAGAATTGGAAGAAAATTCCAGGAGATAACAGTTCCAATATTGCTTCCATAGGTTTACTATGAGTATATGTGGCACAGAAAAGCTGATTTTCTCAAAAACTGTTTGATGGATCAACTTCAAATTTGATACCAAATCAAGTCAATATGGGCGCTAGAAGTTCACCAAATTTCAAGCCGATCAGAGCCAAAATAATTCTGGCTGCCATTTTGAAAAACGTGAGTTCATTTGTGCAAATCTTTTTTAATTTTGACACAGTGCTCCTGGTCGTTCTTTTCCACCAAAAAAAATTTTTTTAAATAAAAAAAAAATGTTTAATCCTGAGTTCATTTGGACAAAACTTTCATTTCGGCCATTTTGAAATAAATATTTTAAAAAAAAAATCATCAGTGGTAACATCCTACCCAAGTATGGTAGTGATCCGATGAAAACTAGGTGTAGTAGCACTTCAAACATCCATTTGAAAATCCCCATACATTTCCTATGCCACCTTTTCCATGCATTGCAGGGCAATGTTGACCAAGTTTGGAGCTGATCCCGTGGAAACCGTAGGAGATAGGTGGTGAAAATCTTGAGGTCTGGTGGCCATTTTGAAAAAAATATTTTTTCAAAAACAAATCGGCAGTGGTAACATCCTCACAAAGTATGGTAGTGATCCAATCAAAACTCTAGGTGTAGTAGCAGTTTAAAGAGCACCCCATACATTTCCTATGGGACCTTTCGCCCACTCAAAGAAAACTGTCGGATGGATCCAAAACAAAAGTAATACCAATGCAAGTCCCAAGGGTACTACAAGTTGGCCAAGTTTAGAGCTCATCCTGTGGAAACTGCAGGAGGCGATAGGTGGCGAAAATCTTGAGAATAATAATAATAACTAGAGGGCATTTCCTGAAGTAACTGTAAATTTGCGATGACTGGGCATTAAGGATTATTGTAAGGTCTTTTCTTATATGACCATTGGACATGTCTGGTGCTGATCTAGCAAAGACTCTAGGTGTGGTTGCAATTCAGAGATCCATACTTGAAATTCCCATTGGTTTACTAAGGGAGGGGGGGGCGGGAGCACAGATTTTTTGAAAACTATTGTAATGAGGCTCTTCGAAATTGAGATGAAGTCAAGTTGCTATAGGACCCATAAGATCACCAAATTTCAGGTCGATCGTAGCAAAGCTCATTTTGGCGGCCATTTTGGGAAAAAACCTTTTCTGCCAAAAAATCCACGAAAACTGGTATCATTGACTAAAACGGCAGCCATTTTGAAAAGAAAAATTTTCAAAACAAATTTTTCTTCAGTGGTAACATCCTTACCAAGTTTGGTAGTAATCCGATCAAAACTCTAGGTATAGTAGCAGTTTAAAGATCAATACTGAAAATCCCCATACATTTCCTATGGGACCTTTTTGCCCACTCAAAGGTGGGTAGCTCGAAAACTCTTGGGCTGATCCAAATTAAAAGTAACAGCAATGCAAGTCTCTAGGGCTACTACAAGTTGACCAAGTTTGCAGCTGATTGGGTGGAAACTGTTGGAGGAGAAATCGTGAAGAATAAGCTTAAGAATAAGAAAGATCCTGAGTAAAAACAATAATCTGTGATTGCATCACAGATTAATAACTAGATGAAGTTGAAGTAACTGAAGCAACTTCAAGTCTGCATGCAGAATCTTAAGATCGTAGGCTAACAGATGCTAGAAGGCTGTTCAGTTTCACCATGATCTGCCTAAAACTCTAGGAATTGCGGTCCGAATATCACTCCCATACATTTCCTACAGGCCTTTTTGGGCAAGGAAAAGGAAAAACTATCGGAAACCATACACCAGATCCAAGTTCCATAGAGGGCCTATGTTTGCCTTGGGGCGTACTAGGAATGTATCAAGTTTAGAGGTGATAGTTCCAAAAGTGGGTCATTTATCATCAAATCCGTTTCCAATACATTCCCTATGGAAATATTTGTCTACATTACAAAAATTAAGATATCTCATGAACCGATCTTGATATCGGAGTTCTGTAAACGGCGTCTGAGAGACAATTTCGCCCCAGATCAGGTGGATCAAATCAGGAAACAATCCAGTCATAATTTCATATTTTATCGGCAAATTACGAAAATATTTGTCAGTGTGCAGATTTACAATAACAGAAATGTTAACATGTTCACTATCGATTTTATTGGTGTAAACAATAGGAGCATCGAGTATCTAGGGATGTCTCAAATTACAACACTCTGACCATCATAGAACTAAGGATTCTAATGATGCCAAAAATTGGATTTATGCAGCATTTTCTCAAAGATAGGTAACAGGAATATTAAAAAAAAATTCCGTCAGGATGCGGGTCAACATATGATAGACACATTTTAAGTTTCAAGATGATCGGGAATAAACGCTACAAGCAGTTGCTGTCCGAATATCACTCCCATACATTTCCTGTGGGACTTTTTGGGCAACGAAAAGTGGATTTCTCAGAAACCATATACCAGATCTAATTTCTCTTGCGGGCCTATATATGCTCTGGCGGATACTGGAAGTGTACCAAGTTTAGAGGTGATAGTTCCCAAACTGGGTCATTTATCATCAAATCAAGGCGTTGCATTACAATCAATTTCCAGACCTTTTGACCCCCATCCCAACCCCTGTGTATAAATGTGTTCATCCACTCCACATTGATATGGGTAACGTGCATACCAAATTTGGTTCAATTCCGGCCAATGGTCTCGGAGATGTGTTACAATCAATTTCCACCGGTTAAAATGATCTTTTGACCCCTCTCCGGACCCTTGGGGCCAGACCCAAATCTAAGTGGCCTCTTGCACTCTGAAATCATATGGGTAACTCAGATATCAAATTTTGCTGGTTGGTTGCTAATGATTTCAGAGGAGTTGCATTACAGTCAATTTCATGACATTTTGACCCAATAGCCCACTCCCGGGGGATGGGCCAAATGTAAATGTGCTCATCAACTCCACATTGATATGGGTAACTGACATACTTTGGTTGAATTCCGTCCAACAGTGTCAGAGGATTTTTATTACAATCAATTTGTTGACCTTTTGACCCATATCCCCCACCCACCCGTGAGGGCCTGTACAAATGTGCATGTGCGCATGCACTCCACATTGCTATGGGTAACTCACATACCAAATTTGACTGAATTCTGTCCAATGGTTTCGGAGATGCGTTACAATCAATTTCCGCAGGATAAAATTTGACATTTTGACCCTGCCCAATGCCCCCGGGCCTGTGTGGGGGGGGGGGGGGGGCGGAGCCAAATCTAAATGGCCTCCTGCACTCCGCAGTCATATGGGTAACTCAGATATCAAATTTGATTGAGTTCTGTCTAACGATTTCAGAGGAGTTGTGTTACAAGTGATTTGACCATTTGACCCTTGCCACGCCCACCTCCAGGGGCGGAGCCAAATTTGTTTGTTTGAAATGCATTGGTCGAACAGAAACGTACAGTGGTAGCTAGGCGAAATATTTCCTCCGGGCGGGCAAAACGTATTTTGGTCATATATACTCACTCTACTTAGATAATAATACTGAGCGCCACATGATTCTATGGACAACAATTTGATAACGTTGTCGGTGCCTTAGTTAGCAACAACTAATTAGTTAAATTAGTCAAATTGGTCTTCAAATCCGTAGAAAGTGTTGACTGAAATTTATGATGATTATTTTAGAATACATAGACTGAAAGTTGTTGCAGCAACACTTTTCAATAAAATTGGTATCAAATATATAGCAGGCAGTAATTGCATTACGTACTAATTATTTTGACAACAATTTGACTGAATGTTGGTGCTGTCATTGATAGCAATAACTTTCACGCAAATTATTGTCAGTGTATATAAGTGTTCTTCTATTTTCTCCTGGACATTGACACACTTTCCCGGAAATGTATTGAAATACAGACTCGAATGTACTGCCGGGCTTACGCTTCCAGAGCTGCAGGACAAATGGCTATAAGCAGGTTGGTTTTGTTTGAGAAATCCTGGCTTGAGCAGACAATAGACTAAACGAATATGGCGTCCAATAGTTCCAACGATTATGGAGTCAGGGCATTGCATGCTGGATAGCATTGCACGCCGTGTAGCATTGCATGCTGGGTAAATTGAACAGGCTTCATATAGTGGAGGGGGGGGGGATCTGCATGTACAAGAAGAGAAGATTTCCACCGCCCCATGATGCTCTGTTGGGGAGTTATGGTGAATATGGAATGCTCTGATCGTGTGAATGATGATTAGTCATGCTCATGATAGCTAAAAACGGGCAAAAATAAACTGGTCATGTGATGTCAACCCCTCAGTCAGCCTTAGAGAGAGCGAGCCACGTCCTGTTCACTCGCACACGTATGGTTTCGGTCATGCACATAAATAACTGTAGACCAAGCGTTGAGTAGACAAGCGGTCCAACAGCTCTGAGAGGGGGCATTGACCATGCCACACAAAACCCAGGTTCCTGCAACAAGAACGATGAGGTGGAGGATCAGGAGGGGAGGAGGCCAGTGGGGGAGATGAGGGGTGAGAAAAGAGGGAGCAGGGGTGGGCAGTGGAGGAGGAAGAGTAGGAGATGGAGGAGGGGGAGGTGGTCGTGGTCGAGGAGGAGCAGGAGAACGGGGAGGAAGAGGGCAGGGAAGATGAGGGGGTGAAAAAAGTGGGCAGAGGGAATGGGCAGGAGGAGTAAGAGGGCGGGGAAGATGAAGGGTGGGAGGAGGGGATGACAGGAGAGGCAGTGGAGGAGGTGATGGTGGAGGAGTAGGAGGAAGAGAATGAGGGTTGTGGGGAAGATGAGGTGGTGGGGTGGAAGGAATTGGCGGAGGAAGAGGAGTATGAGGAGAGGGAGGAGGGGGATGGGCAGGGGAAGGAGGAAAGGAAAGAAGTTTCGTTCAATCATATCACTGGTTTATACGAGACACCTATGATTGTTCGTCGAAGAAGAAGCAGCAGACAAAAGGAAAAGACGACACCGTGATCACATGACTATCTTACCATTAGTGCTCTGAAATGTCATATTCATACTTATCATATAATTGTGTGGTCGTGTATAACGTCTTAACACTGTAGAGTTTTGCAGATAACATATTTCAGGGGTTATATCTCTGGACTTGCTATAGATTTTGCAAACAATTTGACTGAAAGTTGTTGGTGCCACCAACAACTTTCAGCCGAATTGTTTGCAAAACTTTCAGCAAGTGAAGTTTTTGCTCATTGAAATTATTGTCTGGTGGCTTGAAGCAGCAAGAGGGTTAAATGAATAATCGTGTGGTCGGGATTTTAGATCTACTCTATTCAGTCATTAATGTCCTCTGCAGGAGCTCCTACAAGCCTGCTCCTATTTCAGGCTGTATGAATGCATAATGAATGATGACATGTGATCGTCAGGACCTAATTCTGGCCTCGGGTGGCAGATAGTCGTGTGTCTACGTATGTTACCGGAAACAGCTGGCCACGTGGCAGTATATGTTTGGCTTCTCGTCTACGCAGTTTATTTATTCCCATACGAAGCTTACAGACATCGCAGTAGCGCCATCAATGGCATAAGGTTTCCTTAGGAAACAACACTTACGCTTCTTCGCCCCGCCCACTTTGTAAGGGTGTTATATGGGTCAATTTCAGGAAAACGTACAAAATGGTGCCAGAGATCTGTGTCTATAAATAGTGTTGTTGTACCTATGAATGTGTTTATTATTAAGCTATCTTCAGTAGTGGCAACTTAATTGGTCAGATACATATATAAACACAATGTGCGTGCTTAATTAGAATGTGAGGTGGGTGTGTGTGTGTGTGTGTGTGTGTGTGCGTGCGTGCGTGCGTGCATGCGTGCGTGCGTGCGTGCGTGTGTGAATGGCCAAGCAGAGGCTGTAAGATTTCCTTCCATCGTAAAATATGCAGTCGACAGAAACAGTTGCAGAATCGTTTTGTCAAGACTAATGAATATAGCCATTCTTTTATATGCGACAAACAATCCAGAGTTATCGCCCCTGTCAAAGCTCTCCTGTAACACTATCTTGAAACAGTGGACAGAACACAACAGCGTAACTAAATAAGCGAAATTTGATATCTGAATCATGTTACTTTGAAGAGTATATTACTTAGATGTCAAGGCCGAACGCTTGCCCAAGTGTTCCCAAATGCATTTATCCATTCCTATAATAAATGTTAATATTTAGATTAACAGTCTATATTACTGTTTTTAAGTCATGGAAATTTGCACATTTCTTTGCATCAGAGATGCCTTATGATTTTATGTGTCCTACTAAAGTATTTTATGTTATCAATAGACCTTCCTTTGCACAATATCAGGGAAACTTGCATTTTTATGTTATAGACCTCGCTCTATTATAAAGTATCCACTCACGTGACTACACTATCAGAAACAGGCGACTGTTGCAAATTGAGGAATCCAGTTTTAGCTATTCCCCGCCCATCACTAGTTAAGCTCCACCCACACTTCGCCCATGTTGGGATCGATCGATCCCTGAACTCCCTGACTATCAATTTCCAGGAAACTATACAGGTAAGCTGTTGAATATTTTGAAACTAATGCAACAGCGTCCAGTGAAATTAGTTTAAAATATGCAACAGAAGGTTGATTAAATAGCAGACATACACTTCGTACAACGTGCGGACTTTTAAGCGTTTAAGACGGACTAAATCGAGTCATTCACGCTGTAATTGATTATGACGTCATCATACACGGCACGTAGTTGATTACTACGTCATATGATGGATGGGTAAACTGGAAAAGTTCATTAATATATTTGAATTACTGTTCGTTCAAGATTAGTGATATAAATACTACTATATAACATTGCCACCTTACAACTAATCGTATTATAATATTTGGTTAAATATATTTTTTTTCAGCAGATAATGGGTGTCGCTTGAGTGACTCATAAATGTAACTGGATTTTGGCATCATGTAAGCGTATAGGCCATTACGTTCGCTTTATTAGCTTCTGAAACAGCATTACGATTGAAAAAGAGAGCTATGTAAAGATTATCGTTTTTATATGACATATTCGCATTTAATCAGGTATGTTGCGCAGATATCTACAACAGACTGAAGTAAAACGTGGCTGAATATTTTGAAAACTAGGTCACTAAAAGTTGATTCTATCACTGGCAGCAAACATTTTTAGTCGGATTAATTTCCAATTATAAAAACAGTGTCTATACGCTTAAATGTTTTGATCTCTGGGAATTCGTGATGAAAAAAGTTTATATTGAATAAAATAACTTGACTATCGCGCAAGATTAACTTGGCAATATCCCCTTTACTGCTGACTCGCTATATTTATCTATACGTTGTTATTATACTGCTCATGGCTATGAATAAAACCACGCCCAGCAGGCGAAAACCTCACCCACCATGCGAAGAGCACGCCCACCAGGCGAAGACCACGCCCACCAGGCCAAAGCCACAACCACCAGGCAAAAGCCACGCCCACCAAGCTAAAACAATGCTCACCAGGCTAAAACCACGCCCATCACACGAAAGCCACGCCCACCAATTGAAAACCACGACCATACGGCGGAAACCACGCCCACCAGGCTAAAACCACTCCCACAAAGCGAAAACCATGCCCACCAGGCTAAAACCACACCCACTAGGCTAAAACCACGCCCAACAGCCGAAAGTCACGCCCACCAGGCTAAAACCACACCCACCATGCGAAGACCACGCCCATCCGGCGAAAACCATGCCCATCAGACTAAAGCCACACCCACTAGGCAAAAGCCATGCCCAGCAAGCTAAAACCACGCCCACCAGGCGAAAGCCACTCCCATCAGCCGAACGCCACGCCCACCAGGCTAAAAACACGCCAATCAGGTTAAAACCACGCCCAACAGCCGAAAGTCACGCCCTCCAGTTTAAAACCACGCCCACCCAGTTAAGAACACGCCCACCAGGTTAAAACCACACCCACCAAGCGAAAACTACGCCCACCAGGTTAAACCCACGCCCACCAGACTAAAGCCACGTTCAACAGGCGAAAGCCACACCCACCTTTGAAAATGACGCCCCCCCCCCCAGGCTAAAACCACCCAACCCGGAGAAAAACCCGCCCATCATTCCTTCAAAATTTTTTTAACACTATTCTTTAAAGTCATATTAGTAAGGCATAAGTCCGTCACGCACGTGACAATACTCCGTCACGAATGTGTCTGAACTATATGTCGTTGATTAATTTACAATTTAATAACGTTCAGCTGAATCGTTTTAAAACGAATTTGACTGGGAGCTTAAGCAGCACCATCATCCAGTCAACTTAGTTTCAAAACGTTCAACATCTTACGTGTATACGTACCGTGAAATTTAGATGCTGAGCACATTTTTTATGATCGGCATGCGTACGTGCGTGCTTAGGCAGCATTGTCTTCTACCCCAGTTACGCTCAAAATATTCAACAGTACGTTTTATTTTGTTTTAGAAACATGTTGAGTTACTTCCGTAGTCTACTGTATGAAGACAAGGAATATTGGAAGTGTTATATTCAGCTATATGACTGGTTGATATACTCATCCACATTGCCGTGTCTATGACAATACGTGACGCTAATAGAGCAGTGCGTTTTGACTTCAAACATTTGGAGGAAATTGTCGGCCCATTTAGTGACATATAGTGGCATAGGATCACACAACCAAACCACACACCCGCACGTCATAATGGCAAAAGTAGAACACTGAACACATACCCATGAGGGTGGTGGTGGTGGCTGTTTCTGGATGGTTGGTAAATACACTGATTGACTGAGACGGATGGGCACAGCGAAAATTAGTAGAGAAAGGTACTTCCTAGATCTGCAAATAGACGGACAAATGGACGGATACGCAGGCTCTAGCGGCTAAACACGTATCCTATATGTGGAATGAAAAGTATAGATATGAAAGTTTATCACAACTGAAATTACGATAGGGCCTACATCATGCACCGTATTCTATTGGACATTCTTAAACTAATTTTACTGACAAATTTTTCTGCACAAAGCAGCAAAGTCTTCTAGTTAAATTAGTTTGAAAATACTGAACAGTTTTTAAACACCATTAATGGTTTGAAAGTGCAATATGGGGAACTTTCGGACGAAATTGTCAAGCATTATTATAACGTACATTAACGTTAATTAATCGCGACATTAACGTGTCTATTCTCAGGTAGCTATATAAACGGCGTGTGTTATGTAAACACCTTGATGGGGATTCATACGCTATCAATATTGAGGGCACACGCCCATCACACCCGTCACACGTGATCATTGATCAACCACCAAACCCAATCATGTGTTGGTCCTACTTAAAGCTACTATAAACCAATAATATACCTCATAGCTCACGCATCAGTGGAAAATAGAAATAAGCATAAATGCTAAGCTTTGTCAATTTTGCTCGATTTTACTCGACACTGCATCCTGCCAACACTTATAATTAGATGACTCCTAATATCCATTAATCAGCCACATCTTAGTCAAGACAGGCTATTTAATCAGCCACCCGTAACAGACAACCATCCTGTGAGTCACACATTGTACTGTCAGTGGGTAGATATGTGACCCATGTTTGGTACCTTGAATATCACGAGAATGGAGGGATCCGGTCTATCGCTGAACTATCTGACTTCATAACCAATTAAGTCACTAATTAGCTGACGTCACAATCATAATGATATATCCAACTCCGCCATGAACATCGAAAGGTCCGTCAAGTGTACGAAGTATACGTATTTTAAAGCTAACTTGACTGGAACTGTTGCTTCCATAGGCTTCAGAATATTTAACAGCTTCTCTGTAGTTACATTGAAACTGGAATCCTGGTAATTCCGGGTTCAAAGTATATAAATTGATTCCAGGAGACGTGCAAAGTGGGAAGAGCTTAAGTGAAGAACTAGAAATTGGCGGGGTATAGTTAGAAATGGGCGGGGCATAGCTAGTAATGTACGGGGCATAGCTAGAAATGGGCGGAACATCGCTAGAAATGGGAGTGGCATAGCTAGAAATAAATCCACTATTGATAGTACCCGGCTGTCCATCAGTGGCTGACTATGGCAATCCCACTTTCCACAGTTAATATGAACAATATGATTTACACACTGCGGATTCTGAGCCATCCTAATTTACGACTACGACAGCATAGAATAAACAACACATTAGGTCTGTATTAATATCAGGTATATATTGCAACATCAAATACAAAACAAGTGTACGCTTACCACTTTGAATATCCAGGCCAGCTGCAAATGGAATCGCTTCCAAATGTAGGCCCTATAATGTACCTTTCCAGTTTTAGCTATGCGCCGCCCATCTCTAGCTAAGCGCCACCAACTCCTCGCTCGTGTTGGAATCGATCGATCTCTGACCTCCCTGACTATCAATTTCCAAAAAATATACAGCAGTCAAATTATTTTCAAAATAGTCAACAGCATGTTTATTAAATAGAAAAGCCATACAATTCGTACAACGTATACGCGCTTAAGACTAAATCCACCCATTCATGACGGCGTGATTATGACGTTATCCCACACGTCACATAGTTGATTATGACGTCGTCATTGAAAGGTCCATGAGCAAAGTACGCTGTCTGATTTGAGCCGGGCATGTGTAAAATCACTAAGCTCATCTATAGGTGTGATCACAATCTAAGGCGCGCATATGGGGATTAATTAAACAAGACATCTGTGTTACACTGACGGGATACTGGCGAAAATCTTGGCATTTTACATTTCAAAATGCAAATCTAGCTTTACACTGACGGGATATTAGCGATTTCAAAAATGCAAATCTAGCTTTATATCAAGATCACAATGACTTTGATCTCAGAGGTCTGAATGTCTTCGGTTGAGGTAACTGTATAACGATACTTTGTTCCAATAATTTGGCCAATTCTGATATAAAGGCCAGACGAGCTAAGCAGAACCAAACTGTTAAAGTCTGCAATTGATACACAGTGACCTTGACCTCGGACCTCAATACCATTGTACTTCATATAGTTGTGACCAAGTTAGATTCAAGTAAGGTAAACCAATCCTGATATATGACAATATGTTGAGCTAAGCCAAAAATATAAGGTAATACTGAACTGTTAATAGACTGCCTGCTAACACAAGACTCCGACACTCGCTGTTAATGCTAACACAGGCACCCGGAACTCACTGTTAATACAGACTGCTCACACAGACACCCGACACTCACTGTTCTAACACACACACACACACACACACACACACACACACACACACACACACACACACACACACACACACACACACACACACACACACACACACACACACACACACACACACACACACACACACACACACACACACACACACACACACACACACACACACACACACACACACACACACACACACACACACACACACACACACACACACACACACACACACACACACACACACACACACACACACACACACACACACACACACACACACACACACACACACACACACACACACACACACACACACACACACACACACACACACACACACACACACACACACACACACACACACACACACACACACACACACACACACACACACACACACACACACACACACACACACACACACACACACACACACACACACACACACACACACACACACACACACACACACACACACACACACACACACACACACACACACACACACACACACACACACACACACACACACACACACACACACACACACACACACACACACACACACACACACACACACACACACACACACACACACACACACACACACACACACACTGCGCTCACTGTTAATACAGGCCGCTAACACAGACACCCAGCACGCAGGCACTCTCTGTTACTACTTTTTGCCCATTTCATTCTATGCACATGCGTATTTCCCGCTTGGTAAATAATTTACCTTAGAATAACCAGCCCTGAGTAAATCCCCAAGGAGCTGACTATAAGAATCCCCTATCAATAATTTTAATACACCTCTCTCTCTCTCTTCAATCACATTGGAGAACGAGTCAAATTAACCTCGGTCGTCAGGTGTTCTATTATTACAAATTATTCGCCATATTTGAAATGACTTTTGTGGATCAGAAGGCATCTCTTTAACTGCGTCCTGTCATTCGCACACAGCAGACAGAATTATTTTCCGTGGACTAGGCTGTTGCCAGGGATACCTAGAAGTCATTCTTTGAAATCAAATTCCCTCGACGAAAACTTGTAATTACACTCTTCGTGTGCAATGTAGAAAAGCATCGGAATCAAAGAAATGCTAACCGATTTCTGGACTCGTAAATGTTTAATCAACTCAGCTCTCGGATGTTCGTTAATTACACTCAGCTTTGTCTACCATGGGTGGTGGTTCATTAACGTCGATAGTTGATAGCTTATAGAAACACCAGCTATTGATCTCCGGGATGCCGCTTCATATTATAGTCTTTCTGGCATACAGTATGCCAATTTTCTATACCGTTTTAACAGAATTATATATATATATATATATATATATATATATATATATATATATATATATATATATATATATATATATATATATATATATATATATATATATAAACTTGACCGCTATTGCGACAGCGTCTGACTGAACACACAACAAGATATATGTCCAAGAATGTAAAATTGTTATTGTTAACCTGCCAAATACTGGACGTGGCCCAGCGAATGCAATTTTTTTAGAATTGGCCATTAAAATGACTGATTCGTTTATTAAGCTAATCAGTCGAGTTGTGAATATTCATAAATAGACTTAAATGTCTTTTCTTGATCTGCAAATGGACATTTCTCAAGACCGTTTTGACCGCTTTGAGTGTTAAAGGCTTATATTCTTGCATTGATTTCCAGTCTAATCATCAGGCATGTTCGTGATAATGATGCCATTCGGGAATAAATGTCTCTCCAGTCTAATCATCAGACATGTCCGTGTCTCTCCAGTCTAATCATCAGAAATGTTCCACATAATAATGGCATTCAGGAATAAATGCCTCTCCAGTCTAATCACCAGGCATGTTCCGCATAATGATGGTATTCAGGAATAAATGTCTCCAGTCTAATCATCAGGCATGTTCCGCATAATAATGGCATTCAGGAATAAATGTCTCTCCAGTCTAATCATAAGGCCGTTTCGTGATAATGATGACATTCAGGAATAAATGTCGCTCCAGTCTAATCATCAGGCATGTTCGTGAAAATGATGGCATTCAGGAATAAATGTCTCTCCAGTCTAATCATCAGGCATGTTCCGCATAATAATGGCATTCAGGAATAAATGTCTCTCCAGTCTAATCATAAGGCCGGTTCGTGATAATGATGACATTCAGGAATAAATGTCTCTCCAGTCTAATCATCAGGCATGTTCGTGATAATGATGGCATTCAGGAATAAATGTCTCTTCAATCTAAGCATCAGGCATGTTCCGCATAATGATGGCATTCTGGAATAAATGGCTCTCCAGTCTAATCATCAGGCATGTTCGTGATAATGATGGCACTCAGGCATATTTGTCTCTCCAGTCTAATCATCAGGTATGTTCGTGATAATGATGGCATTCAAGAATAATTGTCTCTCCATTCGTGGCATTTAGGAATAAATGGCTTTCCAGTCTAATCTTCAGGCTTGTTCCGCATAATGTTGGCAGGCATGTCCCGCATAATGATGGCATTCAGGAATAAATGTCTCTGCAGTCTAATCATCAGGCATGTTCGTGAAAATGATGGCATTCAGGAATAAATGTCTCTCCAGTCTAATCATCAGGCATGTTTCGCATAATGATGGCATTCAGGAATAAATGTCTCTCCAGTCTAATCATCAGCCCGGTTCTTGATAATCATGGCATTCAAGAATAAATGTCTCTCCAATCTAATCATCAGGCTGGTTCGTGATAATGATGACATTCAGGAATAAATGTCTCTCCAGTCTAATCATCAGGCATGTTCGTGATAATGATGGCATTCAGGAGTAAATGTCTCTTCAGTCTAAGCATCAGGCATGTTCCGCATAATGATGGCATTCTGGAATAAATGGCTCTCCAGTCTAATCATCAGGCATGTTCGTGATAATGATGGCATTCAGGAATAAATGTCTCTCCAGTCTAGTCATCAGGCATGTTCCGCATAATGATGGCATTCAGGAATAAATCTCTCCAGTCTAATCATCAGGCAGGTTCGTGATAATGATGGCATTCAGGAATAAATGTCTCTCCTATCTAATCATCAGGCATGTTCGTGATAATGATGGCACTCAGGAATATTTGTCTCTCCAGTCTAATCATCAGGCATGTTCGTGATAATGATGGCATTCAAGAATAATTGTCTCTCCAGTCGTGGCATTCAGGAATAAATGGCTTTCCAGTCTAATCTTCAGGCTTGTTCCGCATAATGTTGGCATTCAGGAATAAATGTCTCTCCAGTCTAATCATCAGGCATGTCCCGCATAATGATGGCATTCAGGAATAAATGTCTCTCCAGTCTAATCATCAGGCATGTTCCGCATAATAATGGCATTCAGGAATAAATGTCTCTCCAGTCTAATCATAAGGCCGGTTCGTGATAATGATGACATTCAGGAATAAATGTCTCTCCAGTCTAATCATCAGGCATGTTCGTGAAAATGATGGCATTCAGGAATAAATGTCTCTCCAGTCTAATCATCAGGCATGTTCCGCATAATAATGGCATTCAAGAATAAATGTCTCTCCAGTCTAATCATAAGGCCGGTTCGTGATAATGATGACATTCAGGAATAAATGTCTCTCCAGTCTAATCACCAGGCATGTTCGTGATAATGATGGCATTCAGGAATAAATGTCTCTTCAGTCTAAGCATCAGGCATGTTCCGCATAATGATGGCATTCTGGAATAAATGGCTCTCCAGTCTAATCATCAGCCAGGTTCGTGATAATGATGGCATTCTCTCCAGTCTAATCATCAGGCAGGTTCGTGATAATGATGGCATTCATGAATAAATGTCTCTCCAGTCTAATCATCAGGCATGTTCGTGATAATGATGGCATTCAGGAATAGATGTCTCTCCAATCTAATCATCAGGCATGTTCGTGATAATGATGACATTCAGGAATAAATGTCTCTCCAGACTAATCATCAGGCATGTTTCGCATAATGATGGCATTCAGGAATAAATGTCTCCAGTTTAATCATCAGGCCGGTTCTTGATAATCATGGCATTCAAGAATAAATGTCTCTCCAGTCTAATCAGCAGGCATGTCCCGCATAATGTTGGCATTCAGGAATAAATGTCTCTCCAGTCTAATCATCAGGCATGTCCCGCAAAATGATGGCATTCAGGAATAAATGTCTCCAGTCTAATCATCAGGCATGTTCGTGATAATGATGGCATTCATGAATAAATCTCTCCAGTCTAATCATCAGGCATGTTCGTGATAATGATGGCATTCAGGAATAAATGTCTCTCCAGTCTAATCATCAGGGAGGTTCGTGATAATGATGGCATTCAGGAATAAATGTCTCTTCAGTCTAAGCATCAGGTATGTTCCGCATAATGATAGCATTCAGGAATAAATGGCTTTCAACTCTAATCATCAGGCATGTTTCGCATAATGTTGGCATTCAGGAATAAATGTCTCTCCAGACTAATCATCAGGCATGTTTGTGATAATAATGACATTCAGGAATAAATGTCTCTCCAGTCTAATCATCAGGCATGTTCGTGATAATCATGGCATTCAGGAATAAATGTCTCTCCAGTCTAATCATCAGGCATGTTCAGCATAATGATGGTATTCCGGAATAAATGTCTCTCCAGTCTAATCATCAACCTGTTTCGTGATAATGATGGAATTCAGGAATAAATGTCTCCATTCTAATCTGCAGGCATGTTCGTGATAATGATGGCATTCAGGAATAAATGTCTCTCCAATCTAATCATCAGGCATGTTCGTGATAATGATGGCATTCAGGAATAAATCTCTCTCCAGTCTAATCATCAGGCACGTTCGTGATAATGATGACATTCAGGAATAATTGTCTCTCCAGTCTAATCATCAAACATTTTAGTGATAATGGTGGCATTCAGGAATAAATCGCTTTCCAGTCTAATCTTCAGGCATGTTCCGCATAATGTTGGCATTCAGGAATAAATGTCTCTCCAGTCTAATCATCAGGCATGTCCCGCATAATGATGGCATTCAGGAATAAATGTCTCTCCAGTCTACTCATCAGGCATGTTCGTGATAATGATGGCATTCAGGAATAAATGTCTCTCCAGTCTAATCATCAGACATGTTCGTGAGAATGGTGGCATTCAGGAATAAAGGTCTCTCCAGTCTAATCATCAGGCATGTTCGTGAAAATGATGGCATTCAGGAATAAATGTCTCTCCAGTCTAATCATCAGAAATTTTCGTGATAATGGTGGCATTCAGGAATAAATGGCTTTCCAGTCTAATTTTCAGGCTTGTTCCGCATAATGTTGGCATTCAGGAATAAATGTCTCTCCAGTCTAATCATCAGGCATGTCCCGCATAATGATGGCATTCAGGAATAAATGTCTCTGCAGTCTAATCATCAGGCATGTTCGTGAAAATGATGGCATACAGGAATAAATGTCTCTCCAGTCTAATCATCAGGCATGTTCCGCATAATGATGGCATTCAGGAATAATTGTCTCTTCAGTCTAAGCATCAGGCATGTTCCGCATAATGATGGCATTCTGGAATAAATGGCTCTCCAGTCTAATCATCAGGCATGTTCGTGATAATGATGGCATTCAGGAATAAATGTCTCTCCAGTCTAGTCATCAGGCATGTTCCGCATAATGATGGCATTCAGGAATAAATCTCTCCAGTCTAATCATCAGGCAGGTTCGTGATAATGATGGCATTCAGGAATAAATGTCTCTCCTATCTAATCATCAGGCATGTTCGTGATAATGATGGCACTCAGGAATATTTGTCTCTCCAGTCTAATCATCAGGCATGTTCGTGATAATGATGGCATTCAAGAATAATTGTCTCTCCAGTCGTGGCATTCAGGAATAAATGGCTTTCCAGTCTAATCTTCAGGCTTGTTCCGCATAATGTTGGCATTCAGGAATAAATGTCTCTCCAGTCTAATCATCAGGCATGTCCCGCATAATGATGGCATTCAGGAATAAATGTCTCTCCAGTCTAATCATCAGGCATGTTCCGCATAATAATGGCATTCAGGAATAAATGTCTCTCCAGTCTAATCATAAGGCCGGTTCGTGATAATGATGACATTCAGGAATAAATGTCTCTCCAGTCTAATCATCAGGCATGTTCGTGATAATGATGGCATTCAAGAATAATTGTCTCTCCATTCGTGGCATTCAGGAATAAATGGCTTTCCAGTCTAATCTTCAGGCTTGTTCCGCATAATGTTGGCAGGCATGTCCCGCATAATGATGGCATTCAGGAATAAATGTCTCTGCAGTCTAATCATCAGGCATGTTCGTGAAAATGATGGCATTCAGGAATAAATGTCTCTCCAGTCTAATCATCAGGCATGTTTCGCATACTGATGGCATTCAGGAATAAATGTCTCTCCAGTCTAATCATCAGCCCGGTTCTTGATAATCATGGCATTCAAGAACAAATGTCTCTCCAGTCTAATCAGCAGGCATGTTCGTGATAATGATGGCATTCAGGAATAAATGTCTCTCCAATCTAATCATCAGGCATGTTCGTGATAATGATGGCACTCAGGAATAAATGTCTCTCCAGTCTAATCATCAGGCATGTTCGTGATAATGATGGCATTCAAGAATAATTGTCTCTCCAGTCTAATCATCAGAAATTTTCGTGATAATGGTGGCATTCAGGAATAAATGGCTTTCCAGTCTAATCTTCAGGCTTGTTCCGCATAATGTTGGCATTCAGGAATAAATGTCTCTCCAGTCTAATTATCAGGCATGTCCCGCATAATGATGGCATTCAGGAATAAATGTCTCTGAAGTCTAATCATCAGGCATGTTCGTGAAAATGATGGCATTCAGGAATAAATGTCTCTCCAGTCTAATCATCAGGCATGTTCCGCATAATGATGGCATTCAGGAATAATTGTCTCTCCAGTCTAATCATCAGGCTGGTTCGTGATAATGATGACATTCAGGAATAAATGTCTCTCCAGTCTAATCATCAGGCATGTTCGTGATAATGATGGCATTCAGGAATAAATGTCTCTCCAGTCTAGTCATCAGGCATGTTCCGCATAATGATGGCATTCAGGAATAAATCTCTCCAGTCTAATCATCAGGCAGGTTCGTGATAATGATGGCATTCAGGAATAAATGTCTCTCCTATCTAATCATCAGGCATGTTCGTGATAATGATGGCACTCAGGAATATTTGTCTCTCCAGTCTAATCATCAGGCATGTTCCGCATAATAATGGCATTCAGGAATAAATGTCTCTCCAGTCTAATCATAAGGCCGGTTCGTGATAATGATGACATTCAGGAATAAATGTCTCTGCAGTCTAATCATCAGGCATGTTCGTGAAAATGATGGCATTCAGGAATAAATGTCTCTCCAGTCTAATCATCAGGCATGTTCAGCATAATGATGGTATTCAGGAATAAATGTCTCTCCAGTCTAATCATCAACCTGTTTCGTGATAATGATGGAATTCAGGAATAAATGTCTCCATTCTAATCTGCAGGCATGTTCGTGATAATGATGGCATTCAGGAATAAATGTCTCTCCAATCTAATCATCAGGCATGTTCGTGATAATGATGGCATTCAGGAATAAATGTCTCTCCAGTCTAATCATCAGGCATGTTCGTGATAATGATGGCATTCAGGAATAATTGTCTCTCCAGTCTAATCATCAAACATTTTCGTGATAATGGTGGCATTCAGGAATAAATCGCTTTCCAGTCTAATCATCAGGCATGTTCCGCATAATGTTGGCATTCAGGAATAAATGTCTCTCCAGTCTACTCATCAGGCATGTCCCGCATAATGATGGCATTCAGGAATAAATGTCTCTCCAGTCTACTCTTCAGGCATGTTCGTGATAATGATGGCATTCAGGAATAAATGTCTCTCCAGTCTAATCATCAGACATGTTCGTGAGAATGGTGGCATTCAGGAATAAATGTCTCTCCAGTCTAATCACCAGGCATGTTCGTGAAAATGATGGCATTCAGGAATAAATGTCTCTCCAGACTAATCATCAGGCATGTTTCGCATAATGATGGCATTCAGGAATAAATGTCTCTCCAGTCTAATCATCAGGCCGGTTCTTGAAAATCATGGCATTCAGGAATAAATGTCTCTCCAGTCTAATCAGCAGGCATGTCCCGCATAATGTTGGCATTCAGGAATAAATGTCTCTCCAGTCTAATCATCAGGCATGTCCCGCATAATGATGGCATTCAGGAATAAATGCCTCCAGTCTAATCATCAGGCATGTTCGTGATAATGATGGCATTCAGGAATAAATGTCTCTCCAGTCTAATCATCAGGCATGTTCGTGATAATGATGGCATTCAGGAATAAATGTCTCTCCAGTCTAATCATCAGGCATGTTCGTGATAATCATGGCATTCAGGAATAAATGTCTCTCCAGTCTAATCATCATGAATGTTCGTGAAAATCATGGCATTCAGGAATAAATGTCTCTCCAGTCTAATCATCAGGCATGTTCAGCATAATGATGGTATTCAGGAATAAATGTCTCTCCAGTCTAATCATCAGGCTGGTTCGTGATAATGATGGAATTCAGGAATAAATGTCTCTCCATTCTAATCAGCAGGCATGTTCGTGATAATGATGGCATTCAGGAATAAATGTCTCTCAAATCTAATCATCAGGCATGTTCGTGATAATGATGGCATTCAGGAATAAATGTCTCTCCAGTCTAATCATCAGGCATGTTCGTGATAATGATGGCATTCAGGAATAATTGTCTCTCCAGTCTAATCATCAAACATTTTCGTGATAATGGTGGCATTCAGGAATAAATCGCTTTCCAGTCTAATCTTCAGGCATGTTCCGCATAATGTTGGCATTCAGGAATAAATGTCTCTCCAGTCTAATCATCAGGCATGTCCCGCATAATGATGGCATTCAGGAATAAATGTCTCTCCAGACTAATCATCAGGCATGTTCGTGATAATGATGGCATTCAGGAATATACGTCCCTCCAGTCTAATCATCAGACATGTTCGTGATAATGGTAAGTCTAATCATCAGGCATGTTCCGCATAATGTTGGCATTCAGGAATAAATGTCTCTCCAGTCTACTCATCAGGCATGTCCCGCATAATGATGGCATTCAGGAATAAATGTCTCTCCAGTCTACTCTTCAGGCATGTTCGTGATAATGATGGCATTCAGGAATAAATGTCTCTCCAGTCTAATCATCAGACATGTTCGTGAGAATGGTGGCATTCAGGAATAAATGTCTCTCCAGTCTAATCACCAGGCATGTTCGTGAAAATGATGGCATTCAGGAATAAATGTCTCTCCAGACTAATCATCAGGCATGTTTCGCATAATGATGGCATTCAGGAATAAATGTCTCTCCAGTCTAATCATCAGGCCGGTTCTTGAAAATCATGGCATTCAAGAATAAATGTCTCTCCAGTCTAATCAGCAGGCATGTCCCGCATAATGTTGGCATTCAGGAATAAATGTCTCTCCAGTCTAATCATCCTCCAGTCTAATCATCAGGCATGTTCGTGATAATGATGGCATTCAGGAATAAATGTCTCTCCAGTCTAATCATCAGGCATGTTCAGCATAATGATGGTATTCAGGAATAAATGTCTCTCCAGTCTAATCATCAGGCTGGTAAGTGATAATGATGGAATTCAGGAATAAATGTCTCTCCATTCTAATCAGCAGGCATGTTCGTGATAATGATGGCATTCAGGAATAAATGTCTCTCCAATCTAATCATCAGGCATGTTCGTGATAATGATGGCATTCAGGAATAAATGTCTCTCCAGTCTAATCATCAGGCATGTTCGTGATAATGATGGCATTCAGGAATAATTGTCTCTCCAGTCTAATCATCAAACATTTTCGTGATAATGGTGGCATTCAGGAATAAATCGCTTTCCAGTCTAATCTTCAGGCATGTTCCGCATAATGTTGGCATTCATCTCCAGTCTAATCATCAGGCATGTTCAGCATAATGATGGCATTCAGGAATAAATGTCTCTCCAGTCTTCGTGATAATGATGGCATTCCAGAATAAACGTCCCTCCAGTCTAATCATCAGACATGTTCGTGATAATGGTAAGTCTAATCATCAGGCATGTTCCGCATAATGTTGGCATTCAGGAATAAATGTCTCTCCAGTCTACTCATCAGGCATGTCCCGCATAATGATGGCATTCAGGAATAAATGTCTCTCCAGTCTACTCTTCAGGCATGTTCGTGATAATGATGGCATTCAGGAATAAATGTCTCTCCAGTCTAATCATCAGACATGTTCGTGAGAATGGTGGCATTCAGGAATAAATGTCTCTCCCGTCTAATCACCAGGCATGTTCGTGAAAATGATGGCATTCAGGAATAAATGTCTCTCCAGACTAATCATCAGGCATGTTTCGCATAATGATGGCATTCAGGAATAAATGTCTCTCCAGTCTAATCATCAGGCCGGTTCTTGAAAATCATGGCATTCAGGAATAAATGTCTCTCCAGTCTAATCAGCAGGCATGTCCCGCATAATGTTGGCATTCAGGAATAAACGTCTCTCCAGTCTAATCATCAGGCATGTCCCGCATAATGATGGCATTCAGGAATAAATGCCTCCAGTCTAATCATCAGGCATGTTCGTGATAATGATGGCATTCAGGAATAAATGTCTCTCCAGTCTAATCATCAGGCATGTTCGTGATAATGATGGCATTCAGGAATAAATGTCTCTCCAGTCTAATCATCAGGCATGTTCGTGATAATCATGGCATTCAGGAATAAATGTCTCTCCAGTCTAATCATCATGAATGTTCGTGAAAATCATGGCATTCAGGAATAAATGTCTCTCCAGTCTAATCATCAGGCATGTTCAGCATAATGATGGTATTCAGGAATAAATGTCTCTCCAGTCTAATCATCAGGCTGGTTCGTGATAATGATGGAATTCAGGAATAAATGTCTCTCCATTCTAATCAGCAGGCATGTTCGTGATAATGATGGCATTCAGGAATAAATGTCTCTCAAATCTAATCATCAGGCATGTTCGTGATAATGATGGCATTCAGGAATAAATGTCTCTCCAGTCTAATCATCAGGCATGTTCGTGATAATGATGGCATTCAGGAATAATTGTCTCTCCAGTCTAATCATCAAACATTTTCGTGATAATGGTGGCATTCAGGAATAAATCGCTTTCCAGTCTAATCTTCAGGCATGTTCCGCATAATGTTGGCATTCAGGAATAAATGTCTCTCCAGTCTAATCATCAGGCATGTCCCGCATAATGATGGCATTCAGGAATAAATGTCTCTCCAGACTAATCATCAGGCATGTTCGTGATAATGATGGCATTCAGGAATAAACGTCCCTCCAGTCTAATCATCAGACATGTTCGTGATAATGGTAAGTCTAATCATCAGGCATGTTCCGCATAATGTTGGCATTCAGGAATAAATGTCTCTCCAGTCTACTCATCAGGCATGTCCCGCATAATGATGGCATTCAGGAATAAATGTCTCTCCAGTCTACTCTTCAGGCATGTTCGTGATAATGATGGCATTCAGGAATAAATGTCTCTCCAGTCTAATCATCAGACATGTTCGTGAGAATGGTGGCATTCAGGAATAAATGTCTCTCCAGTCTAATCACCAGGCATGTTCGTGAAAATGATGGCATTCAGGAATAAATGTCTCTCCAGACTAATCATCAGGCATGTTTCGCATAATGATGGCATTCAGGAATAAATGTCTCTCCAGTCTAATCATCAGGCCGGTTCTTGAAAATCATGGCATTCAAGAATAAATGTCTCTCCAGTCTAATCAGCAGGCATGTCCCGCATAATGTTGGCATTCAGGAATAAATGTCTCTCCAGTCTAATCATCCTCCAGTCTAATCATCAGGCATGTTCGTGATAATGATGGCATTCAGGAATAAATGTCTCTCCAGTCTAATCATCAGGCATGTTCAGCATAATGATGGTATTCAGGAATAAATGTCTCTCCAGTCTAATCATCAGGCTGGTTCGTGATAATGATGGAATTCAGGAATAAATGTCTCTCCATTCTAATCAGCAGGCATGTTCGTGATAATGATGGCATTCAGGAATAAATGTCTCTCCAATCTAATCATCAGGCATGTTCGTGATAATGATGGCATTCAGGAATAAATGTCTCTCCAGTCTAATCATCAGGCATGTTCGTGATAATGATGGCATTCAGGAATAATTGTCTCTCCAGTCTAATCATCAAACATTTTCGTGATAATGGTGGCATTCAGGAATAAATCGCTTTCCAGTCTAATCTTCAGGCATGTTCCGCATAATGTTGGCATTCATCTCCAGTCTAATCATCAGGCATGTTCAGCATAATGATGGCATTCAGGAATAAATGTCTCTCCAGTCTTCGTGATAATGATGGCATTCCAGAATAAACGTCCCTCCAGTCTAATCATCAGACATGTTCGTGATAATGGTAAGTCTAATCATCAGGCATGTTCCGCATAATGTTGGCATTCAGGAATAAATGTCTCTCCAGTCTACTCATCAGGCATGTCCCGCATAATGATGGCATTCAGGAATAAATGTCTCTCCAGTCTACTCTTCAGGCATGTTCGTGATAATGATGGCATTCAGGAATAAATGTCTCTCCAGTCTAATCATCAGACATGTTCGTGAGAATGGTGGCATTCAGGAATAAATGTCTCTCCCGTCTAATCACCAGGCATGTTCGTGAAAATGATGGCATTCAGGAATAAATGTCTCTCCAGACTAATCATCAGGCATGTTTCGCATAATGATGGCATTCAGGAATAAATGTCTCTCCAGTCTAATCATCAGGCCGGTTCTTGAAAATCATGGCATTCAGGAATAAATGTCTCTCCAGTCTAATCAGCAGGCATGTCCCGCATAATGTTGGCATTCAGGAATAAACGTCTCTCCAGTCTAATCATCAGGCATGTCCCGCATAATGATGGCATTCAGGAATAAATGCCTCCAGTCTAATCATCAGGCATGTTCGTGATAATGATGGCATTCAGGAATAAATGTCTCTCCAGTCTAATCATCAGGCATGTTCGTGATAATGATGGCATTCAGGAATAAATGTCTCTCCAGTCTAATCATCAGGCATGTTCGTGATAATCATGGCATTCAGGAATAAATGTCTCTCCAGTCTAATCATCATGAATGTTCGTGAAAATCATGGCATTCAGGAATAAATGTCTCTCCAGTCTAATCATCAGGCATGTTCAGCATAATGATGGTATTCAGGAATAAATGTCTCTCCAGTCTAATCATCAGGCTGGTTCGTGATAATGATGGAATTCAGGAATAAATGTCTCTCCATTCTAATCAGCAGGCATGTTCGTGATAATGATGGCATTCAGGAATAAATGTCTCTCAAATCTAATCATCAGGCATGTTCGTGATAATGATGGCATTCAGGAATAAATGTCTCTCCAGTCTAATCATCAGGCATGTTCGTGATAATGATGGCATTCAGGAATAATTGTCTCTCCAGTCTAATCATCAAACATTTTCGTGATAATGGTGGCATTCAGGAATAAATCGCTTTCCAGTCTAATCTTCAGGCATGTTCCGCATAATGTTGGCATTCAGGAATAAATGTCTCTCCAGTCTAATCATCAGGCATGTCCCGCATAATGATGGCATTCAGGAATAAATGTCTCTCCAGACTAATCATCAGGCATGTTCGTGATAATGATGGCATTCAGGAATAAACGTCCCTCCAGTCTAATCATCAGACATGTTCGTGATAATGGTAAGTCTAATCATCAGGCATGTTCCGCATAATTTTGGCATTCAGGAATAAATGTCTCTCCAGTCTACTCATCAGGCATGTCCCGCATAATGATGGCATTCAGGAATAAATGTCTCTCCAGTCTACTCTTCAGGCATGTTCGTGATAATGATGGCATTCAGGAATAAATGTCTCTCCAGTCTAATCATCAGACATGTTCGTGAGAATGGTGGCATTCAGGAATAAATGTCTCTCCAGTCTAATCACCAGGCATGTTCGTGAAAATGATGGCATTCAGGAATAAATGTCTCTCCAGACTAATCATCAGGCATGTTTCGCATAATGATGGCATTCAGGAATAAATGTCTCTCCAGTCTAATCATCAGGCCGGTTCTTGAAAATCATGGCATTCAAGAATAAATGTCTCTCCAGTCTAATCAGCAGGCATGTCCCGCATAATGTTGGCATTCAGGAATAAATGTCTCTCCAGTCTAATCATCCTCCAGTCTAATCATCAGGCATGTTCGTGATAATGATGGCATTCAGGAATAAATGTCTCTCCAGTCTAATCATCAGGCATGTTCAGCATAATGATGGTATTCAGGAATAAATGTCTCTCCAGTCTAATCATCAGGCTGGTTCGTGATAATGATGGTATTCAGGAATAAATGTCTCTCCATTCTAATCAGCAGGCATGTTCGTGATAATGATGGCATTCAGGAATAAATGTCTCTCCAATCTAATCATCAGGCATGTTCGTGATAATGATGGCATTCAGGAATAAATGTCTCTCCAGTCTAATCATCAGGCATGTTCGTGATAATGATGGCATTCAGGAATAATTGTCTCTCCAGTCTAATCATCAAACATTTTCGTGATAATGGTGGCATTCAGGAATAAATCGCTTTCCAGTCTAATCTTCAGGCATGTTCCGCATAATGTTGGCATTCATCTCCAGTCTAATCATCAGGCATGTTCAGCATAATGATGGCATTCAGGAATAAATGTCTCTCCAGTCTTCGTGATAATGATGGCATTCAAGAATAAACGTCCCTCCAGTCTAATCATCAGACATGTTCGTGATAATGGTAAGTCTAATCATCAGGCATGTTCCGCATAATGTTGGCATTCAGGAATAAATGTCTCTCCAGTCTACTCATCAGGCATGTCCCGCATAATGATGGCATTCAGGAATAAATGTCTCTCCAGTCTACTCTTCAGGCATGTTCGTGATAATGATGGCATTCAGGAATAAATGTCTCTCCAGTCTAATCATCAGACATGTTCGTGAGAATGGTGGCATTCAGGAATAAATGTCTCTCCAGTCTAATCACCAGGCATGTTCGTGAAAATGATGGCATTCAGGAATAAATGTCTCTCCAGACTAATCATCAGGCATGTTTCGCATAATGATGGCATTCAGGAATAAATGTCTCTCCAGTCTAATCATCAGGCCGGTTCTTGACAATCATGGCATTCAGGAATAAATGTCTCTCCAGTCTAATCAGCAGGCATGTCCCGCATAATGTTGGCATTCAGGAATAAACGTCTCTCCAGTCTAATCATCAGGCATGTACCGCATAATGATGGCATTCAGGAATAAATGCCTCCAGTCTAATCATCAGGCATGTTCGTGATAATGATGGCATTCAGGAATAAATGTCTCTCCAGTCTAATCATCAGGCATGTTCGTGATAATGATGGCATTCAGGAATAAATGTCTCTCCAGTCTAATCATCAGGCATGTTCGTGATAATCATGGCATTCAGGAATAAATGTCTCTCCAGTCTAATCATCATGAATGTTCGTGAAAATCATGGCATTCAGGAATAAATGTCTCTCCAGTCTAATCATCAGGCATGTTCAGCATAATGATGGTATTCAGGAATAAATGTCTCTCCAGTCTAATCATCAGGCTGGTTCGTGATAATGATGGAATTCAGGAATAAATGTCTCTCCATTCTAATCAGCAGGCATGTTCGTGATAATGATGGCATTCAGGAATAAATGTCTCTCAAATCTAATCATCAGGCATGTTCGTGATAATGATGGCATTCAGGAATAAATGTCTCTCCAGCCTAATCATCAGGCATGTTCGTGATAATGATGGCATTCAGGAATAATTGTCTCTCCAGTCTAATCATCAAACATTTTCGTGATAATGGTGGCATTCAGGAATAAATCGCTTTCCAGTCTAATCTTCAGGCATGTTCCGCATAATGTTGGCATTCAGGAATAAATGTCTCTCCAGTCTAATCATCAGGCATGTCCCGCATAATGATGGCATTCAGGAATAAATGTCTCTCCAGACTAATCATCAGGCATGTTCGTGATAATGATGGCATTCAGGAATAAACGTCCCTCCAGTCTAATCATCAGACATGTTCGTGATAATGGTAAGTCTAATCATCAGGCATGTTCCGCATAATGTTGGCATTCAGGAATAAATGTCTCTCCAGTCTACTCATCAGGCATGTCCCGCATAATGATGGCATTCAGGAATAAATGTCTCTCCAGTCTACTCTTCAGGCATGTTCGTGATAATGATGGCATTCAGGAATAAATGTCTCTCCAGTCTAATCATCAGACATGTTCGTGAGAATGGTGGCATTCAGGAATAAATGTCTCTCCAGTCTAATCACCAGGCATGTTCGTGAAAATGATGGCATTCAGGAATAAATGTCTCTCCAGACTAATCATCAGGCATGTTTCGCATAATGATGGCATTCAGGAATAAATGTCTCTCCAGTCTAATCATCAGGCCGGTTCTTGAAAATCATGGCATTCAAGAATAAATGTCTCTCCAGTCTAATCAGCAGGCATGTCCCGCATAATGTTGGCATTCAGGAATAAATGTCTCTCCAGTCTAATCATCAGGCATGTCCCGCATAATGATGGCATTCAGGAATAAATGTCTCCAGTCTAATCATCAGGCATGTTCGTGATAATGATGGCATTCAGGAATAAATGTCTCTCCAGTCTAATCATCAGGCATGTTCGTGATAATGATGGCATTCAGGAATAAATGTCTCTCCAGTCTAATCATCAGGCATGTTCGTGATAATGATGGCATTCAGGAATAAATGTCTCTTCAGTCTAAGCATCAGGCATGTTACGCATAATGAGAGCATTCAGGAATAAATGGCTTTCAAGTCTAATCATCAGGCATGTTTCGCATAATGTTGGCATTCAGGAATAAATGTCTCTCCAGTCTAATCATCAGGCATGTTTGTGATAATAATGACATTCAGGAATAAATGTCTCTCCAGTCTAATCATCAGGCATGTTCGTGATAATCATGGCATTCAGGAATAAATGTCTCTCCAGTCTAATCATCATGAATGTTGGTGAAAATCACGGCATTCAGGAATAAATGTCTCTCCAGTCTAATCATCAGGCATGTTCAGCATAATGATGGCATTCAGGAATAAATGTCTCTCCAGTCTAATCATCAGGCATGTTCGTGATAATGATGGCATTCAGGAATAAATGTCTCTTCAGTCTAAGCATCATGCATGTTCCGCATAATGATAGCATTCGGGAATAAATGGCTTTCAAGTCTAATCATCAGGCATGTTTCGCATAATGTTGGCATTCAGGAATAAATGTCTCTCCAATCTAATCATCAGGCATGTTTGTGATAATAATGACATTCAGGAATAAATGTCTCTCCAGTCTAATCATCAGGCATGTTCGTGATAATCATGGCATTCAGGAATAAATGTCTCTCCAGTCTAATCATCATGAATGTTCGTGAAAATCACGGCATTCATTAATAAATGTCTCTCCAGTCTAATCATCAGGCATGTTCAGCATAATGATGGTATTCAGGAATAAATGTCTCTCCAGTCTAATCATCAGGCTGGTTCGTGATAATGATGGAATTCAGGAATAAATGTCTCTCCATTCTAATCAGCAGGCATGTTCGTGATAATGATGGCATTCAGGAATAAATGTCTCTCCAATCTAATCATCAGGCATGTTCGTGATAATGATGGCATTCAGGAATAAATGTCTCTCCAGTCTAATCATCAGGCATGTTCGTGATAATGATGGCATTCAGGAATAATTGTCTCTCCAGTCTAATCATCAAACATTTTCGTGATAATGGTGGCATTCAGGAATAAATCGCTTTCCAGTCTAATCTTCAGGCATGTTCAGCATAATGATGGCATTCAGGAATAAATGTCTCTCCAGTCTAATCATCAGGCATGTTCGTGATAATGATGGCATTCAGGAATAAACGTCCCTCCAGTCTAATCATCAGACATGTTCGTGATAATGGTAAGTCTAATCATCAGGCATGTTCCGCATAATGTTGGCATTCAGGAATAAATGTCTCTCCAGTCTACTCATCAGGCATGTCCCGCATAATGATGGCATTCAGGAATAAATGTCTCTCCAGTCTACTCTTCAGGCATATTCGTGAGAATGATGGCATTCAGGAATAAATGTCTCTCCAGTCTAATCATCAGACATGTTCGTGAGAATGGTGGCATTCAGGAATAAATGTCTCTCCAGTCTAATCACCAGGCATGTTCGTGAAAATGATGGCATTCAGGAATAAATGTCTCTCCAGACTAATAATCAGGCATGTTTCGCATAATGATGGCATTCAGGAATAAATGTCTCTCCAGTCTAATCATCAGGCCGGTTCTTGAAAATCATGGCATTCAAGAATAAATGTCTCTCCAGTCTAATCAGCAGGCATGTCCCGCATAATGTTGGCATTCAGGAATAAATGTCTCCCCAGTCTAATCATCAGGCATGTCCCGCATAATGATGGCATTCAGGAATAAATGTCTCCAGTCTAATCATCAGGCATGTTCGTGATAATGATGGCATTCAGGAATAAATGTCTCTCCAGTCTAATCATCAGACATGTTCGTGATAATGATGGCATTCAGGAATAAATGTCTCTCCAGTCTAATCATCAGGCATGTTCGTGATAATCATGGCATTCAGGAATAAATGTCTCTCCAGTCTAATCATCATGAATGTTCGTGAAAATCATGGCATTCAGGAATAAATGTCTCTCCAGTCTAATCATCAGGCATGTTCAGCATAATGATGGTATTCAGGAATAAATGTCTCTCCAGTCTAATCATCAGGCTGGTTCGTGATAATGATGGAATTCAGGAATAAATGTCTCTCCATTCTAATCAGCAGGCATGTTCGTGATAATGATGGCATTCAGGAATAAATGTCTCTCAAATCTAATCATCAGGCATGTTCGTGATAATGATGGCATTCAGGAATAAATGTCTCTCCAGTCTAATCATCAGGCATGTTCGTGATAATGATGGCATTCAGGAATAATTGTCTCTCCAGTCTAATCATCAAACATTTTCGTGATAATGGTGGCATTCAGGAATAAATCGCTTTCCAGTCTAATCTTCAGGCATGTTCCGCATAATGTTGGCATTCAGGAATAAATGTCTCTCCAGTCTAATCATCAGGCATGTCCCGCATAATGATGGCATTCAGGAATAAATGTCTCTCCAGACTAATCATCAGGCATGTTCGTGATAATGATGGCATTCAGGAATAAACGTCCCTCCAGTCTAATCATCAGACATGTTCGTGATAATGGTAAGTCTAATCATCAGGCATGTTCCGCATAATGTTGGCATTCAGGAATAAATGTCTCTCCAGTCTACTCATCAGGCATGTTCGTGATAATGATGGCATTCAGGAATAAACGTCCCTCCAGTCTAATCATCAGACATGTTCGTGATAATGGTAAGTCTAATCATCAGGCATGTTCCGCATAATGTTGGCATTCAGGAATAAATGTCTCTCCAGTCTACTCATCAGGCATGTCCCGCATAATGATGGCATTCAGGAATAAATGTCTCTCCAGTCTACTCTTCAGGCATGTTCGTGATAATGATGGCATTCAGGAATAAATGTCTCTCCAGTCTAATCATCAGACATGTTCGTGAGAATGGTGGCATTCAGGAATAAATGTCTCTCCAGTCTAATCACCAGGCATGTTCGTGAAAATGATGGCATTCAGGAATAAATGTCTCTCCAGACTAATCATCAGGCATGTTTCGCATAATGATGGCATTCAGGAATAAATGTCTCTCCAGTCTAATCATCAGGCCGGTTCTTGAAAATCATGGCATTCAAGAATAAATGTCTCTCCAGTCTAATCAGCAGGCATGTCCCGCATAATGTTGGCATTCAGGAATAAATGTCTCTCCAGTCTAATCATCAGGCATGTCCCGCATAATGATGGCATTCAGGAATAAATGTCTCCAGTCTAATCATCAGGCATGTTCGTGATAATGATGGCATTCAGGAATAAATGTCTCTCCAGTCTAATCATCAGGCATGTTCGTGATAATGATGGCATTCAGGAATAAATGTCTCTCCAGTCTAATCATCAGGCATGTTCGTGATAATGATGGCATTCAGGAATAAATGTCTCTTCAGTCTAAGCATCAGGCATGTTACGCATAATGAGAGCATTCAGGAATAAATGGCTTTCAAGTCTAATCATCAGGCATGTTTCGCATAATGTTGGCATTCAGGAATAAATGTCTCTCCAGTCTAATCATCAGGCATGTTTGTGATAATAATGACATTCAGGAATAAATGTCTCTCCAGTCTAATCATCAGGCATGTTCGTGATAATCATGGCATTCAGGAATAAATGTCTCTCCAGTCTAATCATCATGAATGTTGGTGAAAATCACGGCATTCAGGAATAAATGTCTCTCCAGTCTAATCATCAGGCATGTTCAGCATAATGATGGCATTCAGGAATAAATGTCTCTCCAGTCTAATCATCAGGCATGTTCGTGATAATGATGGCATTCAGGAATAAATGTCTCTTCAGTCTAAGCATCATGCATGTTCCGCATAATGATAGCATTCGGGAATAAATGGCTTTCAAGTCTAATCATCAGGCATGTTTCGCATAATGTTGGCATTCAGGAATAAATGTCTCTCCAATCTAATCATCAGGCATGTTTGTGATAATAATGACATTCAGGAATAAATGTCTCTCCAGTCTAATCATCAGGCATGTTCGTGATAATCATGGCATTCAGGAATAAATGTCTCTCCAGTCTAATCATCATGAATGTTCGTGAAAATCACGGCATTCATTAATAAATGTCTCTCCAGTCTAATCATCAGGCATGTTCAGCATAATGATGGTATTCAGGAATAAATGTCTCTCCAGTCTAATCATCAGGCTGGTTCGTGATAATGATGGAATTCAGGAATAAATGTCTCTCCATTCTAATCAGCAGGCATGTTCGTGATAATGATGGCATTCAGGAATAAATGTCTCTCCAATCTAATCATCAGGCATGTTCGTGATAATGATGGCATTCAGGAATAAATGTCTCTCCAGTCTAATCATCAGGCATGTTCGTGATAATGATGGCATTCAGGAATAATTGTCTCTCCAGTCTAATCATCAAACATTTTCGTGATAATGGTGGCATTCAGGAATAAATCGCTTTCCAGTCTAATCTTCAGGCATGTTCAGCATAATGATGGCATTCAGGAATAAATGTCTCTCCAGTCTAATCATCAGGCATGTTCGTGATAATGATGGCATTCAGGAATAAACGTCCCTCCAGTCTAATCATCAGACATGTTCGTGATAATGGTAAGTCTAATCATCAGGCATGTTCCGCATAATGTTGGCATTCAGGAATAAATGTCTCTCCAGTCTACTCATCAGGCATGTCCCGCATAATGATGGCATTCAGGAATAAATGTCTCTCCAGTCTACTCTTCAGGCATATTCGTGAGAATGATGGCATTCAGGAATAAATGTCTCTCCAGTCTAATCATCAGACATGTTCGTGAGAATGGTGGCATTCAGGAATAAATGTCTCTCCAGTCTAATCACCAGGCATGTTCGTGAAAATGATGGCATTCAGGAATAAATGTCTCTCCAGACTAATAATCAGGCATGTTTCGCATAATGATGGCATTCAGGAATAAATGTCTCTCCAGTCTAATCATCAGGCCGGTTCTTGAAAATCATGGCATTCAAGAATAAATGTCTCTCCAGTCTAATCAGCAGGCATGTCCCGCATAATGTTGGCATTCAGGAATAAATGTCTCCCCAGTCTAATCATCAGGCATGTCCCGCATAATGATGGCATTCAGGAATAAATGTCTCCAGTCTAATCATCAGGCATGTTCGTGATAATGATGGCATTCAGGAATAAATGTCTCTCCAGTCTAATCATCAGACATGTTCGTGATAATGATGGCATTCAGGAATAAATGTCTCTCCAGTCTAATCATCAGGCATGTTCGTGATAATCATGGCATTCAGGAATAAATGTCTCTCCAGTCTAATCATCATGAATGTTCGTGAAAATCATGGCATTCAGGAATAAATGTCTCTCCAGTCTAATCATCAGGCATGTTCAGCATAATGATGGTATTCAGGAATAAATGTCTCTCCAGTCTAATCATCAGGCTGGTTCGTGATAATGATGGAATTCAGGAATAAATGTCTCTCCATTCTAATCAGCAGGCATGTTCGTGATAATGATGGCATTCAGGAATAAATGTCTCTCAAATCTAATCATCAGGCATGTTCGTGATAATGATGGCATTCAGGAATAAATGTCTCTCCAGTCTAATCATCAGGCATGTTCGTGATAATGATGGCATTCAGGAATAATTGTCTCTCCAGTCTAATCATCAAACATTTTCGTGATAATGGTGGCATTCAGGAATAAATCGCTTTCCAGTCTAATCTTCAGGCATGTTCCGCATAATGTTGGCATTCAGGAATAAATGTCTCTCCAGTCTAATCATCAGGCATGTCCCGCATAATGATGGCATTCAGGAATAAATGTCTCTCCAGACTAATCATCAGGCATGTTCGTGATAATGATGGCATTCAGGAATAAACGTCCCTCCAGTCTAATCATCAGACATGTTCGTGATAATGGTAAGTCTAATCATCAGGCATGTTCCGCATAATGTTGGCATTCAGGAATAAATGTCTCTCCAGTCTACTCATCAGGCATGTCCCGCATAATGATGGCATTCAGGAATAAATGTCTCTCCAGTCTACTCTTCAGGCATGTTCGTGATAATGATGGCATTCAGGAATAAATGTCTCTCCAGTCTAATCATCAGACATGTTCGTGATAATGGTGGCATTCAGGAATAAATGTCTCTCCAGTCTAATCACCAGGCATGTTCGTGAAAATGATGGCATTCAGGAATAAATGTCTCTCCAGACTAATCATCAGGCATGTTTCGCATAATGATGGCATTCAGGAATAAATGTCTCTCAAGTCTAATCATCAGGCCGGTTCTTGAAAATCATGGCATTCAAGAATAAATGTCTCTCCAGTCTAATCAGCAGGCATGTCCCGCATAATGTTGGCATTCAGGAATAAATGTCTCTTCAGTCTAAGCATCAGGCATGTTCCGCATAATGATGGCATTCTGGAATAAATGGCTCTCCAGTCTAATCATCAGGCATGTTCGTGATAATGATGGCATTCAGGAATAAATGTCTCTCCAGTCTAGTCATCAGGCATGTTCCGCATAATGATGGCATTCAGGAATAAATCTCTCCAGTCTAATCATCAGGCAGGCTCGTGATAATGATGGCATTCAGGAATAAATGTCTCTCCTATCTAATCATCAGGCATGTTTGTGATAATGATGGCACTCAGGAATATTTGTCTCTCAAGTCTAATCATCAGGCATGTTCGTGATAATGATGGCATTCAAGAATAATTGTCTCTCCAGTCGTGGCATTCAGGAATAAATGGCTTTCCAGTCTAATCTTCAGGCTTGTTCCGCATAATGTTGGCATTCAGGAATAAATGTCTCTCCAGTCTAATCATCAGGGATGTCCCGCATAATGATGGCATTCAGGAATAAATGTCTCTCCAGTCTAAAATTCAGGCATGTTCCGCATAATAATGGCATTCAGGAATAAATGTCTCTCCAGTCTAATCATAAGGCCGGTTCGTGATAATGATGACATTCAGGAATAAATGTCTCTCCAGTCTAATCATCAGGCATGTTCGTGAAAATGATGGCATTCAGGAATAAATGTCTCTCCAGTCTAATCATCAGGCATGTTCCGCATAATAATGGCATTCAGGAATAAATGTCTCACCAGTCTAATCATAAGGCCGGTTCGTGATAATGATGACATTCAGGAATAAATGTCTCTCCAGTCTAATCATCAGGCATGTTCGTGATAATGATGGCATTCAGGAATAAATGTCTCTTCAGTCTAATCATCAGGCATGTTCGTGATAATGATGGCATTCTGGAATAAATGGCTCTCCAGTCTAATCATCAGGCATGTTCGTGATAATGATGGCACTCAGGAATATTCGTCTCTCCAGTCTAATCATCAGGCATGTTCGTGATAATGATGGCATTCAAGAATAATTGTCTCTCCAGTTGTGGCATTCAGGAATAAATGGCTTTCCAGTCTAATCTTCAGGCTTGTTCCGCATAATGTTGGCAGGCATGTCCCGCATAATGATGGCATTCAGGAATAAATGTCTCTGCAGTCTAATCATCAGGCATGTTCGTGAAAATGATGGCATTCAGGAATAAATGTCTCTCCAGTCTAATCATCAGGCATGTTTCGCATAATGATGGCATTCAGGAATAAATGTCTCTCCAGTCTAATCATCAGCCCGGTTCTTGATAATCATGGCATTCAAGAATAAATGTCTCTCCAGTCTAATCAGCAGGCATGTTCGTGATAATGATGGCATTCAGGAATAAATGTCTCTCCAATCTAATCATCAGGCATGTTCGTGATAATGATGGCACTCAGGAATAAATGTCTCTCCAGTCTAATCATCAGGCATGTTCGTGATAATGATGGCATTCAAGAATAATTGTCTCTCCAGTCTAATCATCAGAAATTTTCGTGATAATGGTGGCATTCAGGAATAAATGGCTTTCCAGTCTAATCTTCAGGCTTGTTCCGCATAATGTTGGCATTCAGGAATAAATGTCTCTCCAGTCTAATCATCAGGCATGTCCCGCATAATGATGGCATTCAGGAATAAATGTCTCTGCAGTCTAATCATCAGGCATGTTCGTGAAAATGATGGCATTCAGGAATAAATGTCTCTCCAGTCTAATCATCAGGCATGTTCGTGATAATGATGGCATTCAGGAATAAATGTCTCCAGTCGAGTCATCAGGCATGTTCCGCATAATGATGGCATTCAGGAATAAATGTCTCTCCAGTCTAATCATCAGCCAGGTTCGTGATAATGATGGCATTCTCTCCAGTCTAATCATCAGGCAGGTTCGTGATAATGATGGCATTCATGAATAAATGTCTCTCCAGTCTAATCATCAGGCATGTTCGTGATAATGATGGCATTCAGGAATAAATGTCTCTCCAATCTAATCATCAGGCAGGTTCGTGATAATGATGGCATTCATGAATAAATGTCTCTCCAATCTAATCATCAGGCATGTTTCGCATAATGATGGCATTCAGGAATAAATGTCTCCAGTTTAATCATCAGGCCGGTTCTTAATAATCATGGCATTCAAGAATAAATGTCTCTCCAGTCTAATCAGCAGGCATGTCCCGCATAATGTTGGCATTCAGGAATAAATGTCTCTCCAGTCTAATCATCAGGCATGTCCCGCAAAATGATGGCATTCAGGAATAAATGACTCCAGTCTAATCATCAGGCATGTTCGTGATAATGATGGCATTCAGGAATAAATGTCTCTCCAGTCTAATCATCAGGCATGTTCGTGATAATGATGGCATTCAGGAATAAATGTCTCTCCAGTCTAATCATCAGGGAGGTTCGTGATAATGATGGCATTCAGGAATAAATGTCTCTTCAGTCTAAGCATCAGGTATGTTCCGCATAATGATAGCATTCAGGAATAAATGACTTTCAACTCTAATCATCAGGCATGTTTCGCATAATGTTGGCATTCTGGAATAAATGTCTCTCCAGACTAATCATCAGGCATATTTGTGATAATAATGACATTCAGGAATAAATGTCTCTCCAGTCTAATCATCAGGCATGTTCGTGATAATCATGGCATTCAGGAATAAATGTCTCTCCAGTCTAATCATCAGGCATGTTCAGCATAATGATGGTATTCAGGAATAAATGTCTCTCCAGTCTAATCATCAACCTGGTTCGTGATAATGATGGAATTCAGGAATAAATGTCTCCATTCTAATCTGCAGGCATGTTCGTGATAATGATGGCATTCAGGAATAAATGTCTCTCCAATCTAATCATCAGGCATGTTCGTGATAATGATGGCATTCAGGAATAAATCTCTCTACAGTCTAATCATCAGGCATGTTCGTGATAATGATGACATTCAGGAATAATTGTCTCTCCAGTCTAATCATCAAACATTTTCGTGATAATGGTGGCATTCAGGAATAAATCGCTTTCCAGTCTAATCTTCAGGCATGTTCCGCATAATGTTGGCATTCAGGAATAAATGTCTCTCCAGTCTAATCATCAGGCATGTCCCGCATAATGATGGCATTCAGGAATAAATGTCTCTCCAGTCTAATCATCAAGCATGTTCGTGATAATATGGCATTCAGTAATAAACGTCTCTCCAGTCTAATCATCAGACATGGTCGTGATAATGGTGGCAATCAGGAATAAATGGCTTTCAAGTCTAATCATCAGGCATGTTCCGCATAATGTTGGCATTCAGGAATAAATGTCCCTCCAGTCTACTCATCAGGCATGTCCCGCATAAAGATGGCATTCAGGAATAAATGTCTCTCCAGTCTACTCATCAGGCATGTTCGTGATAATGATGGCATTCAGGAATAAATGTCTCTCCAGTCTAATCATCAGACATGTTCGTGAGAATGGTGGCATTCAGGAATAAAGGTCTCTCCAGTCTAATCATCAGCCCGGTTCTTGATAATCATGGCATAGGCATGTTCGTGATAATGATGGCATTCAGGAATAAATGTCTCTCCAATCTAATCATCAGGCATGTTCGTGATAATGATGGCACTCAGGAACAAATGTCTCTCCAGTCTAATCATCAGGCATGTTCGTGATAATGATGGCATTCAAGAATAATTGTCTCTCCAGTCTAATCATCAGAAATTTTCGTGATAATGGTGGCATTCAGGAATAAATGGCTTTCCAATCTAATCTTCAGGCTTGTTCCACATAATGTTGGCATTCAGGAATAAATGTCTCTCCAGTCTAATCATCAAGCATGTCCCGCATAATGATGGCATTCAGGAATAAATGTCTCTGCAGTCTAATCATCAGGCATGTTCGTGAAAATGATGGCATACAGGAATAAATGTCTCTCCAGTCTAATCATCAGGCATGTTCCGCATAATGATGGCATTCAGGAATAATTGTCTCTCCAGTCTAATCATCAGGCTGGTTCGTGATAATGATGACATTCAGGAATAAATGTCTCTCCAGTCTAATCATCAGGCATGTTCGTGATAATGATGGCATTCAGGAGTAAATGTCTCTTCAGTCTAAGCATCAGGCATGTTCCGCATAATGATGGCATTCTGGAATAAATGGCTCTCCAGTCTAATCATCAGGCATGTTCGTGATAATGATGGCATTCAGGAATAAATGTCTCTCCAGTCTAGTCATCAGGCATGTTCCGCATAATGATGGCATTCAGGAATAAATCTCTCCAGTCTAATCATCAGGCAGGCTCGTGATAATGATGGCATTCAGGAATAAATGTCTCTCCTATCTAATCATCAGGCATGTTTGTGATAATGATGGCACTCAGGAATATTTGTCTCTCCAGTCTAATCATCAGGCATGTTCGTGATAATGATGGCATTCAAGAATAATTGTCTCTCCAGTCGTGGCATTCAGGAATAAATGGCTTTCCAGTCCAATCTTCAGGCTTGTTCCGCATAATGTTGGCATTCAGGAATAAATGTCTCTCCAGTCTAATCATCAGGGATGTCCCGCATAATGATGGCATTCAGGAATAAATGTCTCTCCAGTCTAAAATTCAGGCATGTTCCGCATAATAATAGCATTCAGGAATAAATGTCTCTCCAGTCTAATCATAAGGCCGGTTCGTGATAATGATGACATTCAGGAATAAATGTCTCTCCAGTCTAATCATCAGGCATGTTCGTGAAAATGATGGCATTCAGGAATAAATGTCTTTCCAGTCTAATCATCAGGCATGTTCCGCATAATAATGGCATTCAGGAATAAATGTCTCACCAGTCTAATCATAAGGCCGGTTCGTGATAATGATGACATTCAGGAATAAATGTCTCTCCAGTCTAATCATCAGGCATGTTCGTGATAATGATGGCATTCAAGAATAATTGTCTCTCCAGTCGTGGCATTCAGGAATAAATGGCTTTCCAGTCTAATCTTCAGGCTTGTTCCGCATAATGTTGGCAGGCATGTCCCGCATAATGATGGCATTCAGGAATAAATGTCTCTGCAGTCTAATCATCAGGCATGTTCGTGAAAATGATGGCATTCAGGAATAAATGTCTCTCCAGTCTAATCATCAGGCATGTTTCGCATAATGATGGCATTCAGGAATAAATGTCTCTCCAGTCTAATCATCAGCCCGGTTCTTGATAATCATGGCATTCAAGAATAAATGTCTCTCCAGTCTAATCAGCAGGCGTGATAATGATGGCATTCAAGAATAATTGTCTCTCCAGTCTAATCATCAGAAATTTTCGTGATAATGGTGGCATTCAGGAATAAATGGCTTTCCAGTCTAATCTTCAGGCTTGTTCCGCATAATGTTGGCATTCAGGAATAAATGTCTCTCCAGTCTAATCATCAGGCATGTCCCGCATAATGATGGCATTCAGGAATAAATGTCTCTGCAGTCTAATCATCAGGCATGTTCGTGAAAATGATGGCATTCAGGAATAAATGTCTCTCCAGTCTAATCATCAGGCATGTTCCGCATAATGATGGCATTCAGGAATAATTGTCTCTCCAGTCTAATCATCAGGCTGGTTCGTGATAATGATGACATTCAGGAATAAATGTCTCTCCAGTCTAATCATCAGGCATGTTCGTGATAATGATGGCATTCAGGAGTAAATGTCTCTTCAGTCTAAGCATCAGGCATGTTCCGCATAATGATGGCATTCTGGAATAAATGGCTCTCCAGTCTAATCATCAGGCATGTTCGTGATAATGATGGCATTCAGGAATAAATGTCTCTCCAGTCTAGTCATCAGGCATGGTCCGCATAATGATGGCATTCAGGAATAAATCTCTCCAGTCTAATCATCAGGCAGGTTCGTGATAATGATGGCATTCAGGAATAAATGTCTCTCCTATCTAATCATCAGGCATGTTCGTGATAATGATGGCATTCAAGAATAATTGTCTCTCCAGTCGTGGCCTTCAGGAATAAATGGCTTTCCAGTCTAATCTTCAGGCTTGTTCCGCATAATGTTGGCATTCAGGATTAAATGTCTCTCCAGTCTAATCATCAGGCATGTTCCGCATAATAATGGCATTCAGGAATAAATGTCTCTCCAGTCTAATCATAAGGCCGGTTCGTGATAATGATGAGATTCAGGAATAAATGTCTCTCCAGTCTAATCATCAGGCATGTTCGTGAAAATGATGGCATTCAGGAATAAATGTCTCTCCAGTCTAATCATCAGGCATGTTCGTGAAAATGATGGCATTCAGGAATAAATGTCTCTCCAGTCTAATCATCAGGCATGTTCCGCATAATAATGGCATTCAGGAATAAATGTCTCTCCAGTCTAATCATAAGGCCGGTTCGTGATAATGATGACATTCAGGAATAAATGTCTCTCCAGTCTAATCATCAGGCATGTTCGTGATAATGATGGCATTCAGGAATAAATGTCTCTTCAGTCTAAGCATCAGGCATGTTCCGCATAATGATGGCATTCTGGAATAAATGGCTCTCCAGTCTAATCATCAGGCATGTTCGTGATAATGATGGCACTCAGGAATATTTGTCTCTCCAGTCTAATCATCAGGCATGTTCGTGATAATGATGGCATTCAAGAATAATTGTCTCTCCAGTCGTGGCATTCAGGAATAAATGGCTTTCCAGTCTAATCTTCAGGCTTGTTCCGCATAATGTTGGCAGGCATGTCCCGCATAATGGTGGCATTCAGGAATAAATGTCTCTGCAGTCTAATCATCAGGCATGTTCGTGAAAATGATGGCATTCATGAATAAATGTCTCTCCAGTCTAATCATCAGGCATGTTCCGCATAATAATGGCATTCATGAATAAATGTCTCTCCAGTCTAATCATAAGGCCGGTTCGTGATAATGATGACATTCAGGAATAAATGTCTCTCCAGTCTAATCATCAGGCATGTTCGTGATAATGGTGGCATTGTTCGTGATAATGATGGCATTCAGGAATAAATGTAGCTTCAGTCTAAGCATCAGGCATGTTCCGCATAATGATGGCATTCTGGAATAAATGCCTCTCCAGTCTAATCATAAGGCATGTTCGTGATAATGATGGCATTCAGGAATAAATGTCTCCAGTCTAGTCATCAGGCATGTTCCACATAATGATGGCATTCAGGAATAAATGTCTCTCCAGTCTAATCATCAAGCAGGTTCGTGATAATGAAGGCATTCTCTCCAGTCTAATCATCAGGCAGGTTCGTGATAATGATGGCATTCAGGAATAAATGTCTCTCCAGTTTAATCATCAGGCATGTTCGTGATAATGATGGCATTCAGGAATAAATGTCTCTCCAATCTAATCATCAGGCATGTTCGTGATAATGATGACATTCAGGAATAAATGTCTCTCCAGTCTAACCATCAGACATGTTCGTGATAATGGTGGCATTCAGGGAAAGATGTCTCTCCAGTCTAATCATCAGGAATGGTCGTGATAATGATGGCATTCAGGAAAAAATCTCTCCAGTCTAAACATCAGGCATGTTCATGATAATGATGGCATTCCAGAATAAATGTCTCTCCAGTCAAATCTTCTTCTTTTCATTCGCTGATCATACCGCCAGTCCTAAAGTGACTATCGACATGATCATAAGCGTTAAGTGCGTGGATCCATGGTTTATTAGAGTGCGCCATGCGGCCTGGAACCTCTGTCTTCAGCACTTGAGATTTCTGTCAGGGTTACCTCACCCATACCTCCTTTAGTCGCCTCTTATGACATGCAGAGGATACGGAAGGTGTATTCTAATCCCCACCTACAGGGCATCTCCAGTCTAATCATCAGGCATGTTCGTGATAATGGTGGCATTCATGAATAAATGGCTCTCCAGTCTAATCATCAGGCATGTTCGTGATAATGAAGACATTCAGGAAAAAATCTCTCCAGTCTAAACATCAGGCATCCGTAAATGTATGTGAGCTTCTACCAGAATTTCTCCTAAGAGAAAATATGTTGCACTATTTGCCACGTTGGTTGGGAGTCCTTGTATAGCTTTTCCTCCCGCATACATCGATATCGACCAGGCATTTCGCCGTGAGTTTCTGAGCTTCTATCCCATATAAACCTCGAGGAAGGACATAAATCTTCCACATTTTAGTGCTAATGACAGGATTGATACCTTTTATACCATGGGAACCAGAGCCCATGAGAGAGTATGCAGTTGCTATACACAGCTATGTCGGCTCCTGTCATCACATGTTCTATGCCAAGGTGAGTATATGTGTTGACATACTCTAGCGCTCATTGTTTAACTCAGTCATGTAATATAGGTGTAGAACTACTACTGAATGTGTCAAATAGCAGACCAAGATAAGTTACTTCATCCTCAATGTGCAGAACTGAGTCACCAAATTTCAGACTTGTCTTGTGTTCCTTTTTAGTGGATAGTGTGAATAAAGTTCCGACTGTCTTCTCTTTGGTGGACAAACCATCTTGTAACCCAAGAATTGAGGTGATCAATTGCGAGTTACATGCGGTAATTGGCTGTTGACACATACGACTCCCTGCTCCACATCACAAGATCGTCAGCATACAATGCAGCTCTGACTCCCATTGGAAGGTTCTTGCCGCTTTGGATTTATTCTTGCCTTTCTTCAGTACAGGGATCATGTTGCCCTCTCTCCAAGACTGGGGAACTTCTCCTGTGTACCAACTGTGGTTGAAAATCTCCAAAAGCTTGTGCTTTTCAATAGTACCCTGATTCCTCAACATCTCATTGGTTATTCCATCTGGTCCAGGAGACTTCCTTCAGAACTTTCAAGCTTTTCTCCAACTCGCTGATGGTCAGAAGCTCATCCATTCCCGCGGCATGTATTGTGTCTCTCTGTTCCCCTTTGCAGACTTCATTGCAGCTTTTTTATGACTCACTGGCACATCTAGATTGCTTACTTTCTGATACATACAAGCAGTGTTCAGTAGCAGCCTCTCCTGTTTTGATTTCACAATCCTTTTCAAGAGTTATGTTCGGTACTCTGGTGTTTTCATCGTTAAGCTGCTTCACAAGCCTCCAGAGTTTGTTTGTATCTTTTTCAAGATTTAAGCTTGACGTTTTTTCTCTCCACGATTCTCTGGTGGCTCTGATTTTGGCTTTCAGATATTTTGCCTTGGATTGTTGGAGTCTCACATGGTTGGCTTCTGTTGGGACATTCTCTGCAATTTCACTTGCGTTGGACATTTCTTCGTGTAAATTTTGCAGATACGTACTCGAGTAAGGTCTGTAATTTTTCCTGTATCCCCTAGGAATGCATTTGCCAGCAGCAGAGAGTAAAGCTCTTTAACAACTTTATTGATATTTTGGTTTTTTACATCAATGTCTTTTACCAATCTGTCAATCTCGTTCTGATATCTGTCCCAGTCTGCTTTCTTATAGTTCCATCGAGGAGTCTGATTTCGGGCAATCTCAACATCCATGTTAATGGTAATGAAAACAGGGCGGTGATCACTGCCTCCAAATTGTTCCCCAACAATACGCAAAGATTCTTAATGTAGATTTTCTGTCGAAAATGCTAGATCAGGAGAACTTGAGGTATGCCATCGTCTTGAGTAGAATGTATGGGGGGGGGGGGTCATGCGCCTTATTCAAGAGAATCAGCTTCTGCTCATCCATCCAATTTTCAAATGACTGTTGAGGTCACCAGCAATGATAGTTGAATCTGGGTGAACTGGGTTTTTTCTGAGATTCAATGGTTGATTATTAGGGCAGTAATAGTTGACAACAGTGATAGGATAGAATTATCTTGATTGTGAGAATTTCAGGTCCGGCCATGTCTCTCTGAACTTCAATGGCATTTAGGTTATTCCGGACAAGGGTTATGACTCCTCCTTTATGTCTTCCATCCCTATCAGATCTGAAGCACTGAAATCCTCTTATACAGAATCTTCTGTTGGGATTCAGTTGAGTTTCTTGGATACAGGCAACTTCTACGCCTTTCTCCTTGAGAATTTGGCTAAACTCCGTTTTCTTGTTAGAAACGCCTTCAGCATTTCATTGCATGATAGTCAGCGGTTTGCTTACTTGTACTTTAGGTTGGACAACCTTCTTCCTTTTTCTCCAGGGTCTACAAACTTTACCACCAGTAGCTTGAGAGGACCCCTTCGAGGCTGGGGGCCCCGGTGCAGCACATGCCTGGCGGGAAATCACACGGCGAGCACCATGACGGCTATTCATAATATTAACTGTCATGAAAGATGAGTTGTTTAGTGCTATGGTTGGCCACTGGCTTGGTACCCAGATAAAGTGTTACACCCCTGCGCCCGACCCAAGATCAGAGATCTTAGATCTGCTTTGAGGCCTAGCACTTGTAGCTGGGGACTTTCAAGGTCTACAAACAGTTAATTTTCCATTAGTAGAAATAATTGGGGTGATGTGATCCCTCCTTGCAGGACACCTTGTTGGATCGTAATGTTTCTTGAGCATTCGCCACGTATAGCCTGCATATCACTGTAGATTGAATTAGCGATTTTCCATAGTGCCGTCTATCCCAGCTGAATATAGTTTTCTCCGTAGGATCTGGTGCCATACTACATCGAAAGCCTTCTGGGTATCTATGTAGGCTACATAGTTTTTTTTGGTGTCTAGCGTGTTACAAATGGCTTCTGTTAATACTGTGGCTGCTACTAAAAGTGAGGTTCTTGATGTAAACCTGTATCGCAATATGCTTTGGCCCTGTATGAGGGTGCTCTTGATTTTATTTAAAGTTTCTCAAATAGCTTGATAATATCTTGACAATGACTGGGGTGACTGTAATCTTAATATGATTGTCTGGGTTCTCAATAGTCTTGCCCTTCTTATGGATTGGTGAAATTAGACCAAGTTTAAAAAGTGTCGTTATTGAGCAGCTCTGAAGAATCTCATTAAAGATTTTGGTTAACTGAAGGCATAGTTTGTAGCCGCACTATTTGCTGTGCTCTGAGGTAATGCTGTCAAATCCTGCTGCTTTCCTATTGGTCATTTGCTAGATCTCATTTGCAACGTATTCTATGTTAAATAAAGTTGTTGTTATTTCCTGCCTGTTACACAGGAACTCTATGATTTCTCTGTCAGAGAGTAGAGGTTGGCGATGTTCTTCATTGAATTTAGTATCTGCAGTGGCATGCAATAGCTTGCCCATCCTTCAGTAGATCTTGGCCCTCATACTGCTTGCTATCTACCATACGCTTTTCTATAAACTGTGGGCTACTGGATTGGCGCTGTCACCGTACAAGCTCGAAGAATAGTTGTTGGTCATTTGCATCTGCATCCATTATTTTTTCGTACAGACTGTCTCTAACTCTAGCCTTTACTGCACGTTGTTTATTCCGAAAGAGATACTTATACATTTTCGATGTTTAACTGTTGGATGATCAGGATTATTTGGTCTGCCTGCTAATCTCCATTCCTTCATAGCTTCTTTGCTTGCTCTTGACTCGTCAGCTGATGTATGGTTCCAGACTGATGCCTTTTTATTGTGAGCTATACGTGGCATTGTATGGGGTACATGATTTGAGGCCGATGTTTTCAGGATCTCAGTGATATGAGAAATGGCACAATGATAATGACATTTTTCGTAGTTCTTCAGTGATCTCCGCTTCGTAATCCAACACATTTGCTCGTCCCCACTGTAGTCTAGGTACTACTTTGAGCTTGACTGGCCTGTGTGCTTGAATATTATATATAACTGATGTAGAGACCGACACTTGGACATGATCTGATAGGGTTATACTTGATTCATATTCAGCTATGGTGTATCTTGATATTATATCCCGATCGGTGGCGAGTATAGTGTATAGTCAATCTGTGAGCTATCGCAGCCATTACAGTGGAAGAAAGTTGGGGTCCTACTCTGGTCTGTTAAGTGCAGTGCAGGTTCATGGTCTTGCAAAATTTCTTAAATAGCATCTGGATTCTTGCTGGTAAGGGATGCATTAAAGTCCCCACACACAATGATACTGTAGTCACTGTGCTTCGCTAGAACTTCATGTAAGTCGCTTAATAGTTCCCTAAATTCCTCATTCACTTGATCTAGAGCCTTTTGATGGTGCGTATATGCTGATTAAATAGGTCAGCGGGGTACAACCTAACTTTACACAAGTAAGGCGATGTGTTCCATCTGGTAGTTGCACTATCTAGCCGATTGTTCCACAAAATTCCAGTTCCGCCATAACATCTGGGTCTCTGGTATGGGGTTAATGGCATGTCATCATCAAAGTCCCAATTTGGAAGACATGGTCCAATTGCTGAGGACTCAAACGCATAGAGCCAGTGTTCCTGAATACATATGATGCCATTTTGGTTGGCCAGCTGGTTTAAATAAAGATAGTTTGAAGATATATTCTTGATATTAAATGTTGGAGGTTGGTTCCCGAATGGCCACTTCTAAAAAAGACTTCACTTGATATACCGACGTATCTCTCTGGTTTGCTTGCATCATTCTTTTCCCAAGGGAATCCAATCTGTTAACTAATGGCAAATTTGGGGCATCCTCACACTGCAACTTTGGATTGATTGCTCAATGCGGTCAAGTCGTGTTATGACATTCTCCTCTATAGAAGCTATTTTTTAATTTGTCATCTGGAACTGCGTCTGTAAGTTCATACGCTGTAACTAAGTAGTTTGTGACCCTGACTCAATGAGTTCGGAAATGGGCTTTGTGAGAACTGCGTGTGAATATGTTCTCTACTTTATTTTCGAGAAGGGAATTGTGTTTGAGGTTTATATTGTCGGTTTCAAGTTTAGCCATATATGCCTGAGTTGTGACCTGCTCTCCAGCTGTAAATTTCTGTTCAAAGTCTTTTCCTTGAAACTTCTTCTCTAGTTGCTTGAGCTCCTTCTCCCATTCACGTTGCACCTTTTCTTTCTCCACTAGTTCTGCTTCCTTTTCAGCCAGTTTTTCAGCTAGATGATCAGTGTCGTGTTTATTGGCATCTGCTGTCGATGGTTCTGCTGGTGACTTCTATCTCCATTACTATCAATGTAGTCTTGTGTACCTATGCCCTGTCTCAATGTGTCGGGTGGATCAGCTGTGCTCATTGAAGTTTGCAGTGCTGCACTAGGTGGTGTCCCCGCCGTTAGATTATTTAAACCGTTTGTCTTGTTGATCTCTTGGACTCTCGGTGGGATTTTAGACACTCACCTGTGAAGGCTCTAACATTTTGCATATTGAACAGATATAGAGCGCATTTGGTTCCGAGATCAGCTGATTGTAACACGTGTCTGTTTCGCATTTTTTGTGTAGCCATAGGTCACACCCGTCGCAGCAGATCGTGCTCCCGTCACTGATAGATGACAGACATATGCTGCAGAGTGTTTGAAGTGAGTCGTTTGACATGTAAATGACGACTGCGCTAGCAGCGGATGCCTTTGGAGAGACTGGTTGGGAGCCTTCTATTCCAGGTGTCAGGTTTGTTTCTCGCCTTGAGTTGGCTGATCGCGCATTAGGTGGATGTGCCTTGTCTGATCCAGAATATTTGTACACTTTTATTGCTTTGATTATCTCGTCATTTGTCCGCTTTATAGACTTGGACTTACTCGATGATTTTTGTATTTGGCTCTGCATATATGTTAAGTCAATTTCAACGAATCGAGAGTAATTTTTACCATTTATCAGCATACTGGTCTGAGTTAAGTATATGTTGGCTGTGTATTCGTGTCGTCCTGTATTGCTATTCCATAGTTTAGCGCTGAATTCCACTTACAAATTGGTGGCTTCTACATTATTTTTTAGCTCTATCCTGTAGTTTGGATCCGGGTAGTCAGTGAAATAAGCGATGGAAGCCAATTTAAAGTGCTCGAATGTGCCAGAATTACACCATATTCGAATTCCGCCTCCTGTGTGTATGATGGTAAATGGTATATCTCTATACGCTGCAGTCAGCTTTTTAGACATGGCTTTGTCCGGATTTCGAGTGTACTGTTTAACTGCTGTAGTTGTTAAAGAACCTGTTGCTTTAGACGGTTGGTCTAGTTCATCGTGTCTTTGATTACGACTGCATGGAGCTAAGCTAATGGATGCTTCGTTCCTAGACAATGTTGCTAATTGCTGCTGGCGGCTTGAGCGTCTTTCTGCCATCTTGGATCTGGGGCAAGGAGGCTGCTGCAAGAACAAGTAGTCCTATCGTAGTGTTACTTATTTGTGGCACTGTGGAGCCTGGACTATCAAAGGAGCTTTGGGCCGCAGGGCTATAAGGCACCCATCTAGCCACGAAGTGCCACAATGCGCTCACCCCTCCCTGGACCTCTACTCCCAAAACAGTCCAGGATAGGTCTGAATGCTGTGAGAATTGAGTCATGAAGAGTTGATTACACACATGCTCCAGTTGACCGATGGGGTATACCTCTGGAGACCAAACTGTCTTGATTGCAATTCTTGGATTTGTGTGTGATTGGTAGCTCCTCACTGGTAGATTTGTTTGTGCTTTTCCCTGTATCGAGGCGACACCCAGACGCTCGCAAAATTAATATGATAATAATATCAGTGACGGTACAAACAAGTGCAAGGACTACTAAGTTGTAATTTCTTAGGATATGGTGGACGCTATGAGGTTGTAACAGGTGTGGTTGCTAGTGAGAGTTGGTGAAAACTATGGGAAGTCAGATATGCATTTGAGTTTTTAGTGCAAAGTATATTGGAGTCACGTATGGCCTTTTGTTTATGGTATGCTGAACCGAACGGCTGTGCCCATTGATAAGATATCACAGCAAGCAGTAAGGCTATATTGTTGCCTTGAGAAAACAAACCCTCACTCAGTTTCACATAATTTTTTTGGTAGGTTTTCCGATGGTATCATGCAGTAAGGGGCAGTAACCTTTAAAAATACCACAAGGTGTAGGTTAAAATAGCACAGCTAAATCAATTATCTAACAACAAAGAAAAGCGTGAGGCTCTCAAAGCTCAGCTCCGGTTTCGAAAATCTGTTCTCAATCAACTACACGAAGATAAACACATATTTCAATTTAGTGAAAAAGGAGCTGAGTACACAATTGACCAACTCAAGGAGAATGTCATTAAACTCATTAAATCTGCAATGGGAACAGATGCAGCCCGATACCGTTTCACCACCTTTCCTTGTTGGTAAGCGAATTCAACATTTCTTCATGGAAGACTCAGCTAGAACATCATACAAAGGTCGCGTAATATTGACAATCCCAGGTTACCATGACTGGATGAATGTGGTATATGACAATGTCAACGCTGTTTGTGTTTAAACTGATGGATGACTACCAGGATGGTGACCTGATTATTGTTCAGCAGGTATTTTCTTTCCGAATGCTGTTGCTGTATTGTATCTAGGACTATGGAGTTCAAGGTGCATGGCTTTTCATTGGAGACAATTGCTTTACTTTTCCAACAATCAGTTATACATGTTTCAGCATGCTTTCTATCAAGTTAATATGAATTATTGATAAATGCTCGTATTTTCAGATCAAATTTGATTTATTTGATCTCTATGTTTTAATAAATTATGATACACACACCATTTCCACTTATCGACCACACTTCTAGGTTTGCCCTTCTTGGAACCTCTTAGGGCATCATAATTCATTGATCATAATACCACAGTATTTTATTGTGGTATTGCATACATGTAAGTTTGCAGAATTGTAGATGACCCTTCAAGTCACCAATTAAATCTTTATCTCAATTTGAAGAGAATGATAGAAGCAGCCTGTTGAATATTTTTTAATGATTTTAATTGAAGCTGTTGGTAGACAGCAAAGGCTTGGAAAAATTATTTTCACAATTCTCTATTTTTTTTTGTCAGATTGAGATTTGTAGCAAAAAGACCGTCACACAAAATTCTTCGAGAAAATTTCAATTTTCTTATAGAGGTCCATAGATCAAGATACGATTTTGAAAAGTTATCACTGGAATCATTGGCTCGCTTATGGAGCCAGTCATTCCTGTGATAAATGAAAAAAATAGCATTCTCTTGGTCTGCAAACAGACGTTTCTCAAGATCGCTGCAGAAGCTAAAAATTTGCATGAACGTAAAAATAGTAATAACATGTTGATAGATCTGGCATTATTGCTGCTTCAGTTATATAAAAACACATTTCAATCATTGCAAATTTGAAAACTAATACATAATAAACAGTCAAACCTGCTTTAGAGACAACCTCACTATACTGTCCGTAAAGTAAATTTTTATCTGCTCCGCAAGCTGGTCTCCATAGACAAGGTTCCGTGTATTCATATTTGATTTGCATGATCTTGTTTTCTTATGATATTTATAAAAAATATTATAAATACAGTCAAACCTACTCTTACATGTAAGGACACTTCCATATAATGGACACATCTTTCTCCCGAAATCGAATTTGACCTTCCATATACAATGTAAATGATATCTGTATAAATAGCAGACCTTTCCATGAGAATTTTGAAGGAGAGCACGCAGTTGCAATCCTGAATTTAAATTTATGCCATTAAGGCGAGCAATAACAGTACTCGCTTATTTTCCGTCATAGTTACTAATCAATATAGACGAGCTACTCGCCTAAAATTAACCTCAGGTGAGTGGAGATGAGAGGAAAGCAATCACTCACCTCTCGTGGAGAGGCCTGAAATAGGAGAGCTATATGATCCCTCAGTTGTCCCTTATAGACAGGTGTGACTGTACAAAATGAGATATTCACAATATACATGTATGTAGGATTAAAAAATCAGAAATTATATTTTTTCAGCGAATTAGGGCATTCTAACCCTGATTCGTGACTAAAAAAGACAAATCAGTGAAATCTATTGACAGCCTGCAGTTGTAGCCCCCCCCCCCCCCCCTCTTCTTGGATCCAATATAGTCGTTTTCTTTCTCATAAATATTAATTTATCCATGCGCATATGTGCGCTACAATGGATATGCAAATTTTCATGCTTTAGAGTTGTTTTATTAATATGATTTAAAGCTACATTTACATCCTATATTCACACAGATTATCACAATCAAACATGATGGAGTACAATTTTGCTTAGGATTTAGGAAGTTAAAAGTTATACCTTATCGGATGTATTTTCACAGAATTTTCTGATAATTCTCTAATAACAGTATCTTGTATGTGTTCAAGTCAAGCTGTATTAACAGTGATCACAAGGCACTATCATACAAGGAGTGTTTTTTGTTGATTAAAAGTAAGTTTAAAATTATATTTTATTACATGTTTGTCAATCTTGGCTTTCTCTTAGTAGATACACATGTAAATGTGTTTACTATATCAATGCGCAGTGAATAGAATTTATACATTTTTATCCCCCGCCAAAAAATTTGGCACAAATTCTCTGCGCCAAAAAATTTGGCGGGGTATTACATTGTATGTGATGGCGGGTGGCATGGTGGTTTCTGTATGCTAACTCCGCTACCGTTTATTGCATTCCTTTGAAACCTCACAGGATGGTTGGACTTGGTCTAAGAAAGAAAACTATCGAAAGCGACGATGATCCGGAATCCAAGATGGCCGCCAACTACCGGTGGCCATCTTGAAAATTGGTTTCCGGAGGATAACTCCACTACCGTTAATTGGAAAATTTTGAAACTACATAGGATGGTTGGACGTGGTCTGAGGAAGAAATCTATCGAAATGACGATGATCCGAAATCCAAGATGGCCGCCAGCCATCTTGAAAATTAGTTTCTAGAGTATAACTCTGCTACCGTTTATCGGATCGCTTTGAAACTTCATAGGATGTTTGGACTTGGTCTGAGGAAGAAAACTATCGAAATCGAGGATGATCCGAAATCCAAGATGGCCACCAGCTACTGGCAGTCATCTTGAAAATTGGTTTCCAGAGGATAACTCCGCTACCGTTAATCGGAACGGTTTGAAACTTCATAGGATGGTTGGCCGTGGCCCGAGGAAGAAACCTATAGAAATTGACGATGATCCAAAATGGCGCCCTCTACCAGCGGCCATCTTGAAAATTGGTTCTCAGAGGATAAATCTGCTGTTTATCGCATCGATTTGAAACTTAATAGGATGGTTGGATTTGGGCTGAGGAAGAAACCTATCGAATATGACGATGATACGAAATCCAAGATGGCCACCAGCTACAGGCAGCCATCTTGAAAATTAGTTCTTGGAGAATAACTCCGCTACTGTTTATCGGATCGATTTGAAACTTCATAGGATGGTTGGACTTGGTCTAAGGAAGAAAACTATCGAAAGCGACGATGATCCGGAATCCAAGATGGCCGCCAACTACCGGTGGCCATCTTGAAAATTGGTTTCCGGAGGATAACTCCACTACCGTTAATTGGAAAATTTTGAAACTACATAGGATGGTTGGACGTGGTCTGAGGAAGAAATCTATCGAAATGACGATGATCCGAAATCCAAGATGGCCGCCAGCCATCTTGAAAATTAGTTTCTAAAGTATAACTCTGCTACCGTTTATCGGATCGCTTTGAAACTTCATAGGATGTTTGGACTTGGTCTGAGGAAGAAAACTATCGAAATCGAGGATGATCCGAAATCCAAGATGGCCACCAGCTACTGGCAGTCATCTTGAAAATTGGTTTCCAGAGGATAACTCCGCTACCGTTAATCGGAACGGTTTGAAACTTCATAGGATGGTTGGCCGTGGCCCGAGGAAGAAACCTATAGAAATTGACGATGATCCAAAATGGCGCCCTCTACCAGCGGCCATCTTGAAAATTGGTTCTCAGAGGATAAATCTGCTGTTTATCGCATCGATTTGAAACTTAATAGGATGGTTGGATTTGGGCTGAGGAAGAAACCTATCGAATATGACGATGATACGAAATCCAAGATGGTCACCAGCTACAGGCAGCCATCTTGAAAATTAGTTCTTGGAGAATAACTCCGCTACTGTTTATCGGATCGATTTAAAACTTCATAGGATGGTTGGATTTGGGCTGAGGAAGAAACCTATCGAAATTGACGATGATACGAAATCCAAGATGGCCACCAGCTACAGGCGGCCATCTTGAAAACTGGTTTCCGGAGGATAACTCTGCTACCATTTATCGGATCGCTTTGAAGCTTCATGCGATGGTTGGACTGTCTGGGGAAGAAACCTATCGAAATGGACGATAACCAAAAATCCACGATGGCCACCGGTCGCTGGCAGCCATCTTGAAAATTGGCTTCCGAACGATTTATCCATTTTTGTTTAATTGCTCAGTTAGAAATCTCATAGGATGACTGGACTATGTCTGCGGGAGGAAGAGACAGCTATTTCCTGATAGCTCTTGTTCATTTGTTTGGCGGGGTATTATGCGTCATTTGCGGAGCTCTTGTCTGACTGTTTAAACAAAAAGTCCTAACTCATTTTAGCTATACTGTTTGATTTTATTCTATTGTTAAAAGCTCCTGCATCATCCGTGCAGGATTAATTTGCATTCACTGTTACTGTACTAATGGTATTGTTAAATACCTCATCAGTGGTGGATCCAGGGGGGGGGGGAGCACATGGGGTAGGCGGGAATATGGGCCCCCCCCCCCTTGTCAGGGCTGTCAATTTTTCTTTACTTACCTGCTGGTGGCGGAGTGAGCCCATTCTCACGAGTTAACTCACTTGAAATTTTGGGTGCCCCCCGCCGGCAAATTACCTCCTGTATCTGCCCCTGCTCATGTTGGAGATGCAGGCTTACTCATGTGGGTGGGTGTGCCACCTCATACTGATGTTCTCTTGTTTATGTTCAGTTAGCACTGACGTTGACATTATCATAATTATTTGACAAATGACGGTATATGGTTACATTTTTTTCAGCTACATCCACGAAATCGAGATCAAGCTCGAAAGCACAAGTGCAACCATTCACCTTCAGTGATGACTAGTGCCTATAAGGCAGTGACAGAATAATATTTCTGTAAATAGAGCGGCTAATCTCTTTTGCGTTCCATATCAGATACTAAGAGATATAGTTACAGGGAAAATATCAATTGACATAGATAGTAAAAGCTGGGAGAGCCCCCTTGTTCAGTTTAGATGAGGAGCAGCAGCTAGTAAAACATTAAGTTACTCGCTAAAATTGGATATGGTTATAGCATACCAGAGGTCTTAAATTTAGCAACAGATTTTGCAATTAAACTCGACAAGCGACAAGTGAGATCTCACTTAAACAAATTCATTAGTAGATGGCCGGTACTCAAGGTGATACGGGCGCAGGCTCTTGAATTCAACCGTGCTAAGAGCGTAACACCACAGGTTATCAATGCGCACTTTGTAGCATTGAAGGAAATCCTCACAAAATATGACCTACTACATCATCCACAGAACATCTATAATATTGATCATAAACCTCCCCATATTGTTAGTCAACGGAATCTTAAATCGCAAGCAGTCACATGTGGGAAGTCCATTGGAAGTGGAAATGCCCTCGGGAATCACATCCCACCATATTTCATTTTCCCTGGAAAAAGGATGAATCCTGACTTAATGCCACTAGAGGCAATAGTGAGCATCCACTTCTAATTGTTTATGATGGTCACACAAGTCATGTCAGTGTCGAAATCATTGAATGGGCAAGACAACAGAACATCATTCTGTTTGTCTTACCACCACACAGCAGTCATCTTCTTCAACCTTTGGATATTGCATGTTTTGGGCCATTCCAGCAAGAATATAATTTAGAGGTGCATTCATTTATGAGGAATCATGCAGGTCATAAGATTACTCGCTACGATGTATGTAAAATCGCCTGCCTGACAAAGTCTCTGCCCAACAAATCTAGTCATCATTAAAAAACTCTGGAATTCATCCATTCAATGAAGATGTTGTTGCAGCATATTTCATAGCTCCATCCCAGCCAGCTGAGGAAATTGCTAATCAAATGAGCTGCGATGACTACCTGATGTCAAGGGAGAAGGAACTTGTTCAGAGAACTTTGGAAGCAGCAGAAGCAAGGAAAGAAAGAAAGAAGCGTGAGCAAGATTATCGGAGGAAAGGCCATTACTGAAGAAATTGTTCTCGATCAAATAAAGGAATACAATGAGAAGCAAAAAACACACAAAAAGAATGAAGATATTGAAGCCACGGCTGGACCATCAGGACATTGCATTAAAGACATTGGAATAAAGGGAAAAAATATACCAATGCATGATGAAGAAAAAGATGAAGATAGTGATAATGATGATGACAAATGCTGTGTATGTCATAGACAGTCTCCACCACAACTTCGAGAAATCTCTGGATTAATTATTGTTAAATGGGCACAATGTGATGTTTGTAACCACTGGACACATCTAAGATGTTGCCCCAAAGTGAGAGTGGTCAGAAGACATGGCAGCTTCCTTTGTCCATGTTGCCAAACAGAGGAATAAAACGAAGATATTCGTATAATTTGTACATAGTTAATTGAATTTGGAACAGTTTGTATGTTTATTTTTCCAAGTCTTGAAAAACATTAATTTGTCCCTTATGCTTACTAAGTTTTAAAGAACCTTGTAGAGCCTCACTTCAACTCATCAATAGTCATGAAATTAATATGACGTCACCACACGTTACAGAATCGACATCCATTTTGTTTCCTCACTTCACAAAAATGTATCAGCTTTATTTTTAGTGTTTACATTCAGACTTAAGGACTAGTTTAGGGATTAAAACGGGAACAATTAGCAGTTCAGACATTCAAAAAACCAGAACAGTGATATTTATGGACTTACAAGCATGTATGTACCAGATGGCTACCACCTACTGGAGATGTATAATCACCAATTCACGAAATTCGGTACCGTTATTTCCCGCATAACGTGACAAGGTGGGTCAGTTCAAATGCTTGGTTTTTGTTAAAATTGAAAATTTTGTTCTGAAATTTTTATATTTTTATTCGGAAGTATTATTTTATGTTGTATTAAATTTGTGCACATATTTGTTCACTAGTTTTCTTTCACCATTGCATTGTTTGTTTAGATTCACGAAATTCGGTACCCATAATATATATGTTCCAAATTTTGTTTTAAAATCTCAAGCAGTTTTTACGCAACAGGGGTTTGTTTGTAATACATAGAGCCGCCAACCCGTGTTTACATGTAATAGCAGTGTCGCTCTTTTGCCATACTAATGGCCATCTATTATTTTGGTAGAAGAATCCGTTCGACAAAACTATATTTCACGTTATTTTGATTTGATATTTTCTAAAAATTACCCCGGACCATTAATTATTATAAAATAACTAATATTTTAACATCTCTGGCTGTATCTGTGAAGTACTGTGCTCCACCTCCTGATGGCGTATCACACATAGGGACATGGTGGTGCCAATAGGCCTAATAATAGTCGGAATAATTTTTTTCTGATAAGAGACAGAAATATTCTACTAGTAGTCTGTATAATTGCTTCTGGTAATGAATTCCAATCAGCGGTTGCTCTCGTGAAGAATGGATATTTGAAAGCATCGGTTTGTGTATACACCATTTTAAAATTCCAGCTATTACTCTTCCATGCTTCTCTCCATATAGTCAGTAGTTTTAATGACAATATGTCATATTATGCGTCATCACCAATCTTGCTTCCCGTTTTCTGTCAGTTTACCTGGCCCCCAATTTAATTCATTTAACATGGCACTAACACTGCTATGCCAGGGTAGTCACGATGCACAAAACGAACTCTATGCTGACACATTTCTAATACTTTGGAATATTTCTCCAGATATTTGGTCCTCGCACGTTGAAGCATACTCGATGACAGATCTCACTAAGGATGTGAATGCTGCTGCTTTTAGTTCTAGTGGACACACTTTCAGGTAGTGTCGCAGGAATCCAAGTACGAGTGGCTCTTGCTGCTATGCTGTCAGTGTGGGTCGAATGTCACTGCTAATTTGTATGCATAGGTAAGGGTTATATGGTACTTCCTTCAGGATATGCGAACGAAGAAGCTTGGATAAATACATCTGCATATCTGTATTGTATTTTTGTGGCTTTCAAAATATTCAGATTTGCATATCCTGGCCTTCCCATCATCACCCTCGTTATTTACAAGGCTTATAATCCACTGTCTTGTTATTGTTTCAGAGGTTTCTGAAATCTGTAGCACGGATGCATTCATATGCCCGAGGTCGATTTGGCCTGGGGCGAAAGATCCGCCTCACCCCTCTAGTAGGGATATCTAGGCCTATATACGTGGTCTATTGTAATAGGGATTTCGAAAATAATGAAGTCCATAAAACCATGTATTCCGCATGCACGCTATTCTAAATAGTCTACCCATGCTACGTAATAGTTGCAGAGTATGGCATGCTTTTGTTTATATATTTGCCAGTATTACCAAATTTGTTAATACGGCATCTATCCCTGCAATCCTTGGATGAAGCATTAACGAAATGCGTCCAGTAACACAAATCTTTGTACAGAATGAAAATCGGACAAGAATTGGCTGAGATAGGATTAAATTAAAATCTTGTTAAAATATAACTTGCACTATCCTGGCTCTGTATCTCGTGTGTTCCGCACAATGCTTTATGGTGAAGGTCGCTATGACATCTCAAACACGTGGTGCTATGTTACACCTGCCCGTAATGCTTAACCACTTTTGATTGGTTAGGAAACCAACTTACTATTTCATTGGCCCGTGAAACCTACATAAGGAGCCGTATCGGCCGACTATCCTCAGAAGGGGGGAAGGAACGGTTGGTCCGATCCAGCGTAACACCAGATTCAGATCCTAAGCCATGCTATATCTACACCGTTGTGTCGTGTCCACCAAACTAGGGCTCATAACTAATCAGGCAAAAGGTATTTTGGCTTCGCCAAACTCAGGCAACCAAAGCGCACACCCCTAGACGGCACAGAAAGGGAATGAACACTAAATACATTTGACGGTGCCGAATTTATCTTCTCAACTAACATCGCAAAATTGATCTGTGAGCCTTCCTTGGGGGCCAAATGACTATCTCGCCAAACCTTGTCCGAGCCATGCCAAAATGTGGATTATTTTGGCTCTACTTCTAATGCTGGACTATGTTTCTTCTGCAAACATCTTTAGCTGATTCTAATGGCTAGACTTTGCTTCCGATGCAGCACCTGAGCTGGCTACACCGATCGCCTTGTGCCAGACCACTCTTCTACTTATTCGCTATCCTGATTTCTTCTGCACGTCAGTGACTTCTCCAGTATCGTCTGATACTTTCTTAGACATTTCTTATAGATACTTGGATCCACTTTACAGATTTCAATAGTGCATAAACCTTAATTACCCTTAAAAGCAACATATTTCACTAGTGATCGGCCCTGTGCCGAAATAGACACAGGATTCGGCAAAAACCTAACTTGTTATAAGCTCAGATAATTTAGTTAGTAATTTAGTTGCTAGTAGCAAATAGAGACTGCTGCTGAAATATAAAATATAATAAGTATATATATATATATATGGACCACTATTGTGTTTTAACATTACACCAAAAGAGCAATGCCGAAAAGATAGAGAAGTTGCAGCAGCTTAACTCCGGCCATATAAATTGTACCGCCTTTCTTCAGTTTGGTTGGGCTGACTCGTGAAATCTCCGAGATTTCTTGACGGCTCCAATCTAAACGAAGAGCACTCACTACCCCAGTATCTTCGATGATACCTTTAAAATATGATGGAAAGGCCGAGTGAGCCCTTAACGCATTCAAAGCAAAGATCACAACAGTTTGTTATTCACTTCTTTGGCCCAGATTTAAATAGATACGGTGCTTCTTAAACGCTTCTTGTGTTGTCCTTGTTTTATGTGGCTGTTGTAGTGGACACAGACTAGGAATTGCTTTTCGGCTAAGTCTCCTGTCGTTGAAACAGCGATTGTAGCGCAATCTGCTTAAGGAGTTCGCTGTATAGTCAGACCCGATACGGGGGTGTGGGGGGCGGCTTGAGCTTGAGGTGGCCTTAATTAATTTCAGACGATAGGCCAGGGATAGGCCGTTGAGACATAAATCTCTGTTCTGGACCTAAAAACGAAAGGTTAGTTTAGCACCTTATGAAGGTCCACTCACTACGTGGGATCTACTAAATTATCCACGTTTGTTGATTCGGCTAGGCCTCTTTCTGTGGAAATTAACCAGCCATTTCCACGTAACCTAGCATGCACCCACATATAAATAATTAATAAATCAACCATCATTTCTGTGTATTTGGGAGCTAGCATTTATCTAGCTCCTTAACTCCCTGCTCATGGTGAGACTTTCTTCTGATGGCGGCCCGCTTGAGGCATTCCTCTCGCTAACCATTTTCCGGCCGGCTTGGGGTATATAATTAGTTTATATTAAACTAGTGTGCACGCACACATTCAGCCCACGTGGGGATTGACTCTGGTAAAAACCACTCACACATATATGGTAATTGGATAGGTTTTCTCTGGCCAGATACACCATTGGCCATGAATTCGGCCACACTTAACAAGGTAACGTATGTTGGCTCAATTCGACCTCATACATCATACTATGTTAAACTAAGTAACAGATGCCAGAATTATGGACAGGTACACTGGGTACACGAATAGCACAGACAAAACGGTGGTGTTCGGTATTGGCGCGAATGGTCGCCCAGCCCCACTGGAACGTTATCATTCTGTCAGTCTTAGAGATTGGCTTTTGATTGAACCAACCACCCGCTGTCCCTTCTTATTCCCGAGACCAGCTAACCAGCATCGGGCCAATCCGTACCCTGAGTATGAGTTGGAGTTCGAAGAGTCCAATGGACGGCGCAGCGTGTGAGCTTCAAATCTTCATCATCTGTTTTGGAGGCTGTAATTGGCCTTATTCCTGTTGTTCCCGTATAGTCCAGTTTATGCCGATACACATACATATTATTTAATGTATTGTGCTGAAATTTGACCAAAAGATAATTCTCCAGATTTCCGATGAGTTTTAGCTATATGTTGGTTTATATTTTAGAATAATAAATTTTTGAAAGGCTTTGTGGCAAGCTTGATAGAAAATGCAGCTTTTTCTGATTTAAAGATGGAAGTTAACAACTCATTCTTGGATTATTGGTGAGCTTATTGTGTTTACATTCATTTCAATCAAAATTACCTCACCCGGCCCACCACAATGCATTTGCCATTGTCTTGCTATTAGTCTTTTAACTCTCACCACTCTGATGTCAATAATCTATCTTTTACTGTGTCAATACCAAAGAAATTGATATAATTTGTTCAACAAGGTCGGTGGACGATGTTGCGACGACAGCAGTATCTACCAAATCCTTTGATGAATGAACATCAGTTCATCTTTTAATTTAATTTGAAATTTTTTTTACCTCAGAGTGCTAAGGGTTAATAATGACTCCCATGTATTACTTGCTACGTTATTCGTTTCATTATCCACCCATCCATCCATTCGAGATCAATATCATTGTTATTCACATTAGTGTGTCCTAACAGACAGCTTGCTACCCGCGCCATGGTGTAAAACCTTCCAAAAATGATTCTTAAATAAATATGCATAGGTAGTTATGATACTTGAAAACTACTACATATGGGGTTAATCTGGAATAGTGATACCCACCGCAGGAATTTCTTACAACATTCTAGAATCGATTCCGCTTGCGGGTATGTGACCAGGATTAATGCACGTTCCCTGTCTTTTGGACAGAACTTAAAGACGTTGACTCCATCTCGCATGGTGTTTATGCCATGAGGGTTGTAAAGGAATGTGTCCATGATCTTGAATCTCTTGTATCAGTATTTCAGTAGTGACTACACTTCGATAATGTAAATTGCGAATGTAAATTGTGGAGTGGCGGGACAGTATGCCACATTGTGCCTGCATCCATCAGCATAACTTTGCTAAGGTATGACACGTTTCCCAAAGCTGTCGTTGCATTGCAATCGTGTAATCATATAGGCAACTCGCATAACAAATTTGATTGAATTCGACCAAACCGTTTTGGAGAAGATACCCAAACTGACGGACAGACAGAGGCAATGGTAATATACCCGCCATTTTTTTAATGCACGGGAATAATAAAGATGTTGACATTGTGACATTAGTTACATAATGCCAATGCCATGTTCATGTGAAATTAAAAGTAAGAGGAAATAGGGCATTTACGCTCCAAAAGGTTAATAGAGACCAGTCTGACTTTGGTCATGACAACTTATCATTTTACAGTTCCGATGGTCCAGAGGGTAGGAATTTCAGAAACTGATTTTGCCAACTTTGACTTTCACACACCCCCCCCCCCCCTGACTGGGACGGAGTCTAATGAAAATGTTGGTCTTGCAGTCTGCAATCCTGTGTGGATAATAAAGATGTTGACATTAAGACATAAGTTAGATATTGTCATATTGCTTGGAAGTTAAAAGTAAGACGAAATAGAGCGTTTAATCTCCAAAAGGACAGAACAGAATACAGTCTGACTTCGGTCATGACAACTTGACAACACTTGACAGTTCCGAGGGTTCCGGTTAAGAATTTTAGAAACGATGCACATGGATCTCGGAGACATATGATCGGCCCCGACTGTAGCAGCGCATCAATGTTCCAGTGGTGTGTATGTGTCCGGAGACTTCTAAACGAGTGCTTGGTTTGATTGCCATTTTTTACCAGACAGACTATATATGTGTAGTGAATCTGAGATTATCTCAATGGACCTTTCCATTTGTAGCTATGCCCCACCCATCTCTAGCTAAGCTCCACCAACACATCGCTCGTTTTGGGATCGATCGATCGATCTCTGAACTTCCTGACTAGCAATTTCCAGAAAACTATACACGTAAGCTGTTGAATATTCTGAAACTAATTTGACCGGATGCTGTTGCTGCCTATGGCAGGAACAGCGCCCAGTCAAATTAGTTTCAAAATATTCAACAGCATTTTTATTAAATAGTAGAGATATACAATTCTTACAATGTGTCGGACTATTAAGTGTTAAAGACGGTCCATATTATGACGCCATCATACACGCCGCGTAGCTAATTATGACGTCATATGACGTCCTTACTCTGGGAAGGTCAATTGCACGACAACCATAATAGAGCAGACCGTAACATATTTCCCCTTAGATTGTTAGTAATGACAATCATTCCACTGATGAAATTACAGAAACTAAATTTTAAGACAAGCATGTCAAAACGCATTTGAATATTTTTCAAAATATGTTGACTGGACGTGGTTGTTGCCTTATGCTGTAACCGCTGCTTTCAGGTAAATTAATTTTAAAACATTAAAAAGCAGGAAATTTTGAACATGACCTGACTAATATATCTTACTCGGTATGGAAAGATGGGGTTCAGAATCGTCCCTGGAGTCAAACGCAAATACCAAAACCACATCCCAGGACGCCAAGGCGACATTGTATTACGCCACATCAGAATGGGTCGGATCTGCGTTAACCAGATACGGAAAAAACTCAACCTGTCAGACACAGACCAATGTGAGGCCTGCCAGGAGACTGAAACTCTAGACCACTTCTTCCTACGGTGCACTGAATATGCAGGCATTAGAAAGGAACTCATCAATACGCTGAGAAAGGGAAACTTCAATCTTGACCCTATAGAAGACATTATAGCGATGCGTGACCGACAGATCAACCTCGAATTAATCAAGTTCGTGCTTGCATCGGACAAACACATCACATAATCAGAACACATTTTGTTTAGCCCGAGACACCGACTGAAATGACAACTGAGACAACTGAGACACCGACAAAAAGCAAACATGTGAGACGGCGCAAGAAGCACTCTTCTGTGGCCTCTATGACCCCGGCCTGTCCTGCGGCATTTACTGCCTTCCAACCCCCGGCCTCTCCTGCAGCATTTACTGCCTTCCCACCATCGACCTCGACGGTCATTGCGCATTTACTGCCATCCCACCATCTACCTCTACGGTCACTGCGGCATTTACTGCCTCACCACCCTCGACCTCTACGGTCACTGCGGCATTTACTGCCACACCACCCTCGACCTCTATGGTCATTGCGGCCGTTACGGCCATACCCCAACCTGCGTCTGTTAGAGACCAAAAAAATATGAATGAATTGATGACCCAGAGTATGTGAGTACATGCCCCCAAAACACCTGCCCACACTGTCTGGATTTTTTTTTGGGTTTTTTCCTTCTTTTCCTTTCAGCATTGTTCCCCTCTTTTTCTTTCAGAGACAGAGCTGGAGCTAAAATGCAGCAACGAACACAGCAATGACAGACGGGCAGAAGGACAGATGGAGGACTGTAATGGACAACAGAACAACAGATGGGCCTGCCTGCTGGCGGACCGCGAGGGATATGGATATGTGTCCATCTCATTCGTGGCCCGTAGGCAGGTATGCTTGTCTGTCGAACGGACTGACAAACCAATCAACAAATGGACAGACTGACGGACAATTCTGGGCACAGCAAGCTGCTGGAGTACGCTTAGGCAATGTACTTGGCCCCACTTGCTCAGTCTTCTTGGAAGGGACTTTAAATTGAGGTCCCGTCATACAGTGACCATCACTGTGTGAACGTGAGCTAGGGTTAGGTAGGCAAGAAATTTCGGCATAGTCAAAGTAAACCGGATGCTGAAAGGATTCGTCCTCGGATGGAACCACGCAACATACGGATTACAAAATCAAAACATAATTGCTAGAACTAGAATCTTTCGGACTTTTCGATGGGACTATGGAGGGATGCAACCCGGATGACTGATCGAGTTCGCCCTCGGACGGACGCAGTCACCATACGGGCTGCCTAATCAATCAAAATCAAACAAGTGCGCGCTGGTGCCTGCTCGGATGATGGCCAGAAGAGCAAATGGGTCCCAGGACCCGAAAGCCCCCCCCCCCAAAGGGGCCGGGAGGTCTCTGACCTAAAGCCCCCCCCCCCCCCCCTTGGGTACACTAGGTCATAAGACCGCACGCACCTACTCCCCCCCCCCCCGACACAGCACCTACCCCATCCCTTCCCCTCCCCCGTTAGGTCCAGGTTAGGCCCTCCCCACCCCCACGCCCAAGCATGAGGAGCAACAGAAAAGCCATGGACAAGAACAGCAACATGAGACAAAATCGAGAGACAACGAGCAATACACACACAGAGAGACACAAGCTAATTCACAAACCGACGTCACAAGAATTCACAAGAATTCAACAGAAACCATAAAGGCCAGGCGTGAGTCTAGACCCTAGCATTGGGAACTAGCATATAAACGCCTTAAATATTACAACACACACACACACACCAAAGATGGGGTTCTCAATCATGTCATTTAGACAGGCACATGTGGGCAATGCTCATATCAAGATCTGCATAGAGAATGGTAAGTTCAAGTCTTTATACCCAATCAGAAAACCTAGTCTGATCATATTGAAAACATCACAAATTTAAACTCCTAGTGACTATTATGAGCAAACAATAACCAGCCATACATTAGTAGTGACATTATCCCTTGATGGTGGTTAGTGACTTGTGTTCTGCATCTGAGAAAATGAAAATTTCTTTCTGCTGCAATTAGTGTTTCTTCAACATGTTCCACTGTGTATTGCCGACTGCGGGCGATATCCCTTAGTAATGGTAAAATTTAGATTTTAACCACCCGAGTCTTGACGGTATTTTACAAAGGTATACACCTCTGAACCTGTTGAAGATATTGAAAACAATTAAGCCGTGTTCTCAATGGAGAGTTAATCAGGAATAACGCCATGGCGGTACGCTGGTTAAGTCTCGAGTGAGAACACGGCTTTAGTCTAACAGTTGTTGGTGGCTAAGCCAAAAACAACTTTCAGTCAGATTTAACCCATGAAAAAACAGTTTCTGTGTCAAAACAACTATACCAATAAGCTATAGATTATTTTGAAAGTAGCCAGTAACATCTTTCATTCAAATTGTTTTGACAGGATATTTCGTATATCATCTAAAATTTGTAGATTGTAAAGGGGCACACTTTAAGAGAATGCATATGAAATGTTTAGTAGAGCTTCCTGATAGTGCACTGCTACATTACATAGTGTGTGGTATCAGCTGGGGCCATATTGTATTTCAGATCATCTTCGATTTCGATTGTTTTTTCTAGTCCAAGAACCCTATGATGTTTCGAAGTGGTCTGATAAGTGGCCATATTGGAATTAGGAACATCAGCGATTTCGATAAGTTTATTCCTCAGACCTAGTCCAGTCATATAGTTTCAAAGCAATCTGATAAACGATAATGGAGTTATTATCCACAAACCAATTCGCAAGATGGCCGCCGTTGGCTATGGCGGGTATCTTGGATTTGGGGTTACCGTCGATTTCAATAGGTTTCTTCTCCAAACCTAGTCCAAGAACCCTATGAAGCTTTAAAGTGATCTGATAAATTTTAGCAGAGCTCTCATACAGAAACCAATTTTCAAGATGGGTGCGTGTGTGCTGGTAGCAATCTTGGATTTCGGATCATCAATTTCGATGTTTCTTGACCAGACCTATCACAAACACCATATGAAGTTTCAAAGTGACCCAATACACGGTAACGGAGCTATCATCCGGAAACCAATTTTCAAGATGGTCACTGGTGGGTGGTAGCCATCTTGGATATGTCTGATCATAGTCCATTTCGAGAAGTTTCTTCCTCAGACGTAGTCCAGTCTTCCTATGAAGTTTCAAAGCGACCCCATAAATGGTAATGGAGTTATCGTCCAAATTATTATTACTATTATTATTATTATTATTATTATTATCATTTTATTTTTTTGGTCGTTGCTTTTCTGCCACTTGATGTATTTACATTTACATTTTAATCCTTTAACACTCATATCAGCCAAAAAATGGCTTCTGCAGTCGTTTTCAGAAATGTCCATTTGCAGACCAAGAAAACACTATTTTTGAAAACCTACCACTGGAATGACTTGCTCGATAACGGAGCCAGTCATTCAAATAGTAAATTTAAAAAAATAGTCTTCTCTTGGTCTGCAAATGGACATTTTATGAGAAAATTAAAATTTGTGTGAACAAATTCAAGGGGTAAAGGCTTAAGCATGTAAATCGTGGACACAATTATAAGGCACGTGTTTTATCGTGATCCAATTTCATGAACAAATAATATTACGTTTAAACAAAGTGCTCATGCATCTGTAATGTTATAATTCACACAATACAACTCCACCGTCAATGCTATCAAAGGCCTTCGAGCTGCATGAGAATATACTAATTGTATGTAGTTTGCTGCCAAGTGCATTCCTGTATTTCTCAACAATGTCAGTAATGGCTAACAAGTGACATTTACGAAAGTCATACTGTCTCTGATACAGCCTGGTACAATTTCACAGAAATCAACAAGTATCCCATACCCAATATAGAATTGAGGATTGAGGAATCCAGTTTTAGCTATGTCCCGTCCATCTTTAACTAACCTCCACCCACACGTTTCCTGTGTTGGGATCAATCGATCCCTGCACTCTCTGACTATCACTTTCCAGAAAACTATGCAGGTAAGCTGTTGAATATTTTCATAGGCAACAACAGCACCCAGTCCAATTAGTTTCAAAATATTTAACAGCATGTTTAGTAAACAGTAAAGATATACATTTCATACAACAACGCTTAGTCCGTCATCAATTAAGCGTTCGTTACGAATTATCTACGTCATTCATGACGTAATTGATTATGACGTCATCTTAAACGTCACGGAGTTGATTATGACGTCATATATGGATAGATAATCTGGACTCTTCCATTATATCCCCTTTTTGCAAATGTGTCTCTGGTTATTGGATCACGAGAAATTTAATTCACATTTTGATAATTTATTTCTCAATGACAAAAGCTAATCTCTCCGGACTAATGCGCATTGAGACAAGGTCACAATCCATTCATTGTTCAAACTCGACTGACCACAACTCGTCACGAATTAATCAATCTCATTACGTAACTAGTTGTCTACGCAAGGTAACCCTCTAATCCTCTCATATTTTCTCATACAAAATGTCAATTTGCAGACCAATAAAATACTAATTTTGAAAATGTACCACTGGTATGGCTGGCTCGGTGATCGAGCCAGTCATTGCAGTGGTAAATTTTCAAAAATAGTTTTTTCTTGTTCTGCAAGTGGACATTTCTCAAGACCACGGCAAAAGCTGGTTTTTGGCTAATATGAATTTTAAAGGGTTAATGCCATTAACGCTCGACATGCTGAATGATAGGCGTCTAAATCTGGGACCGCTAATCTAGTGTAAGGGCGGCTATGGTGGCCCGCATTTTCACGTGGAAATTACACAAAACTGTTGCCCTAAACAGCAACAGTTTAAAACATAATTACTACCAAGATGTGTATACGCAAAACATAGCAATATGCGCTAAAGGCGATAAGGTGGGTATTTGGCTTACTAAGCGTCAACACCGTGCGTTGTTGGAACACTGTTTGGGACTTAGTGAAAAACTCATACTCATATTTTTCATATTCAGAGTTAGTTTCGACTGGTCAAGAACAATTACTCAGGTACGCATACTATGCTATGTATTGAAAAATGTTTAAATGGCCGGCTTTATGAACCCTACGAACTTGTTGGCAAATGTCGTTATTAGGTAATACAAATCATTTGCCATAAGTCATTTGGTGCCAAAATAAGGAGTTTTAAAGACCGATATTCACGATAGTCACGCGGATATATCTGTCTGATAGTACCACAGTAACATTGAAAGCAATGCTATTACTATAAGAATCTGAGATTTTAAGTCCTGCACACGCACGTATACGCAGGCGGGCAGACAGGTATGTGCACGCACGCACGCACGCGTATACAGGCATGCACGCACATATGAATGTGCGCTCACAGGCATACACGCGCCCACGTAGGCACACGCAGCTCACGTAGGCACATGCACGCACACGCGCACGTGTCCGTATATACATCTTCATATTTTACAGCAAGTTATAATCCGCTCCTACACTCTAGAAATCCTTGCCATGTCTCTAGAAGGTAAAGTAGGCGTGGTGACAGGAGCCGCTAGAGGAATTGGCTGTGCTATAGCAGAAGCATTGTTACAAAAAGGAGCCAAGGTTAGCATTAATCTTAATTAACACACACTAATTATTACATCTAATAATTGTGGATAAGTGTCATACGTACAATTTAAGAGATAGCATATATAAGTCACCATCTGTGCTGTCCTACCACCACCACCACCTCCACTACCACAACCACCTTTGTGTTTAAGTTAAAATAGAATAGGGATTGGGCTATAGATGTCATATACAATGTAAGGATCCGTTTATAGATATTTCCATCCCATTTCCGCCAACTATAGCATGCGCGTATGCTTGCAATTGATCGATCCCCGAACGCCCTAGCTATCAATTTCCTGAAAACTATACAGGGAAGCTGTTTAACAGTTTGTAACTAATTTGACTGGGTGCCCTGAGAGAAATTCCCATCATCATCACCATCACCATTATTATTATTATTATTATTATTATTATTATTATTATTATTATTATTATTAAGGTATGCATAGCTGACATCGATAATGCTGGGGAAGATACAGTGACTCGGCTTAATGAGATGTATGGCAAAGGGAAGGCAGTATTTGTCAAATGTGATGTCACTTCAAACGCGGACATGGAAAGTAAATTAAAATGTTAAGATTTCTTATTCAATTCCCGGAGGTATGCATTTTAAAACAGCTATATATTTATATATATATATATATATATATATATATATATATATATATATATATATATATATATATATATATATATATATACACCTGTGCAAAAGTTAAGCACCAGCAAAAACAATAGAACGTAGAAACATGATGGTACAACTAGGCTGCCATACTTTTTGTCCCCGCGTTAGCTGACATAATTCCAAGTACGAAATGCACATGCATGCATGACTTCACGCCGCTTGATGTCCGTGCGTGGCGGGAAACAGCACACGTGTTCAGTTATGTAAAAGTCCAGTTTGAGGTGTAGAGCATTACATACAGATTTAGGCGACAAGATTAGGAATTTTGTGTTCATGACCGTGGTTTATTTGTACAGAGAGAATTAGCTCTTGATTGTGAACCGCTATGGCAAGACGAAGGTTAAGTGATCGTGTGAAATGGCAAATCATAGGCATGCATACCACTGGTATGTCATGCAGAGAGATTGGCAGACAGCTGAACATTAACCATACTGTAATCAGTCGTTTGATTGCAAAACATGGGCAAACTAACGAGGTGAAGGACAGGCCTAGATCTGGAAGACCGAAGAAGACTACTGCCCGTGATGATCGAGCCCTAGTACGCCTTGTTAGGAGATCTCCATTCACCAACAGCAGAGTGCTCAGCCAGCAATGGGAAACGCGCAATAGAGTGTCAATGTCTACCGTCAAAAGGAGACTGTATGCTGCTGGCATGAAAGCTAGGAGACCTGTCAGACGTCCTCTCCTCACTGCACACCACAAAGAGGAGCGTCTGAGGTGGTGCAACGAAAGAAGACACTGGAACATGAGATCCTGGAGACGGGTACACTGGTCCGATGAAAGTCGGTTCCTGCTTCATGCCACAGATGGTCGAACTCGTGTATGGAGGTCCAGACGCACGGCGTACGACCAACGTAACATCATGGAAGAAGTTCCATTTGGTGGAGGTTCCGTTATGATATGGGGGTGCATCTCATTTGATTGTAAGCTGGATCTGTTGACTGTACCTGGAACACTAAATGGACAAAGATATCAAGATTCCATACTGGATAGAGTTGTGGTCCCTCATTTTGTAAATCATGCACCTGGAACCCACCCTATATTCATGGATGACAACGCCCGACCACATCGTGCTAGAGCTGTGCATGAATACCTCCGCCAGAATGCCATCGAAACCCTACCATGGCCAGCAAGGAGCCCTGACATGAACCCTATTGAGCATATCTGGGACATTCTGGGAAACATGGTGAGAAGGAGGGATCCTCCTGTGCAGAACCTACAGGAATTAACAGACGCACTCCATCTTGAATGGCAACGAATACCAAAATGGCGTATCAGTCGGTTGGTGACCAGCATGAGACGTCGTGTCCAGGCCGTCATCCAGGCACAAGGTGGATATACCCGGTATTAATAATGATAGTCTCAAACTCGTGCACAGATGTTAAACTTCGTTTTCAGACACCATTAATGACAATCTAGCCACGTGTGTCAACTGTAGGGCAATAGTTGTCAGTTGTGTCGACGTAACCATATTCAGGCCTCGTTTTCAAGTTCAAACAAAAACATACAGTGTTTCCCCACCATCATAATCAGCATTCCTCTAGTTGCATTATTACCTCTTGCACTAAGATGGATGGGTGCATAAATGTTTATGCTATTGCTTTCTTCATAGCACATGAATATACCCTCGCATGTGCGTAAAAATAGGGTGGTGCTTAACTTTTGCACAGGTGTATATATTACAGGGGTGGCGGAATGTATTTTGACCTGGACAGGGGGTGGAGGCGTGTTTTCTAAACTATGTGGTGGCCCAAAACCTATCACGCGCTATGATAGTCTCCGCTATCCACCCCCACCTCCTCACCCCACCCACCTGTCCACACGCCTATGTATTAAACGCCTCCGTATACAAATTTCCGTTGGCTTTCCATTTCCAGATTCCATAAACTAATAACGGAGAGGAAACTTTCTGTATGTTTGTTAGTTTATGAGAACTTTGACTGGCTCGGCATTCACTATAGGTGTAGACAACCTTTTAGATTACTTTGTCGGCGCCATATTATTATTCGCCAAAATTTAAATTTTCGCCAGTATATCTATATGTTCTGCCTACCTGACTGTATCCAATCTCAATTGACTTTATCTCGGCAGCGTTTCACCCTGTTGGGACTAAACTTGGCCACATGCTTTATTATATCAAGGGGGTGGAGCATAATTATATTCAGGTCATGAGCTCAAGGTCATTGTGACTTTGGTATAAAACTCTACCTTTTACGGCTAAGTTTTGCGCTTAACTCAACATATCGTCTTATATCTCAACATAGCTTCATCCTATTGGGACTAATGTGGGCCACCTGCTGCCTTATATCAAGGGGATGTAACACAGTGTTATTGAGGTGATGAGATCAAAGTTCAAGGTCACTATGACTTTGGTAACAAACTATACTTTCTGCGGTTAAGTTTTGCACTTAGCTCAACATACGGTCTTATATCTTGGCAAGGGTTCCTCCTATTTGGATTTATCTTAGGAGCATGCTTTCTTATATCAAGTAGATGGGGCGCATTGATGTTGAGGTAATGGGGCGAAAGTTCAAGGTCACTCTGAACGTGATATATAACTATTTCTTTACTGTTAAGTTTTAGGTTTAACTCAACATAGCGTCTTATATCTCAGGATTGGCTTACGTTACTGAGACTTAGCGTGGACACATGCTCCCTTATACCAAGTGGATGTTGGTAAAGCTGAACTTGCTATATAACTTTTTTTCACGGTTACGTTTTTGGTTTAGATCAACATATCATCTTATATCTCGGCATAACTTCACCCTATTGGGACTAAACTTGGATACACGCGTCTTAGTATCAATTGAATCACAATTATATTGAGGCCAAAGTTCAATGTATGTGTACCATTTGACTAGTATAAAATGCAGACTAACAGTACCTGTAGATTTTTCTGCTTAAATCGTTTTGCCTTTATTTCAGAATTGGAAAAAATTATTGGAACCAGACATGGTCATTCAGTTACTTCAAGCTGCACAAAGACATTCAGACTTCTGAAGTCAATTCTAGACTTGTATTTGAAAATGCATAATGCCAACATTTTCGCAACTTCTGAGACACCAGCATTGTTGTTTAATAAGATGCAATTATTACGTCTTACACAATGCATACATGTGGGGTTTTCGGATCATTACGTCCTACAGATTCAACATGAGTTTAAATATTTCCTTTTATTTGTATCTTTATTTTTTCTCACAAAGCATGGTGTTTGTTTAAATTCTATCCAGATTTGTTTGATATGGTCATGTCTGAACTTGGTCTGGCAGATATTTTCTGCAATAACGCTGGAATTGAGGGGGAGAACTATGAACTGGCGATACAGATTAATCTGGTACGTGGGGTGGGTGGGTGGGATCGACACATATGGGCCACGCGCATATGGGTGTGTGGGTGTTGAGAGAGAGAGAGAGAGAGAGAGAGAGAGAGAGAGAGAGAGAGAGAGAGAGGGAGAGAGAGAGAGAGAGAGACATAGTCATCATCATTCCTGTTTACATTGTTACTGGTGTTGCTGTGCCAATTTTATTTCAATTCTAATCATTTTCTTTGTCATTAAGTCTACTCGTATTTATTCCCAGATAGCCGTCATACGAGGAACTAAAATGGCGATGGATCGCATGTCAAAGGAGAAAGGCGGTAATGGCGGCATGATTATTAATGTGGCATCGCTCGCAGGTATCACATCTTCAGCATCACCATCACGGTCACCACCACACCACCACCGCCGCCGCCACCCTCGTCGTCGTTGTCGTCGTCGGCAGCAGCTGCATCATCATCATCACCACAACCACCAGCACAACAGCCGCCACCGTCGTCGCCCCCCCCCCCTCCCACAACCGCCGCCACCACCACGACAACCGCCTTCACCACCACTACCACCACCATTCGTGTTGGTGCTGTTGGCCGCACTTGTTAAGCTTTTTCAATTGACAATTACATCAGCAAAGTTTTATCCGATTTGAATAAAAGTTCTGTAATTTCTTCTATACGATGATTAGGAATAGTTTGCACTGAAATGAAATTGATTTTCAATTTTGTTCGGCGTATAAAGCTACTTTACGTATTCAGGTTACGCTTTTTGTGGTGGTTATGCCTTTTTTCAAATAGCATTTAGTCAACCAGATGTTATCTTTTTGCAACAAAATGATGATTAGGACTAGCGTGCAAAAAGTGCATTATCACCTTCAAGCAGTTAAGCGTTATATAGTTTAGTCTTGAAGCTTGTGACTTTGTCTTATTAGGGCGTCACGTTTGCGTGCAAGACAATGTGTGGTAAAATTGTGTTTTTATTTGTACTGGCAGGAATATTGTATGGAGGTCTAAACCCTGTTTACCACGCATCGAAACACGGTGTGGTAGCATATACACGCTCACTCGCTGTAAGTTGACTCAGGTGCTGCTGGTAGTGCTGCTACTGCTGCTTATGCTTCTTGTTACTACTGCTGATGTTGCTGCTGCTGCTCCTCCTCCTCCTACTGCCGCATGCTGATACTACTACTGCTGCCGCTGTTGCTGCTGCTGCTGCTACTGCTGCTACTACTACTACTACTACTACTACTACTACTACTACTACTACTACTACTACTACTACTGTTTTTTATTTGATCAGAGTAACACTATTTTATCTATTGAAACGCTGATGCGGTGAATTCGCCGTGTCATTCAAGACAACATTGCATGATTGTGTATCACATAAGTAAGTTTAAATTTGCTTATTTAACATTCATAAAAGATTGTATATCATTTTGTCTCCAGCAAGTGACAATTCACATAATAGTTCCAAGTTTGTCACAAGTAAGGCTGCGCGGTATGTCAAAATGTCAAACCGGTTACAATGTCAATTTTCAAACCGATTTAAACCGCATATCGTTTTTATCGTTTGTATGTGGCGGGGCCAAAGATGAGTGGGTACATTTATTGTAGGCATATGTAATATTTTTTCGATAAACATATAGCAGTTTTCAGTTTCACGCTTATTACACTCAGACTCCCGGTGAAGCATATGAGGGTACATATTTATAACAATTATTATGGCGAGTGAAGTGACAAAATATACAGTGATTATCATAAGGTTAATAAATAAATAAATAAATACTAATTACATTAATAACAGCGATAATAGATTTGGTGAGTTATTTTTTCTTGGCATATAAAAGGTATTTACAATATTTTTGGAGAACTGGCCTGCTGCATATTGAAAGAAGTCATTTAGCTTTTTCCATCGAGTTATTGGTTAGGTAGTAAGACGGGATTAGTCTTTGTCGTTCAGTGCTAAATTTTGTGCAATGAAAAAGTAAGTGTAATTCGTCACCTCTGCAATTACATGCATTACAGATGCGCTCATGTCGATCCATTCCCTCCCATCTCTTGGCCTCGATGTCTAGTTGGTGATTTAATGTTCTGAAGTGGCACAGGGTTATAGCGTCGCGATGTGACAATACAACAACATATTTTTCAAGTGCCGAATCACTCATTATATTATTGTAAAACGTTACTCGGCTTGAATTGGAAATTTCAGCTCCACATTTTTCATTGAATTGAGTTTGTAAAGCTATTCTTAACTGCCTAGTGATATTAATGTTATTTACGTTTTCTGCGTTAAAGGCTGTATTAAATCCTGTTATTGTTAGTATTTCTTTAACTTTTTCTATCGACTTAAACTTGATATTCTTTGTCTCCGTATACGGTAGGCAGGTATAGTAAAGAATAGAGAAAGCTTTCCATATCCAGCGTTCACGATGTCCGCCAAACATCGAATTACATTACACTGTATTATAACATTTAAATGGTATTTAGCTAAGTCTGTATAGATCATAACATTCGAGGTACTCTTCTTCATTTGTAATATAATTTTATAAAATCTTATTTGGCAAATATCTAGCAGTTTCGTGTTTTCAAAGCCCCAGATTTCGGACGCGTATAATATAACTGGTATAACCATAGACTCAAAAAGTGTGCACTGTAAATCTATCGGGACACTAATAATTTTTGTGTGAATTACTGCGTACATTGCTTTAATGCCTTGAGCTAAGTTTCGTTTTCTACAAGAAAAAAATGTTACCATTATATTTGAAAAGTACACCTAAAAATAAATATAAATCTACTACTCTATGCTATGTTTGCCGATTTGAAATTTTGGTTGGTTAATCTTATTACGTTCTTCGAATATTTTTATTTTAGTTTTTGAATGATTTATCTGCAATCTCCACTTTTCGCAATAGTCCTGGAATATATCTAACAGATTTTGTAGTGACATTGGTGTTTCTGTCATTATCATAGTGTCATCAGCATAGAGAAGTGCAATAAGATATAAATAAAGGTGTAAATTACCAACTAGTTCGTTAATTGTTGTCAGCCCTGATGTGTGATGTTCTTCTAGGTAACTTTCTAAATCATTCAGATAAATCGAAAAGAGAGAAGGGGGATAAACTTTCACCTTGTCTAACGCCTATCCTACACGGGAACGTGTCTGACGTATTTGAGTTATGAAAAACAAATGATTTAATAGACTGATACATATTAAGAATAATGTTAATGCATTTTCCTGTAACTCCGTTTTTTATAACATTTTCCCAGAGACCCTTTCTCCAAACAGTATCGAAAGCGTGTTTAACATCTATAAAACAGGAGTATAACTTTTTCTTTTCGGCTGATAAGAGCTGCTGTATGAGATGCAGTGAAAATATATTGTCCAGCGTGGATCTACCATTTCTAAATCCGTTTTGCGAATCTGAAATGATTTCATATTTTTCTGCATATGGATTCAAACGCGCATTAATAATTGTGGTCAGAGGTTTCCCCATACAGCTTAAAAGTTTTATTGGTCGGTAGTTTGCTGCGTCCGATTGGTCTCCTTTTTTCTTATATACTGGTATAATTTTTCCGATTAGCCATTTTCCGGTACCCATCCGTTGTTAAATATTATATTAAATAAATTTTCATAAATGGGAATCATGATATTAATTGTGGATTTAATATATTCGTTTTGTATCAAGTCGGTGCCGCATGCTTTATCATTTCCTAATTTATATACTGCGTGTCGTATTTCCTCATTTGCTATTGGGACGTCAAAATCCGGATTATCTGCTATATTTGTTATATGATCGTCATCCGCGCTGTTCTCATCACCCGCGCCGTTTACCTTTTTAAAATGCTCGCAATGTGAATGTAAATCGATATTGCCGTTGCCACTAGTGTCTATCTTTTTGTTATTGATTATTTTCCAATATACATAGGTGTACTGTAATACAGTCAGTTACTGTTTGTTCGCTTAAGATTACGGAGCTTAGAATGCAGCTGAGAACGCGCAATTTCTATATACTTTTTATAGTCTTTACTTGCCTTTTTGAATTGTTGGTGATTAATTGCTGTTTTATTTACGTTGTATTGCTTCTTTTTCCTATGATATATTTTTGTTTTCGCAGCACATTCCTTTCCAAACCAGGCTTTGTTATTTACCCGTCGCTTACCTTTATATATCTTTTTATATCCAAAGGTTTGCCCAGCGTTATTAATAAATATTTCTCCTATCATGTCTACAGCTGATTTTAACGTGTCCAAGTTTTCAGAGTTCTTAGCCCGATTTAATTTTTGTAATATGTTATTTACCGCTGCTTGGTCTAGGCTGTTAGTAAATTGCTGTTTTACTAGGTTGCCACCGTATCCTTATATTATTATTATTTTTATTATTATTATTATTATTATTATTATTATTATATTCGATTTCTAAGTGCAATGGATGGTGTAAATCTGTTATCATCGGATCAAAAGGCCTCACATCAAATGCTTGTAAGGTTTTAACGAACTGTCCGCTTCCTACTGCATAACCTAACAAGCTGCTATGTGTAGTTGTTGCCTTACCCATGAAACAATCAACACCGGCCCTCACGTTTAATATGTAGATGTTCGTATTTGGAGTATCTTCGCACCATTTGGATTTTTTTCGTCCTAAGCATTGACTGTATCATTCAGTTAATAATTGAAGATCAGATTCGGTTGTATCGTCTAAATACAAATTTTGCAACAAAAAGTCGTCGAATCTGTCAAAATCACTGTCAGTCCCCGTCTTTGCATTAAAATCACCTAACAGACATATCCATTCAAAAGTTCTTTTCAATATAAATTAAGTCATTTTCTATTTTTTTTCGAACGCTTCGTTTGAGTGATATCTCGATGATTCGAGTGATATATAAACTGCTCCTAATCGTATCGGTTTGCCGATCTTTATGATATCTTTTTTTATTCCAATCCATAGAACGAATTCATTATCAGTGTGTACTTCATCTATATATTTACTCAAGTTGTTCTTAATAAGGATACTAATTCCACCCGACCCTGTGATTCCTTTCCTGTTATAGTTAATAAGTGCATAGTCTGGGATTGAAACGTCATCATAGTCATTGAGCTTAGTTTCACATAGACAGATTATATTATAGTTATTTACAAATATGTGCAGTTCTGGGGTGTTTACTTTAGACTTCAGGCCATGCATGTTTAAGGTACCGATATGCAACAAGCCAGTTCGTGACCTAATGTCGTTTGTGCTATCGCCACCCCCTTCACCGCCGCCGCCACCGTCGTCCTCGTCGTCGTCATTGTTATAGTTGTTATTGGTGTCGTCGTCGTCGTCGTCGTCGTCGTCGTCGTTGTCGGCGTCATTGTTGTTGCCATCGTCGTCGGTGGCGCTCGTGGTGGTTATGTAGTCATCGTTGTCGAGATTGGTAGCACTAGGTCTCGCGAATGCAGTAGTATCGCTTGAAAGGAAAACTGAAGCACCAGCATTTGCATCTGTCGTGGTGGACGTACCAGTGACGCAGTGCGCAGTAAGAATGTGAACAGCTGTAGTAATAGTAGTAGCAGTAGTAGTGGCAGTGGCAATGGCAGCAAACGTAGCAGTGGGAACAGTTGCTGTAGTAGCAGTAGTAGCAGCAACAAGAGCATGTGCAGTAGGGTAATGGCGGCAGCAACAGTAGTAGTAGTAGTAGTAGTAGTAGTAGTAGTAGTAGTAGTAGTAGTAGTAGTAGTAGTAGTAGTAGAAGAAGAAGAAGCAGTAGTGGTAGTCACCGACATGTACGTATTTTCCTTGGTTTTGCTATTAAATTTGATAGCCGTTAGGTGGTACTGCCTATATGTATTAGGTGAGCTACAGTAGTGTTAGCAGTCATTACTCTCATAGCCACTGTCAGTCATTTCACAATGACGATTACGACGATGGCGACAACAACAATAAAGGTGGTGGTGGTGGCAACAACGATGACGACGTCGATGATGGATGCAAGTATGTTGTGTTGTCGGGAACTTTTCATGCTCACAATTTCTAATTTCTTTATGTATCAGGAATAAGGTATATAACATTCATTTCCGATTAGGTCATTAATTGTTAAAATCTAGCTTCTTACGGACAAACAATAATATGTGTTCCATTTACAATCGATTAGTTCTAATGCAACAAGATTTATTATTGTTTACCCTTCAGTTTTTCAGCTTCAGTGTCCTTTATTCACTCAGGCTATTTAACAAACCTATAATTTACATATTGCTATATATATATATATATATATATATATATATATATATATATATATATATATATATATATATATATATATATATATATATATATATATATATAAAAGTAGTAGTAGTATTAGTAGTAGTAGTAGTAGTAGTAGTAGTAGTAGTAGTAGTAGTAGTAGTAGTAGTAGTAGTAGTAGTAGTAGTAATCTGTTGTCGTCTGTTGTTGTCTGTTGTTGTTGTTGTTGTTGTTGTTGTTGTTGTTGGATAGTGGTTATAATTGTCATCGATGTATATTGTGTTGTTGTTGTTGTTGTTGTTGTTGTTGTTGTTGTTGTTGTTGTTGTTGTTGTTGCTTTGATAACCTTACAAATCTACATAGTTTGCTGAGGACTGGCCTGTTGTTGCATATTCCAAATAAACCCTGTGTCTTTTCTGTACTGTTGTCTCTTGCATAGTATTCTGGGATAAATCGCTCTCTTTCATTTTGATATTTGCTACAGTAAAAAAGGAAGTGAATTTCATCTATGCCATTACATACATTGCATACTTTTTCATTCCGGTCGATGCACGCCCATCTTTGTGACTCAATTGCCAGTTTGTGATTAAGTGTCCTGAAGTGGCATAAGCTTATATCATCGCCGCATGACAGTAATTTTAAGTAGCTTTCGAACTGAAATTTGAATTTTATAACTTTGTAAAACGTTAACCTATTTGATTCGTGTAGCTGTCTCGTCCGTTCCAAGGATTTCTTTGTTTGGCTGACTACATTATTTATGTTTATGTTTACAGAGTTGAATACATGTCACTGACCTGTTGCCTCTAGGACAGTTTTGATTGTGTTAATCCAATTGACTTGTATCTGCTGTTGGGTAATAGCGTCTAGACATAAATAATAAAGAATTGACGAGTTTCCCGTATCCTGCATTTACTATCCCTCCCCAAAACCTAACCATGTTACATTTTATTTGTACATCTAAGGGCATTTTTCCCAATTCACCATAAACCATAACATTTGTGATACTTTTCTTCAAACCGAGTACACTTTTAAAGAATTTAATATGGTATATTTCTGTCTGAGTAGTATTCTCAAACCCCCAGATTTCTGACTCATAAAGTAGTATTGGTGCAATCATAGTATCAAATAGTATTATCTGCAAATCTATTGGTATGTCATGTTGTTTGATTTTTGATAATAATGAAAACATTGCTCTCGTTCCTTGTTTGCAGTTTCGTGTTTCAGATACAGAAACCCCCGTTTGGTTTTACCATGACACCCCCCCCCCCACATTAAATACAGGTATTCATTTACAATTTCGAGTAGCTGGCGACCAATGGTAAAGTTTGGGTATTTCTTTAATTTACGCTTGGAAAGAATCATAACTTTTGTTTTTGTAGTATTTATTTCAAGCTTCCATTTAAGACAATGCCATGAAATGCATTGAGTGCTTGTTGCAAGGCTTCCACTGCCATTATAATAGTGTCATCTGAGTATAGTAAAATAATAAGATAAAGATATGGATTGAAATTTTCGTCTGCCAGTTTATTTAAACATGGTACGCCAACAATTCCATTTTCTTTCAGATATTCTTCTAAATCGCTTAAAAATTTTGAAAATACAAAAGGTGGAAGATATTCCCCTTGCCGTACACCAATGTTACTGATAATAATATTTGAGTTTGTACGACTTTTATAGACAAATGATATTATATCGTTATACATATTATATATAATTTTAAAACATTTTCCGGATATGCCGCTCTTAAGAAGCTTAGTCCATAGACCAACGCACCAAACCTTATCAAACGCTTGCTTAGTCAACATAACAGCAATATAGCTTTTTCTTTTGTGCAAATAGTATTTCTTTAATGAGGTAGAGGGAGAGGATATTGTCTAATGTAGACCTATTTTTCCTAAATCCAGTTTGGTATTCAGAAATGATTTCGTGCTTTCCTGCATGTTTCTTTAGTCATTAAGAATAGATGTAAATAATTTGCCCAAACAGTTTAATAATGTTATTGGACGGTAATTCGTTGGGTCTCATGGATTTCCTTTATTTTTATAGATAAGTATTGCTTTTTCCCAGAAGTCAGTCAGTCTGAAATAAATAAACAAAATTTGATTAAATAGCATTTCGTATATAGGAAGCATCAGATCAACGGTGCTTTTAATATATTCATTATACATATTGTCATCATCTGCTGCCTTCCCATTCGCGAGTTTAGTTATTCGTTCCTTTATTTCTTCACTTGTAATTGGTACGTCCAGTTCAGCGCACTCAGTTATATTGGTGACTGGAATATCACTTTGATCTGTATCAGGTTCCACTGTATTTACATTTGTAGTGTTGAAGTAAGGTTTCCAGTTCAATTTTCGTGGTATTTTATTCTTTATTTGATTTTTTATTGAACAATTTCCAGAAGGCCTTACTATCGCCTTTGTGCACGCGACGTAAATCTGCATGCAGCTGATAAAACCTATTTTGTGCATATGTTCTTATTATTCTTTTATAACTCTTGCTAGCTCTTTTTGGTTTTGTCTGTTTATTTCAGTTTTATTTAGATCATACCCCTTTTTGGCTTTGTGATACTCCCTCCTTTTTCATTACAGTCTTTGCCAAACCTTGGTTGGGAGTTTTTCTTGCGTTTACCTTGATAATGTTTTTTCCGCCCAAATGATTTTTCTGCACTTTCAAGGAACACATTTTCAATGATACTAATCGTCTTATTTATATTATTTTGAACATCGCCATTTTGAATTTCCAGTATGCTGTTTTTCATATCCTCGAAACTATCTTGTCTTAAATTATCTGCAAAACTAGACTTATTTTGTTCTATCCATCTAATTGGTTTTGTTTCGCTGTTGTTGTTGTTGTTGTTGTTGTTGTTGTTGTTTTGTTTTTTTGTTACGCTCAAATGAAGGCCACACTGTATATCGAAGAAAATGGGATCAAAACTGTAAACTTCAAATTGCTTTGTTACTTCTATTAATTTCCTATTCCCTATTGCATAATCGATTAAGCTTTTATTTGTGGACGTCACCCTGCCTATGAGTTTATCTTTTCCCAGCCTCCCGTTAAGTATAAACATGTTCACATTTTTACAAAGTTGAATCAGTTTCCGTCCGCTAGTATTTTTACGTCCCTCGCATTCGCTTCTTCTATCCTTAGTTATTCCAGTAATTGTAAGTTTTAGGTCAGAATTCGGAGCGTCACTTATGCTGAAATTCCATAATGTAAAGTCGTCATACTCTTCGTAATCACATTCTTCCCTTGTTTTAGTATTGAGGTCTTCTACTAGGCAAAATATGTCAAATGATTTACTGAGGTTTATTATGTCTTGTTGAATTTTCTCATACGCATCGTTTGTATAATATCTTGATGACTCGGGTGGAATGTATGTTATTCCGAGTAACGTTACATTACTAATTTGTAGCCATAGAACGAAGTCATTCTCTGTCTCATATTCTGCTTTACGGACGTACTGTCTCAGACTTTCCTTTATTAGGACTCCTAAGCTTCCATATGTATTGGTTCGAGTTTGTGCTAAAAGTACGTAGTTAGCTTTGTCTTGTTTAAACAGATGATGTCATGCACATTTACGAATTCATAGAATTCCGTAAACGGTAACTTTGATTTTAGGCTACATACGTTTAAGGATGCAATGTGCAACAAGCCACTGTTGTTGTTGTTGTTGTTGTTGTTGTTGTTGTTGTTGTTGTTGTTTCCGCTGCTTTCGTCCAAGTGTGTGTCGTTGTCATTATCGTTGTTACTGTTGCCGATGTGGTTGCTGCCGTCGTCATTGTTGTCGTCGTCGTAACTGTCGTAATCATCATCTTCGTCGTCATTATTGTGTGTGGTGTTGTTGGTGATGGCTGTAGTATTGATATGGTGGTAGTGTTGATGGTAGTGTTCGTCACTCGTCATGCAGCTGCTGCTGATGCCACCGCCGCCAGGTCTGTTACAGTTAAAAGCCATGCTATTATTAACGGTATTATGTTTTATCGCAGCCATATTATAAGGAATAGCATCAATACTAAACGTCATTGTGGTAGGGCTCTGAGTAGTGTCATGACTAGATGCAGTACCGGGGAGTGGTATGTTGTTAGTAGCAGCAGCCATAGCCGCCACAGCAGCACCCAGCAGCAGTAGCAGCTGCTGTATTAGTAGTCGTAACAGTAGTAGTAGCTGCATCAGCAACATCAGCAGTGACAGCAGCAGCTACAGTGGTAGCAGCAGTAGTAGTGGTAGTAGTAGTAGTAGCTGTAGTAATAGTAGCAGTAGTAGCAGCAGCAGTAATAGTAGCAGTAGTAGCAGCAGCAGCAGCAGTAATAGTAGCAGTAGTTGTAGTAGTAGCAGCAGTAGTACATTGATTTTCACTGTATGCGCTATTTTCAATTTCATCACAGCATAAAATACTAAAGCGGGTTTTCAAAATAGTAATATGGGAATCATAGTCCGGTTTTAGCCTCTTTTGACTGGTTAGAGAAGGGGAGGTGGGATAGTGGTTCGCTTGTTTGGCTTTAACATAAGTAAATGGTTTAACATACGGGTATTTAAAATAGTTAACAGGCGTCGATGAATTACAGTAAGTATTTGATTGACGTTTGGGTTCTGTTACTTTACATTTGGCCTTGTTGATCGCTGCTTTGTTTTTGTCACATATATGTCTCAAGCTAGAATTACATAATTAGGATGCGTTGCTTTCGTAATCACTGTCATATGTACTATTATTATTATTATTATTATTATTATTATTATTATTATTATTATTATTATTGGTTCGGTATTCATTGTCGGTGTGATTAATATTATTGTCAATATTTCGCAGTTCACTATACACTGAAAATGTTCTCCGCGACAGGGTTTGTTTCGCGATAGTTTTGATCTGTCTGCGTTTCTCCCCGCAGATTTCCTATCTCGTGTTTGCCATATACAATTGTCCATTAATATAAAGCCGATTGTATACTAGTTTAGCCGTTTGGTGTGTACGTATTGCCTGCATCATTATTGGCACGAGGTTCTTACCCTGTTCACGAATTTCAAAAGGATACTGCTTCACTATGCTTTAAGCACTCCCTCTTAGTTGTTCGTATCCCGCTTGTTTCACGTGCTCGTGGTCCTGGTAGAGTAGGAATCTGCCTATGATCGGCTTGGGATGGTCATTGTTATTCATCTTCTTGCCGATGCGATGCACATTTTGGAACTGTATCGGGTCCTCAATTTTACGTGTACAGTGAACTGGTTTAGCAACGAGTACACATCTTCTCCTTCATCTTCTTTGATGCCCCGAAACAGGAGATTGTACTTCATACTTCTGTTTTCATGATCTATCACATGCTCATGTACCTCACCACATCGGTTACGTAGAGCATTGTTCTCACCCCTTAATTGGCTAACTTTCCAGTCTTATGGCATCTGTTGTGCCACTTTGGGTGCGAAAAGCCGTTTAATAAGAGACTTTCGAGATCTCCAACCCGCTTATTAGTTTTATCAATAGCATCGCTGATATGTTTTACATGCACTTCAATGTTTTCAAGACGTTCAAGACTGGCCAAAATCCTGTGCTGTGAAATGCTAATGTCGTCCACCTTGGCAAAGAGAGTTTCAAGCTGTCGAAGCACACTATTCCAAGCCATCTGTGGTAGTAGTTCGCCGGGATGCTCTTGTTGCATGTGCATCGGCGGCGTGACCTGGAATTGTGGCGTGGCTGAACCATTTGGCGTGCATATTAGTTGCGGTCCAGTGGTTAAATTGGGCGTGTTCATGAAAGATGCCATCGGATTTGTTTGTGTAATAAAACCAGTGTACTTTGTGCTCCATTTATGGGTGAAATATGCCTAGCATAAGAGACTATTGGTGCACCGGTATTGATTGTTCAAGTTGCTGTTGAGACAGTTGTAGTGGTCACTACATTAAACGATCTGCTGGTCATAACGGTGTCTTTTGAGGGCGTGGCTGTCAACACGCTATCTACCTCTCTTAAAACATTGCTTATGAATGTCTCTGTATCACTGGGGACGCTTGCTGAGGAATGTGCACCCGCATTTTGCGGTGAGGATGGGAAGGCCTGTGGATGGCTAGGAGTAAAACCTCTTCCTCCTGGAGAGCATGATGCCTTGCGCTTTCTCTCTAAATACCCACGACATAGCATCCTATTATCTGGGCATAGTTCACATTCGATATTTTCCTGCTTGCACTCGTCACACGCCATTGTTCATAGACGATAGACAGTTATAATAACTGCTGATATATACGAGAGTATGTTTGAGTGGTTGAATGTAACGGTGCTCTCGATTTGGCGGCACCACTTATTGAGTACAGTTCACTATTCCGTGACCCCTTGTCTATGTATTAACGCCTAACTGGATACTGACTAATGTTGGCTGACTAATGTTCAATGCTTGACTAATACTCACTTACCACTGCTCAATTCGGAGTTAGATTCAGGATCTGTCGCTGCACAGTGACTTGAGGCGCCAGCGTGGGACAAGTGCCTTACTGAGTATTAGTGAGCAATAGTAATAGTAATAGTCCAACTTGAAAAAGTACTCACGAATTCTCATGACAAAATCCAATATTCTGTATTAATAAGTGAATCCGCACACAGTCCACACAAATTGTACACAAACGACACCGATTACTAACTGTTGATGCTTTGTACAACTCATTTACGAAAATGAACAGTCAGAATTGACCACGATTATGCGTCAAATCAACGTGTTCCTCAAAACTACAGAAATACAACTTGTAGACGCTACCGTCATCATAAACCACGGGATGCATAGCTTACTTTTGTTAATCAGTTAAATAATGGGCTATTATTTTTAGACTGCTTGTTGAAAACTGTTGGTGTCACGGACAGCAACACCTTTCAATCAATTCCTCTCATTTTAACATTCTGTTGACAAACGGTCATCGAGTCGTATCGCTTACATTCGTTACACATCCCGGTAATGATGATTTTGACGAGTTACGAGGGTTGTGGGGTGGCGGGCGTGGTTAGAGCATGCGCCTATTGAATTACGCATATTTCCAGTATATAACGCAAACTGAGGCCACTGGTTAAGGTGGTCGTTAACTGGTGATCTGATGTTAGCCTTAAAGAATTATCTAAACATAAGGTGGGTTACCTAGCTTTGTTGAAATAACGCGCTCGCTCAGAAATACAGGACCAATAACCATGTTTATTTTGCATCTGAATTGCGACAATGCATAGGTTATCATGTGTTTTTACGGAATTGTGATAACTGAATTATTCACACAGCATGAGACTCATACATTACACGCAGAACAAGCGTCAATCACGGGCACAAGAATTAAAGACGGAAAACATTTTATACAAAATTAGATCATGTTAACGAATACGAAAGACCAATAGAAGGTTATTCATTTACAATTTTATAAATATTATCACGTATGACAACCACAGCAGCATCCTGCAGTCACATTAGTTTCAAAATATTGGAAAGTTTACAGATAGAGTGCCATTTATCATAAGCAACTTAGTGAAAATAGAAAACAACGGAAACGTAGACTTTTGTGTATTCAAATGGGTCTGCATTTCAACCCTTTAATGGGCAAATTTGGTAAATAAAATTATAATTTTCTCATGGAAAATATCAATTTGCAGACTAAGGAAGACATTCTTTTTAAATTTACCTCCGGAAATGTATTGTTTCGTTATCTAGTCAGTCAATTCAGTGGTAAATCTTAAAAATATACTTATTTAGGTCGGCAAATTGACAGTTTTTAAGATCACTGCAGGAGCCGACTTAGCAACAATATTTAAAATTAAAAAAATATTATTCCGTATTGGTTAAACCGAAAATGTAATTAAGCTCGGTTTGAGTATGATGACAACGGTTTGCAAACAGTCACCATATTGAACCGGTTTACAATGTGAGATCGGTATATCGCGCAGCTCTAGTCACAAGCAATGTGTTACTACTTCATTTGTTGGACAGCTACAGACAAATTACTGATTGCTCACCCCTCGTCACTCAAATGGGCTGATAAATATTTTTTTTAAACATGCCAGAGGGAAGGGATACGTGTCCTAAATAATATTGAGAGCATATCAAGAAAATCATTTGCTGTAGCTATAAAGAAATCAAATTCATGAATCCATTCCCCAGTCAATCACATGGCGTCATAATCAACTAAGACGGGTGATGATGACGTCATAATCATTACGTCATGAATGACCCGATTTAGTCGGTCTTAAACGCTTAATAGCTCGTCAGATTGTATGTATTTACACTTACCTGTATAGTGTTCTGGAAACTGATAGTCAGGGAAATTCAGCGATCGATCGATACAAACACAGGCGAATCTTGGGTGGAGCTTAACTTGGGCAGGGCATATCTAAAGCTGGAAAGGTCCATTGATCTTTGATTACAGAAGTGCCAAGCTTGACGGTAATTGTTATACACAATGGATGACTTAAGCTTTGAATTGACCAATATACATTATCTGATATTATATGAACAATCTATTTCAATTTATTTCCTGTTATTATTACAGATGGCAAAAGATGCTAATGAAAAGAATGGCATTAAGCTAATGACGCTTTGTCCATCGTTTGTGGACACGCCCCTCGTAACTAGCGGAATGAAGAATCTTCCAGTAGAGCAAAGAGCGTATTTTAGAGATATGATTGAAAAGACTGAAGGACTCCTGAGGTAAGATTGCATCCCCGGTTATGAACTGTAACAATAGCAGAAGAGAAGTCCCAGGACGATGGTAATGCTGGCAACTAAAATCATGCTGATGATTAAAGTATTCCATTCTAAGTTTGTCGTTAGATGGATGGGTGGGTGGGTGGCTGGATGGGTGGAGATGCTTTGTGGACGGATGGACAGACAAACGGACGAACGGATGGATGGATGGACAGACCCGACTGGATTGATGGACACGGGTGAACCTGTATTTTAAAGTATTGCATTCTAAGTTTGTCGGTAGATGGATGGATGTATAAGCGGATGTATGTATGAATGGATGGATGGATAGATGCGTGAATGGATGGATGTGTTGATAGATGCATGCGCGGATGGAGGGATGGATGAATTGATGAATGGATGGATGCGTGGATGGATGGATGCGTGGATGGATGGATGGATGCATAGATGGATGGATGTATAAACGGATGGATGGATGCGTGGACGGATGGATGCGTGTATGGATGAATGCGTGAATGGATGAATGCGTGGATGGTTGGATGGAGGGATGGATTGATGAATGGATGGATACGTTGATGGATGGACGCGTGGATGGATGCGCATATGGATAGATGCGTGGATGGACGGATGCGTGAATGGACAGATGCGTGGATGGACGGATGCGGGGATGGATGGATGCGGGGATGGATGGATGCGGGGATGGATGGATGTGCGGACAGATGGATGCGTGGGTGGATGGATGCGTGGGTGGATGGATGCGTGGATGGATGGATGCGTGGATGGATGGGTGGATGCGTGAATGGATGTGTGGATGGATTAATGCGTGGATGGATGGATGGATGGATCGATGCATGGATGGATGGATCGATGCATGAATGGATGGAACGATGCGTGAATGGATGCATGAGTAGAAAAACGTCGCGCTGGGCGCATGTCTGATTGGCCGAGAGCTGGTCACATGACCTATGATGTAATTTCATTTGTATATTAGCCCACGACCCTCCATTTTCCCGCCAAAAATTAATATTTCCAGTCAAAGATAACCATTCAGATTTTGGCGGGAAAATGAAGTGTGTGGTGTGGCCAGGGCGCCGTCAGCGTTTGGAATGTAGATCTATTGATGTGTTCTGATGATTGGCAGGTGTAATGAAGCTCATAAACTGGGTGATGGGACGGGGTGGGTAAGTAAATCTATTGATTCTGGAGAAAGAGACAATGGGAAGGTGGGAGTTCAATATGAAGATCTATTGTTCCTGGATGAAGATCACAGCTGAGGGCTAAAAGCCTTACCATTCACTCCATTGTAGCGAATCGATTTCCTCAGCCATAGATGTATTGTTCATGACTGATGAGACAATCGGAAGGTCAATCCAAACACAGTGGGTGGTGGGATCGGAGATATGGGGGGTGGGGACGGGGTTGGAAGTATTCAACATATTGATCCATTGTTCCTGAATGAACAGACAATGGCACGGTGTGAGTTGTGAGTATTCAGATCTATTGTTCATGGATGAATATCACACCTAAGCGCTAAAAGCCGTAACATTCAAGCTATATGTGGTAATACATTCTTCAGTATATTGTTCCTTGCTGGTACTGTCAATCCAAATACAGGTGTGGTGGACTGAAATTACACTTACAATTCTCAAGGCTCCCAGCTGCCTGTTTGCAACACGCAAAAAGTCAACTAGGGCTATTACTGGTCATTCTGAGGCTACAGGGCATAGTAAATCTATCTAATAACTTTAACACACGAGTCTGGCAGAATGTCTGCTTCTGCAGGGGTCTTAAACGAACATCCATTTGCAGACCGAGCAAGGCTATTTTTTAAAGTTTAAACTTATTCAAATGCAAGTGCAAATGCATTCGAACATGTAGGCACACCTCTGGTACTGAAATTCTGGAAAACAGTGAACATCTGCCAGCTATGCATCTGCTGGGAGTGAGTATCTTTGGGTAAACATTTTGTAACCTAATGATGTAGTGGGTTCTAACTTATGAGAAATGATTTGACTGTATTTTTTTAAATCAGTGTTGGAAATTAAAACAATGCATTTCTTTTAGATTTACAGATGATTAAAGCATGATAAACAGTACATGTACTATAGAATATGAATAATAGAATAACATATACTGATCCAAGAATGGCCAAACTGGCCAAACAACGCTTCTGTATTGATCTGGAAGAATGTCAATTTGCAGACCAAAAAAAGAATACTTATAAAATTTTACCACTGGAATGTGAATTGAATTTTCAGATTCCTGTTGATTATTTTGAAGGCAATTTCACTGATAGCTATTGGAGAAAAGTTTCCAATCAAATTTGTTTCAAAATATTTATCAACTTATTCAATACCTGAATTAAGATTCTAGCACTTCAGGATTCACATGTTTAATGCTAACTCCTATGGCTGAGATAACACATGGTTGAGTATGTGTGTATAGTTAGACTGAACGACATGTGCTTCTAATCACAATCAGTGAACAGTACATTAACCCATGTCATGCAGGATTATCATCATCTATTATTTATTGATCTTACTTAGTAAATGTCTATTTGCATTCCAAGAAGATAACGTTTGAAGATTCACCACTGGAATGACTGACTCGATTAACATGCCAGTCATTTCAGACATACATTTCCAAAAATTGTCTTCTCTTGTAATGCAAATGAACATTCAAAAAGACAATCTTGACAACTAAAGGATTAAGAGTTTACATCACAATACCCCATTCATAGATTGGGCAACAAGAGATATATTACTAAGCTCACGTTAATTGCTTTGAAAGGATCTGGATAAAGAAATATGGCAAGTACTTGTTGAACAGACTGTACAGTCAAAAGTGCTCGAGTGACAACCTGTGTTTTTTGGCCAAATGATTGCGGTTCTTTGAAACAGATTATCATATAAATATTAATTTTCATGAAAATTGGTATATTGACTAACGCAGCAGCAACGTTTAGTTCCTCTAGATATAACGATTAAGTGCAGTATGATAAGGTTTTGGGCGGGACTCGTAAATGGGAGATATGGAAAACCTTCATCAACACTGTATTATATATGCACCGATTACCTGAAAGAACGAAATATTACGATCAAATGGGTTGAACATATCAAAGAGATCTTGGAAACAACCGGACAATTAGAAATGCTCGAAAGCGAATCACTAAACACCAAACAAATAGTTAGACAGATAAGAACTGTTTTAGAACAACAATACATAGAGAACTGGTCCAATCTACTACAGGAATCAACACGTTTATCATTCTACAAAGAAATAAAGACTAAATTTGAACCTGAAAGGTATTTAAAATCACTCTCTCATCGCGATGCACTAACATTATATCACTTCAGAACATTAAATCACCAACTCGCTATAGAGACAAAAAGATGGGCAGGCACTGAACGACGGGATAGACTTTGTAGTATGTGCACTGCTGTAGAAGATGAAAGCCATTTCCTATTTCAGTCGGATGTGCCAATGCACTGCGGCCACGATGCACCCGCAATGCGCCCCCCCCCCCCCCGTGTGCACTGCGACTCAACATATGGATGTATGACCACAACCACCGAGATATAACATCTGTTCCAGTGGTGGGTTTTTTGCCTAGATGGTATAGCCACACTGTGAACGAGGTCAGGCCGCCGCTATACTATGTATGAAAAACCCTATAGGGTGCGATGTTATGGCACAGCAGTTGTAGCCATATGACTGCCTAGTTTGCTGCGATGCGCATATGTGACCTTACTGTGGCCGCACCGAGGGCGGATGTATGAGTGCACTGTGCCAGATGACACTGCATTCGCCCGTGTGTATGTGCGGACGCATGGTGGCCCTCCACACATCCACAGGGCAGCCGCAGTGTGGTCTCATAGAGGACTGTGGTTGCGCACATGGATGCATGGACCGAACCACCAAGCTATAACATCTCTTCCAGGGTGTTGCCGCCATACTATGTATGACATGCAGTCGCCTGTGCGGATATGTGAGTGCACTGCAGCCACGATACGCCGGCAATGCGGCCTCACATACACACTGCGGCTGTGCGTATGGATGTATGGACATACCCACTAAGATATGCCATCTCTCCCAGAGTGCGGCCGATGTATGTGGCCACAGTTTGGTCGCTATACTATCTAGACAAAACCACACTGGAAGAGATGTTATAGCTTGGTGGTTGTGGCCAATCTCATCAATCATAAGATATCCACTACAATCCTATAATACACCTAAAGTGCAATACGTATTTCACTCTAGTTTAACCAGTGAAACGGAGTGTCGTGTATTTTATCTGTAGAGAAGCTAGCAAGACTTAGTCAGTAAGAGGCTTTCTCCCACCACACCATCAAATGTGAATTAAGCTCTGATTCCATAGTAATGAAGATAGTGAAAATCTAGACAGAGGACGAGGAAACAATGGATACGGGGAGTGTAGATGTTCAAACAAGTGAGCAGGAGAGTGAAGACGAGGAATCAACCGAGTCTGAGTCTGAAGATGATGATGTAAAAGAAGACATAGGCAATCAGGAACTATTTGCCATATTCCAAAATATTTACCACGACTTAC
>CM067362.1:40755562-40955562 GCA_034401795.1 Chaetoderma sp. LZ-2023a | reverse complement strand
GGATCACCAAGTTTCAAGTCAAACCAAATCAAGTTTCGGTGGCTATTTTGAAAAAAAATTTACCCCCGTATGGAGTTAATTTCTGCAAAGAAAACCCTGAAAACTCGTATTACTTTTAGCAAAATGGTCACCTGGTGGCCCTTTGGAAAAAAATATTTCAGCATTTTTCATCCCGAGTTCATTACCGCAAAAACCAAAAACTGGTATTTTTGAACAAAATGCGACCTGACGGCCATTAAAAACATTCAAATAATCCCCAAATGACAGCATCCTAACCAAGTATGGTAATGATCTGATCAAAACGTAGGTGTAGCCGCTGTTCAAATATCCATCGTGAAAATATCATTTCATTCCCTATGTGGCCATGCTCCATGCATTGGGGTCAAAGGTCAAAACCACCTTTTGGGTGGGCAAACATTGTCAGGACGCCAAGGGTAACATCCTACATAAGCATGGTAGTGATTTGGTCAAAACTCTAAGTGCAGTAGCACTTCAAATATCAATACTGAAAATCACCCACATATTTCCTATGGGACTTTTTGTCCACGGAAAAGTGCGTAGCTCGAAACCCATTGGGTTGATCCAAAATAAAAGTAATAGCAAAGTCCCAAGGGGCACTACAAGTTAACCACGTTTGTAGCTGATCCTCTTAAAACTGTAAAGAGGAGATTGGTGGTGAAAATCCCTGAGAAGAAGAAGAAGAAGAAGAAGAAGAAGAAGAAGAAGAAGAAATATCCTGAGTAATTATAATAATTTGCGATTAAGTAATCGCAGATTAATAAATTTAAAAAATCAAACCACTTCTATACAGGAAAGCCTATGCGACAGACATTTTCGCTGAATGGCATATCATTATTCCTACACAACAAGATCCACCCAAGGATATTGTCAGCTAAATAAATATTACGTTTATTGCTATATGCATTGCAAATAAATGTTGAGCAAAGAAATTAAAATTACTATCAACAACTCGCTAAGCTCGTACATGTGCATTCGTCCGAATATCCATATACAATTAGGCAATGACTTCACAGCAGGAAGCATCACATTCATTGGCAATGCTAGCCATATCACTCAGCAATAGCTATGTGGATATATTTACGTCGCATTAATCATAATAATTTATCCCGTTTATTGTTTCACAATGAGAGATATGTTATTTCACATTACAGTAGGGAACTGTTGAAACAAACAAACAAACAAACGCACTTTTCAAAGCAATGTGTATGTGAAGTAATTTTATATTCATACATAGTATTTACATTATTACAATCCATCAATGGCCCTTTCCACTTTACCCATCAAATACATGATGTCATAATCAATGATGTCATGAACGACATAGATAAGTTCGTCACGAACGCTTAATTGATGACAGACTGTGTTGTTGTACTAATAGTATGACTTTATTATTTAATAAAGGTGCTGTAGAATATTTTGAAACTAATTTGACTGGGCGCTGTTGAACATATATTCAAGAGGTTACCTGTATAGCTTTCTGGAAATTGATAGTCAGGCAGTTCAGTCATCGATCGATCAAAACACGACAAACTGTGGGTGGAGCTTAGCTGAAGATGGACGGGGCATAGATAAAACTGGATTCCTCAATAGATTTATAAAGCTTTAAGGACAACTGGTCATGTACATTTCTAATCATCATACTAAACTGGATTTAGTTCCATATGTACATCCAATTCAACAGTATCACACGTTTGAGATATTGTTGTGCCATTTTTCTGTTCCAATGGCATCTCTCTGTTAATATGCTGCAGATCAGATGATGTTATTTGTGGTTGTCATCTCATTGTTCCATGGGGTCAATACATTAATCGGCCAATTGTAATCTACATCATTGTCTTCAAACCTCCACTACTTCCCTCTCATTGATCTCATCAATGTCGAGATACCCACATATACTGACCAGATAATCAGCTATGACGTTGTAGATTTCTGCCAATTTAGATCGCTCTTCATGTAGCTCATTCCAACAGCTGGACATTAAAGAGTGCCAACAAGGCAATATCAGGCAGAGATTGGCATGGAAATCATAACTCAGCCACCAAGAAATGGCTGAGCTAATGGTATCTGTTTCAGAATCATAAGCAAAAATTTAAATCACTTATACAATTAAGATCCCATTAATATGCCAATGTTATTTTCTGGTACATGAAATGTTGGTATCCTATGCAATATTTCTATTATTGTTATAATATTATGATGGCATAGGTCATAGTAACTGTGGTCGGGTAATGGAATAGACTAGCCAACCCAGAACCAGTGGGAATGTCGTCTCAGGCTGCGCGATGGCTACCTCGTGGATTACAATCCCCTGGTACATAGACCCAGACAAGATCGGCTAAGTCACGATTTACTTTCTCTATGCATGCGCTGGGCGACTGAAATAGCCTGGTTTTCTCACAGCAGGACACGGACACGTACACGTGATGCCATTGACTGGATTGACACTTTCTAGGTTGTACATATTATCTTTGCATGATTTCCTCCTCGGAAATATGGCCTATGATCACAAATGTCCCTTGGAGTGTTCGGTATTTCTGAGAAACTTGAGAACGGTTTTTCAAACAAACATTTTGAAGTTATTTGACAAGAAAACGGCCATGCGACCAGCGCAAAATATAGACAGAACCAGAGAAGAAAGCCAACAACACAGCCACGCCATTGATCGCCTGCCTCCGCCTTGGATACAGCTAAGATCTCCTAGCCTGTCTAAACGACCCATGATTGGTCTAGAGCAAACACAAGACGGTAACCATTCGTCAAAAGATAAGGAAAGGGAGAGCCGACCAGTATAGAAGCTGCCAACTCTGCGTCAGAAAAAAGCAGCGTGGAGAGGTTCGCCAACCCCTCTAGTCGACAGTCTAAGTATTCCCACTTCACCAGCTTCTGCATGTAAAAATCCATGGCGGAAGACCCTTCTTCAGAGAGTGGTCTACATGAGTGATATTACAAAGCCTCCGCTCAGATGTAAGTTTTGGCCTGACAGCTAACTTCACAGCAGTACAAACTAACAGCCTTAATTGTTCTGCCCTCCTGAGAAAGACCTTTGTGCCGCTCCTTGTGTTTGTCAAAGTGACGTGTTTATGGGAAAACAGCCGCGCCTTCCCCTCTATACTGAGGAGGGACAGAACCCGTCAGCACAGTGGCCTGCATCACCCGGTGTCGTCCAGTTTCCAACCACAACCACCGAAAATGAATGAACTGTGTAACTCATTTCGGTACTTGCTGCCGACTGAGATCCGCTTTGTACAACCGAACTTCTACTGCCGGAAAAAGGATATTTTCCTGATCCAGTTAGTCGTTGACAATGACCATCTGCTACTATGGCATTGCTGTGCCTACCCGCTCATGAAAGAAAGATCGCCTGGACGTTTCTCCTGTTCCTAGAAGTGCGTTTTCACAGCTTTGTGATCTTCCACCTTCTGATGACTAAGTCACTGCATGATGTTACGTCTTGGGAATATACCTATCAAGGCTGGTTCGAAGACAACAACATCCGCATTAGCAAAACCTAGACCATGCTTTCACGGGAATTGTGACTGTTCGAATTCGTACTGCCTGACTCAAAAATTTTGTACGCTAAATCTTACATGTGTCAACTAATCTAGTATTTTTCTATTTCTTTACAGATTCCTAGATATACCTCCTTAAGGGGTTAGTAATTTCTGCTACTCTTATAGTGGTCCTTTCGCTTCGTCCTTCTCAGGACTGTCTAAAAGAGATTGGCTGTCTTAGACGTCGTTCTCCGACGACAATCTCATGCCCTGCTGAATGTGAAGACGCAAACTAGCGTGGTTCGCAGTGTCGCCTTTTCAACCCACAATCTACAAAAGAGATTGAGCTCTCCTCATAAAGGACGACAACCTTAGCTCAGTGTGAGATTCAGAGTAGTTCTGTGGTCGAAGACGCCAAGTCTTCTGCCAAAAATACTTCCTCTCGATTCATTCTTAAGCCCATCGCATGGCACTTGGAACTCCCCTAAAAACCGAAAAGTCGCCAGCAGACTTTAATTCTGCCACTTCCCGTTTGGCTCCCGATCGAAACTCCTGTAATCACTCCATGTTCCTTGACACCATGATCCATGCCGCTTCAGCATTCTAGAGTAGTTTTTATATTTCACTAGGAAGTGAACGATATTAACACTGTGACCTAATTCACGCTATGAAAGACTGCTCACCATAGACGCATTCTCCCTAAAAGTCTTCATATTCCTTCGTCATCCTTCAAAAGGCCTCATCGGGTCTGTTGACCCTTGCTCCGCTCCCTTTCGTTAGAGAAAGTCTAGCAGCTTAAAGATTGGGCACTAAGTGCGCTTCTTACACACTCCCTTAAAGATCTATTGGAAAACACAGCGGCTCGATCTTCTCAGTCGACTAGCAACACCACTCTTTCTTTTACACCGCTTGGCCTGGAGTCAGGATAAAACTGTTTAATTACGTGATCCAGCGGTTATCACCATTCCAAGCGACTGAAGCAGAATAACCGCTACATCACCCGGAATCTTTTTCCAGTCATCCGCTCCATCTTTCACATGCTCCCGCTTTGGACTGCAGCAGCACCTCGACTCGACAGCGATTCCTTTAGATCTTTCCTCTGTAAATTACAGGAGCAGATTTACTTGTCTACAACTTGGAAAGCCCGTTCCTCGGATTGCGTCAAAATCTTTTTGATGTCGCCCAGGCAGGCCCTTCTCTCCGAGCAAAAGATTCATCCCACTTTGCGAGGGTAGAGATTCTCATGTAACCTAGTCGATCACGTCCTTTTGCGGCCTCCAGATGTCTTAAACCACAAAAACATCTAGGATAGCTAAACTACTGGCTCGAGCAGGATGCTATCTATAAAGATTACCCAAGTTTAGCCAAACTCAGAAGAACCGCCTCTGCACATCTGCTGAGACCAACAGATCAACCAGGCAGCATTGACTAAAAACACGATCTTCAGCGACGATTTGTCAGATTATGTGTGATTGCTGTGTTCTGCGGCTGTAGTAGTAGAACCATCCTACAGCTGCAATGATCCTTCTTCGCTTCGTCTTGTCCTCAGCCAAAATCCTTAGCTTCCTCAAGTCCACTCTTGATTTGAGAGTACTGAGTCCTGCTTTGTTGAGGTCACCTCTTATCACGTCTAGCCAGCAAGTTATAGGCCATTTTCAGTCAGTTCGTCCGTCTGTCCGTCAGCCATTTAGTGAACTGACTTGTCACTGGAAGTATGTCCCTCGATCTGGTCTATCGAATGGGCTGTCCATCGGTTAATCAATCGGACTAGTCAAGAGCAGTTCCACCCACCTGCCCTTGGTCCGAGCTAAAACCACTTTACAAAGATCGGAGCAAGATCGCGGTTATGCTTAAGTATAGTACTTAGGTATACCTTTCCGGTACTTTTCAATCGCCAAGCAAGTGTTCTACAAAAGTAACTATACCATCTTTCAAAACAATCGTCATAGTAGTTGACTTTACCCAACGATCCTCACTCAGAATGCTAATAGGCTCCAAAACCTAAAAACCATGCAGTACAGAATAACTATAAGAGCGCCAGTTTACAAATTCAAACCTGTCAAAATCATAATAATTTTGTCTTAAATAATCTCCATAGAAATAGGAATTATAGAGATAAACGCCACTATGTAACACATAGCACAACGAATTACAATAGATTTAGTCCCTGTTGGTAATGTGCAAGAAAATTCAGAATTACATGTAAATCACATGGTGTCTGCTTACATTGTTTCCAGTCTGACATCTTCGGAATATAGCTGCCCTTGAGCTTAAACTACCACGCTGGATAGGAAGCCCTGGAGAGCTGAGTTTATCGGGTGAGTCGAACCAGTCATGCAAGAACCAGCACTTCTGCTGTGTGTACCCATATGCTTTGATCTATGCTGCATAGGAGACTCTAGGCCCAAGGTAGTTCAGCACATCGAGAAACCTCAACTCAAGAATGAGAATCATTGTCTGGCTAGCTTTCTTGGTGCCTTTTACTGAGTCTTCACTGCTGGTGAGCTTATTTACGAAGTACTTCTTGATGGGACTCAGGCCATACCGCCCAGAGTCGAACCCTAGGAGAGGCACTTGGTTACACCACTCGTGTATCAGTCAGACCACTCGTGTATCAGTCGCTGCTGCGTTTTTCGTAACTTGTCCAGGTGTGAGGGTAGCTACTGCACCATTACCTCGGTACCATCCACAATGTTTTTGGCTCTTTTGGACACCATTTTATACAGCACTCCCACTGTACCACAAGAATGCATCCAGATGCTCTCAGCCTCTCGTCTCTTGTGAATGTGTTGCGGTATCTTTTTCGACATTTTCACCTCGCTGGTGTTGTGGACACCCATGCCAGACAGCCATGGAACTGGTAAACGGTATTGGTTGTTGGACCATAGCCATCTATGGGAGAATCCTCGATCCAGCTCTCGCCACCATGCTCACACCCTGCGTGGTGTATGTGTGGTCCTCGGTTTCTTGACTCATACTCGATCCAACGACTAGCTGCAGCACTACATCGTTCACGTGGATAGAAGGCTTTCTTATAAGCAGACTGCGGTGCCTCAACATTGTCCACCATGCACTCAATTGTGGTTTTGTCAGCTGTGCAGTGGTCAGCATGACGTTGAAGGTAACTGGCTCTAGTAAACTCAGTTGACAGTGCCCATAAATGAATGTATGTGCCAGCTTGGAAATGTCCTTAATGAAGAATACATGTTGTTCTCCCTCTGAAGAAGTCCAGCGTCTCCCTCTCCTGCTGCCGCTGATTGATAATTTGCTCACCTTCTCGCCTGATACTGTGGGTTCAGAGTTCCGACCTCAGCCCCTTTATTACATGCCTAGTGATTCGCCACAGATGAGGCAGCCATTCCAGTGGATGGTCAGTCATCTGAGTAGGCACAGCTTTGGCTCGCAAGCTATCAGTCATCTCCTTGATTAATTGCCTAAGCTCATGGCTCAGCTCTGCTTTCTTGTGGGGGTTCTTGGGTTCACCAGAGATGATTGCTGGAAACTTCTCCACCTGTTGGCTCGGGAGAATCGCTTCATAAACTCCTCCACATGGGCCTGCCCAATCATCTGGACCAGGTCGACTTTGCATGACTTAGAGGATACTCTGAGGCCTAGATAGTAATTATGATACAGAGGACGGGAGAGGTTCAGCACACGCAGAAAGACACACACAAGAACACGCAACTGACCACACGATTCATAAACAGACATACCACATGCGCACCAGGACACAGCATATGCACAGCACACTCCAGGACAGAAATGGATATACACACACGCCCATAAAGGAGAATACAGACGATCCCAGGTACGCACGCCCAGGACATACATGAATAAATTAACAAGCCACGACCACAGATAAACGCACATATGAACTAACATACATCGACAGTGACACACACCGCCATTGAATTACACACACTACTATGGATTATATACACTTTATGCTTATACGAAAGAGGATTGTCGAATATATTGTGTCCATGCTTTAATGTTACACTTAATCTATACATAAGTACAGTGCATACAAAATGTGTTGTCATGGACCAGATGAAACTGTTTGTCAGCTAGGTTCGTGATTATGGACTGACGTCACATGGTTCGAATAGAACATGGGACGGCGGTCAGTTGGAGTTTGGCGTTGGGCACGGTCACTTGTTGTTTTGGATAGTTGGTCCCACTCCATGACTTGAATATCAAACTGTGGATTGTGGCTAACTGTGCAAACGAGCCAGTGACAGTGTCCCAGCGTAAGTTGTATGTTAATAAAGTGTTACCGTAACTATAAAAACGCGTATGTGTTATCTCACCAGCCAGATGAAAGATCCTGCGGTAGAGACAAACGAACAGTATTAGATTGGTGGAATGATCCGGCTCTGGCTTCGTGAAAATAAACACATTTATTTGTAATAATCTAATTTGCGAATATGGTTAATTATTTTAATAAAATCGATTGACAGTTCGCTTGAACCTCTAGCTGCCAAGCAATCGCCACGATCCGGAAGGACGCAGGTGAGTATAGGATTTTCTGGATTAGTAGTGCCATTTGATCTTGAAATAATTGTAACGCCCTTTAAATTCTGACCACCCACACCCCCACCGACATCCCGCGCCACCAAAAAAAACCCCAGGAAAACCCTTGGCGCACGGTGCAATTTGATGAAATCTAATCAAGACTTGTCTGGTTAATGTATTTTATGGTAGTAATCTATATTTTAAGAACTAAAACTGTTGCTAATGTCACGACCAGGTGGACCTATATAACACTTGGCGACTCTGGTGTGCCGCTGGCTACTTTTGCGTGATTTAAGGGGGGAAAAGCGCAGTTATACCTCTTAATTCTCGCGCTAAAACAGCCAGCACGCATATCCGAATTCGATGACAATTCTTACCATATATTAATGATTAGTCTAAGAGAACTTAAATAATAATATTTTGTTCAGGTTAAATTAATTCCGACCGGCCGTAAGCAAACACCCCAGCCCATATTAATACTGTAAGAGCAAGCCTTCTTCAGTGTACCACGTTTTGACACGATGCAATATATATTACAGTTGTGAATCCCAACCGCGTATTTACAAAATTGCAATCTATTGTTTTAACCCTTCGAGCCCCTAATCCCCAGCATCTCAAATTTCACAGTAGCTATTTGGGTAAGGCGTTGGATATTTTGGGGCTAATCTGACAGGACTTTGTTGTGGCCATAGGCAACAATCGATTCCAGTTAGTTTTATTTTTTTTCTATTGAACAGTCATTGCATTGAAAATTTTTTTTTTTTGTATTCGCCTATCGTGTTAAAGCGGTTAAATGATAAACATTGCGCCCAGGTTGTAAATGAGCGTTGACCGAATATCATATCGGATTACAGAGTTATTATTAATTAATCCACCCACCCACCCACCCACCCGCCCGCGCATTCTCTTGATACAACTAAAATAAATATCGCCGTTTACTAGACGAGATCCACGTGTAAATGGAACATTAAGAAACGAGTCCGGTTTGCCAAAAAGCATACCCTAATCAGAGTATTGAGTATAACGTTAAGCAATATCGTTGTTTACCGCACAAACCAGCAATTCATTATTATGTTTTAGCAAGTTTTCAGTCGATTGAAAATAAAACCCCGTCACAAATACGATTAGTATTATAGCATAGCGATATATAAAGACGGCATTAGGATTAAAAGATTGCTGAATAAATCTGATTATCGTACGCTTGTTGTATTGTCAATGTTTCTCGCTAGATAAGTTCTAAATCGATTGTTGACCTATACGAGCATTATATTATACGCATATGCGTGAGCCTTAGTAATGGTAGAAGTCGGTCTGTCGGTCTGTCCGTATGTCTGTCAATTCTAACAAGGCTGACCTCGCAACTAGATATCATAGCGTATCGAACTTGTTTTAATAAACCAGTTTCCTGCGTCAGTGGTCGAGTGAAGACTATCCTCGCAGATAATTTCCATATACCCCCACCATACCTCGACATATAGCCACTCGCAAAATGAAAGGATACATGTAGTTAGAAACATTTAAACCGAATCACAACAAATAGGAGATACGTTAATGATAAGACCAGACAATACCGTATTGTATCACTATTTGACACAAAGTACATGCGATTTAAGAAACCAGCCAATACACACCGCACCCCACCCTGCACACACACGCACACACCTTACTCGAACCAAAGGGGGAGTGCATATTTTCCTGCACCAGGATTTGAGATTTTGACCAGACTTTGAAGGGAAGTTGTTGATCTGACAGGCAGCAACAGCATTGTGTCAAAACTGTTGTCAAAATACTCAACCAGCGCACTAGTACATTATATTGAAATCCCATGTACAGTAAATGGTCAATTTAAATTAGATAATACAAACGCCAACACTGACATACGTAATTCGCACCGATCTATTTACATGCACACATATGCCCGAATTCACCGGGCATTGCAAGCAAAATCAAGTCATTTAAGCCATAATACACGCACCACACCACACCCACCCGGTACACTGGCACACCTGTAAAATAAGCCCAAACCAATTCTCCAATGTGAGTAGTAGCATAGCATCGCACACGCAAACACCTCATCATCGCATGAGAAACACATTGGGAACCATTGAGTAGGCCTACTAATTAGCGCACACAAACTTGTAGCGCCACAGAAGATATTAATGGAATGAGTCGTAGGCATTGCAGAAGCAAGAAACGTATAAAAGTTGAGTTTTAATTGAAGCGTTGATAGATGATAAGTTCATTGAATAAACATAATCATCACTGCAAATGATCATCAAAATAACAGAATATAACAAACACACAAACAAATCCAGTAAACACATAAATAAATAAATTAATTAATTAATTAAAAAAATTAATAATAATAATAATAATAATAATAATAATAATAATAATAATAATAATTAAATTAAGTAATTAAAATAATAATAATAATAATAATAATAATAATAATAATAATAAAAATAAAAATAATAAAATAATAAATTAATTAATTAATGCATTAATAATAATAATAATAATAATAATAATAATAATAATAATAATAATAATAATTGCACTTGTATCGCTGTCCGCCCATATCTATTCTACCATACTACAACTTTATACTTGTGCTATCATTCCTCCGGCTGTCCCCATGTTTCACACTTTCCCTGAGTGGCCGCAGGGCAAAGACATAACGTTACATTTCTCTTACTAACAAGTAGGAACTCTGTCCTTTTTGTGGTGTCTTTGCACAATAATTACAAATAAAATAACGTTGATGATAAATCAGATGTTACTGACTGAAGAGCAATAGTTACCCTAAATACATGTCTGAGTCATGATCAATGGTGTGTTAATGAAGTAGTCACCAACTTAATAATTGTTAGGTTGGCAGTTTTGTGTTAGACTGGCTAATGTTGCTGCATGTCAGAAATAACTGTGTAAATGTGTCGATATTGATGATTGCTCAGTACCTCTTGAGTACTTTATGTTTGCTGAAATTGAAATGGTCAACAAACACCAGATAATTGGAAGATATTGAAGTAAATGAGCGAAAATATATGTGCATGTCACTTCAGCACATGGTGTGGATGAACCTGATGCAAAATAGAGTGCTATGCCATGTGAATGGATAAATTCATGTATGTTGATGTCATAAGCGGATACCGCAACATTGATGAAATAGTAGTATAGCTCATTGTCTGTATCAGTTGATGGTATAAGTCATAGAAAATAACTAAATAACTGCTTTGTGCATGATCACATGTCTGTATATAGACACCGCATATGGCTGAATAACATGTAGGGATAAATTGAAGATGCTATATAATTGATACAAATAACTAGATAGTGCTTTTAATGAAACAATGATAATGGAAAAGTCAAAACAAAGCTGTAAACAGCAAAGCTATAAACAGCAGTTTTCAGAGACTAGACCACATCTCCGAAAAGCCATAACAGAAACTAAAATGTTTTTCAAAGACAACTTTGGTGTATCAAACATTGATGCTTCAGATATTGCCGTGGCTGAATCAACTCAGTTGTTGAAAAATGTGGTGATTGTAGGGATAGATGGAAAATGTGGCAATGCATTAGTTGATACAGGAGCAACAATAATTTGTCTCGCACAAATAATGTATGAGGAGCTTAAAGCAAATAATAATTATGTATTGGAAGAGTCAGATATACAGACAGTCGTTGGAGTTGGTGGCAGAGCAATTAATGTCAAGGCTGTTGTGACTCTGCCTATTAGAATCAATAGACTTGAACTATATCACTCAGTGTACCTGTTAGAACACTGTACCACGATCTCATTCTAGGACTAGACTTCTTAAAACAACATAATGCGAAGATAAACTTTGAGACAAATACTTTAGAATTACACAATGGCATGACTGAGACAGATATAATTTCAAACCAAGACAAGTGTTGTGTTGTTAAGCTTAAGGGAAAGTGCTATCTTCCACCAAAAACAGAAATGCTATTGCCGTTACATGTTTATGGCAAAGATGTCAAATCAAAAATAGGGATGGCAGAACCACTACAGTCATTTCCCACTAAGCTACATTTATTAGGAGCCAAATGTGTTATACAGGTAGGCAACAATAGCGAATCGGTTTATCGCGTCTTTAATCCTACAGATGTGGAAATCGATCTACCTGACAAAGCCCCATTTGCATTGTTTACAGCCATGCATACATCACAGCTAATTGGGCACATGAGTAGTGAAGAACAGAATGTAGCTGATGTATCCAATCATAGTAGTGTAAATGTAGCTGAAGCAAAACAAAATCGTGAGATTGCACTTGATCTAGGCATAAATTTAGCAAACTCAGACCTGTCAGCAGAGCAACAAGAAACTCTATTAGAGTTTATAGGACGAAACCGGGATGTATTTGCCAAAAACATAGATGAGTTGGGTAGAACACATCTCTATCAGCATTACATAGATACTGGCGATGCACAGCCAATTAAGCGTCAATTTTACAGAGCTACTCCTGACATGAGAAAGGAGATTGATAGGCAAATAGATGAGATGCTTAGGACTGGAATGATAGAAGAGAGCATGTCACAGTGGATTAGTCCGGTTGTCATTGTGAAGAAGAAAAATGGTGAATATAGGTTTGCAGTTGATTATCGAAAGCTGAATCGAGTAACTAAACCTATATCTTTTCCAGTTCCTCGAATTGATGATATATTTGATGCAGTTGGAAACACAAATGCGAGGTACTATACAGTACTAGATCTTTGTTCTGGATATTGGCAGATCGAGATGAACAATGAATCGAGGCACAAGACTTCATTCATGACACACAGTGGTGTCTATCAGTTCCGAAAAATGCCCTTCTGTTTAATGAATGCACCTATGGCGTTCTCTATGGTCATGACAGAGGTCCTTAGAGGACTTAATTGGAAAAATGCAATCGTATATGTTGATGATATCCTGATATTTAGCAAGGATTTTGAATCACACATGCATGATTTAGAAAGTGTATTCAATAGATTGAGAGCAGCAGGATTAAAGTTGAAACCATCAAAATGTAATTTTACCATTAAATCAGTTGAATACCTAGGCCACGTACTGTCAAAAGATGGTATCAATGTAGATAAAAATAAATCTGAAATAGTTGCTAATTTTCCCACACCAAAAGATGCCAAAGGAGTTAGATCCTATCTTGGTCTCTGCAACTATTATAGGAAATTCGTTAAAAGTCTTTCAAAGATAGCTGCTCCTCTAAATGCATCTGAATGTGAGAATTCGTTTAATCACCTGAAGAAAATTCTAACATCTGAGCCAATATTGTCATTTCCTGATTTTGATAAGGAATTCATTGTTCATACTGATGCTTCAGATCATGCAATTGGCTTTGTGTTAGGCCAAAGGCATGCTAATGGACATGAGGTAGTTATTGCATATGATGGTAGATCGTTAACTGCAACAGAAAAGAAATGGCCAAATACAGAACGTGAATGTTTTGCCCTAATAACAGCAATTAAACAATATCATATATACCTAGCACCCAGACATTTCACAGTTTACACTGATCATAAAGCATTAGAACATCTCAAATCAGTTAGTGGCATACCGCCAAATTACAATGCTGGGCACTGGAATTGCAGGAATACAACTATACAATTGTATATAAGAAAGGTGTTGACAATGGAAATGCTGATGCACTTAGTAGAATACAATATGCAGATAAAAATAATTCCAAACATTACACTACTGATCAATTGCAGACAGATTCTAGATATTTAGAGAATATAAACAAAATTAATGATTACATCCATACAATTAACAGGTATGATGATGATGAATCAACATACAAAGATAGTACACACCAAACAAAACAAAGACACACATTTGACACGTTAACTAGTATGATCATGGCAAATGAACAGTATTGCATGGCAGACCCACTACTGATAACTGAAGAAATTCTTGCAATTGAGAGCAGAACTATTAAAGAGCATCAAGAGAATGACAATGAACTTACACCTTACATTAACTACTTAATGAATAGGGAACTACCAGAAGACGATAATGAATCTCGAAAGGTTAGGCAGGAATGTGAGGAGCTCACCATAACAGATGGTATAATGTATCATATGTACTATCCAAGATGCAAAGGTAAACGAGCTGATAGAATAATTAGGCAATTAGTAGTACCTACGGTTTTAGAGGATGATATTCTCAGGTCCTATCATGATTCTTTGCAAAGTTGTCACCAAAGGATTCAAAGAACACTTGAACATATTAGGCAGAAATACTTTTGGTGGGGCATGTATAAGGACATAGAGTACTACATTAAATCATGTATATCATGCCAACAAGCTAAACGTAATTATCACTTTGCAAAAGCTCCATTACGACCACTTCCAGTAGAAGAACCATTCAAGAGGCTTCGTATCGATATCTTGGGCCCACTACCAACAAGCACAGATGGCTTCAAACATATATTATTGATAGTGGATTCATTCACAAAATGGTGTGAGGCCTTTCCATTAAAAACCCAAGAGGCATCAGAAATTGCTAGAATTGTATACAATGAAATAATATGTAGGCATGGCACTACACACACCATGTTGCCTGATAGAGGAACAAACTTTCTGTCAAAAATTATTAAAGAAATGTGCAATGTATTTCAGATTTCTAAGGTTCAAACTAGTTCATATAACCCACATACCAATGCAACTGTTGAGCGTATGCACCCTGTGATAGAGCAGTCACTCAGACAATATTGTAATGTGACACAAACAAATTGGCCAGAGTTAATACCAAGCATTATGTCTGCATACCGATCATCACCGGCAACAAAATCGACAATGTACACACCATACTACCTACTATATGGGTGTGAATCACGTCTGCCCATAGATGTAGCCTTAATACCTGAAGACCACACATACACATCTAACAGCCTCACAGAATATATGAGAGACCTAACAACTAAATTGAAAATTGCCAAAGAAATAACAACAGAAAACATTAGAGCTGCACAAACCCGATACAAACAAAACCATGACAAAAACACAAAAGAACCCATATTTGATTTAGAACAGCAGGTATGGCTCTACTGCACAAAAACACCAGTGGGACTCTCCACAAAATTGCATTGCAAATGGGTAGGGCCATATTATATAGTAGATGTAGGTACCAACTATACATACAAGCTTAGGCGATGCAGTGACAACAAACAAGTGCAATCACAAGTCCATGCAAACAGATTGAAACCATTTGTAAGCCCACAGGAAAGCCCCACAAATACACCTCTAGAGCTAATACAAACAGATGACATTGATCCTGAGCAAATTGATAATGAGTTAGCCATACCTCAAACAAATGAACAACCACAGACAGTTACTACACAACAACAGAGACAAGACACAGTAGACATGCATACTGACCAACAGATACAGAACAACCAAATACCAAACACAATAGCTGCCAGCACAGACTTCCCCACATTAAATGCCAGTGGTAAAAATAAAGGACCAATCAAAGCAAAGCAAAACACGAACAAACACATAAATAAATTAAATAAGGATTCAATTGACTGCAACCCAAAATCACAAAGACAACAGATAGTGAAGAAAGACAACACTTGGCTACAAAACTCATTGATGGCACCAGACACTTTAAGGTCAAATGGCAAGGTAACTTTCCAAATTCATGGGAGCCACAAGATAAACATTTCAGAAGCCATATTAAGAGCATACTACACAAACAGAACACAAAAGGCTAAGAAACGTAGGCATCCACCTCCAAAAACCTCGACAACAGCAACATATTATAATGCACCCACAGTCACAGCAGTTAGCACATACAAGAATAATACATATAATGAATCAATACCAAAACCACAAGACAAAATGGAGACTATCAACAAAATAGTAGCTACCTCAATAATAAATGGAATCACACATTACAAATGTAAACTCGAACACACAGAATGGCTCCCCGTTTGGAACCTAGGTGAAGGTTCACTACGTAACTATTATGTACATTTGGATAGAAAGGCAAGGGAAAGGGCTGAACACAACAATAGACATCTACATCCACAAAGGAGGGACACAAATCGATACACCTCATATCATCAAGACGATAAGTATAACAGATCATATGATCAACAGGAAACTTATAAATATGCTCAGTTCAACGACTACAATGGTTCATCACTGTATAGACATAAATATGTTGAAAGGTCAAATGATCAGAGGAAAACAAAGAAATACTGTGACTGTAATGAGTGCTATACATTGTCAAATGGTCAATATGAACACAAGCAGAGGTCAAATGATCAAGGAAATGCAGAGTGTCATTGTGAAACGTTCTACAATTCATCAGAGAATAAGTCCACTGATAGATGGTCAAATGTCAACATAACAAAAAAACAAATGTGAATGTAATGTATGTTCTCAGCTTACTTATGCAAATGCACTAAATACTCATAGCAAAAAGCTGAAATATCTGGATGATCTGGCAAGCAGAGCACAAGAGAAATTAGCTAATGGGCAGGTCGCACGGACTGATATAGAGTTATTAATGCAAATAAATGAAGAACTTAACAGCCTCGCCAGAACAATGGGCAAACCCCAGGTAAACCCCGCAGTAGGATATTTTCTGAAGAAGCGACTGCAATCAATGAGTTAGGTTCATCTTGAAGGAAATCTCCCCATGCCCAAGGCAAACCATCTCTCCTTGATCAATACTATTGCTGGATGATAGATAAGATTTTGTAGAATAATTTAATTACATGGCACTGCTAATGAAAATCATGGTATCCAGTAATAAAAGGTGATATGTATCGCATAGTGTATCATATTTAAGTAATATGTTTACTAGATCTGATAATTATCAAGTGCTGTCTATGTATTGTTCGAAGGAATACTCAACTTTTCATCCATTTTGAAAAAACAAAACAATATGGTAATGTAATTGTTTAAAAATGATTCTGCTGTGCGTTCTTTTGTTTTGCAGGACAGGCAGCAAGCAAGAGATGATCGAAACACGAGGTGAGGATAGTATGTATATAATGTAATATAATCAAAGTGACTATTAATGAGTCCATTATATGGTCTAAAAGTGAAATCGTTAAAGTATCCGATGTAACCATGTCTGTATCTTGGTTCATGCAGGAAATATGCATGGATTTGGTATGCAAGCAAAGATTACTTGCATAATGGCCTGGTATCTAGGATGGCAGTATTGGGTGCACACAATACTACACAATACTACCTCCGCTGATTCCGCCTTTCGTTTGCATTTGGAAACATCTTTTGGGAAATAGTATTCAGGAAAGATGTTCCTAGAAACTTGAAAAAGATACCTTTTAATGTATGTATGTGTCTGTTATTGTTACCAACTTGAACCATATATCAGGTTCTTGCCTGGGGACAAGATCATCTGACAGATTCATTCTCTCATAAAACGTTTAAAATGGGACGATGAATGGGTAATACAATATGAATGAATAATAAACTATGAATAAATACTAAAGTATAAAGGAGTAATAAAGTATGAATTAGTAATAATGAATGAGTGCATAATCAGGGATGCACGAGTAATGAAGTTTGATGGAAAGTGGAGATATTATTAGCTAGTATCCTAGAAAATCATAATATTGCACCTACTTAAAGGAGAACGCAAGATGTGTTTTGAATAAAACACACAATTCTGTGGTTGAGCACATATCAAAATTTCTGTATAATAAGTTTCTGGGACATTGGTATTTAACACTCTCATGACGAAGCCAGCCGAAACCGGCCTCTCATTTGATGGCCAATTGAAGACTAAATTTGAAAATTTACAATTGGAATGACTGGCTTGTTAACCGAGCCAGCCATTACAGGGGTAAATTGACAAAAATAGTCTAAATTGGCCTGCAAACATAAATTCAAAATAGGAAATATTTAGATTGTTTGACCAAAAAATTAGTAATTAAAGGGTTAAGGACTAATCAATTGTGAAAAAGTGCTATGTCTCTATAAGTCTCTACCAGCTAGGTCAAACTATGACGTCATATGTTCCACTAAGGAAGAGAAAGTTTGATAAGCTTAGCTAGTACATTTTAAGATGAAGCATATTCATACATCTAATTCTATCACAGAGGCTATAATTATACCTTTGAAAGCGTTACACGGTGTAGATTTATTGTATATCAAGCGTATACTGGGGTCTGGCGTTCTCCTTCAAAGTTCTAATGTATAAATATTGTTAAAAAGATAGTGTCTATGATTGCTATGTTAAATATGAGATGACAGATTGTCTTTGTGATGAATTCACTGAAAATTACCTCATGTTAAAGCATTATAACGTTGTTTCTATGTTTTATCTTTTCACAGGATACGGAGTATCCTAGGGGAAGCAGGGGATACTATGATACAGAGGACGGGAGAGGTTCAGCACACGCAGAAAGACACACACAAGAACACGCAACTGACCACACGATTCATAAACAGACATACCACATGCGCACCAGGACACAGCATATGCACAGCACACTCCAGGACAGAAATGGATATACACACACGCCCATAAAGGAGAATACAGAGGATCCCAGGTACGCACGCCCAGGACATACATGAATAAATGAACAAGCCACGCCCACAGATAAATGCACAACTGAACTAACATACATCGACAGTGACACACACCGCCATTGAATTACACACACTACTACGGATTATATACACTATAGGCTTATACGAAAGAGGATTGTCGAATATATTGTGTCCATGCTTTAATGTTATACTTAATCTATACATAAGTACAGTGCATATAAAATGTGTTGTCATGGACCAGATGAAACTGTTTGTCACCAAGGTTCGTGACTATGGACTGACGTCACATGGTTCGAATAGAACATGGGACGGCGGTCAGATGGAGTTTGGCGTTGGGCTCGGTCACTTGTTGTTTTGGATAGTTGGTCCCACTCCACGACTTGAATATCAAACTGTGGATTGTGGCCAACTGTGCATACGAGCCAGTGACAGTGTCCCAGCGTAAGTTGTACATTAATAAAGTATTGCCGTTACTATAAAAAAACCGTATGTGTTATCTCACCAGCCAGATGAAAGATTCTGCGGTAGAGGCAAACGAACGGTATTAGATAATCCTATGACAAAATCAGCTAAAATACATTCGGAATTGCATAAACACCTATATTTAGACATCAATACTACAGTAAATATAAGAAATACCTTAAAATTGACTTGCTATTTTGGTTCGCCATGTAGTAATTGTGTAGTATAGCAATTTACAAACCAATCTCTTCAAAATTGAGAAAGTTATTAGCATTTTAAAATGCTTCATCACAACGTACAGGATTCACGAGTGCAAAAAAGTGTCACACCCCCTTAATTTTGATCAATTATATCTTTTTAACTAATTGGAATTTGGCAGTAAAACTTTGCATGCCACAATCATTTCCATAAATGAACATTTGTGTGAAATTTCGTTGAAATCGGAGGTGGTCATCTGGGGATCTCTGGGTGACTTGGCATGGAATGACCCAAAAGTCCATCGTTAGTGCACGAATTGTATGTCCTTGATGAATTTATAATATAATAAACATTCTGTTGAATATTTTGAAACTAGCCACCAACCCCTCGCTCAAATTAGTTTTAAAATATTCAATAGCTTACCTGTATAATTAAATTGAACATTAGATTCTAGGAAGTCATATTTCACAGTTTCAAATCATTTCCAACACACATAAAAGAGGATGCTGCTTGGCTAGAAATGGGCGAGGTATACCCAGAAATGGATCCATCTGCTATTCTTACAAGATGCCAGAGACTCCTTCATGATGACAAATTGCCTAAGTAATCAGATGCGGTTTTTAAATATCTAAATAATTGTTTGTTAATAGGGCTGAGCTTATGTTATTATAAGACACTAATTATTAATACAGGCATAACACAGCTTAATAAATATTTTTAATCTGATCCGTACCAGGCACACCACAACTTGAATGTGGGGCTTGTTTAATAAATCTCCTTATTAACCCATTCAACGATGAAGACCCTGAATCTCAATTCATGTCAATTATATAGGCAAGCTGGGAATATTTCGATGAAAATTGGGCAGGTAGTTGTTTCTGACATAGGCAGTTACTTTTTAAAATAACATATTTATTATTCTTTCGCAAATAACTAAAAAATATATTAACCTACACTCTATTGACCTCAAAATCAAAGCCCTTTCTCAAGAATGCAATGGCAACCATTTACTCAAGCTTGGTCAAGAACAGCTCAGTAGAACATGAGGTATTGCATCAAACATTTAAAAACCTTTCTGATAACACCCAGCCCTTTGATCTTTTGACAGGTAGCTTCAATATACCTCCATAACTCTAGTTCCACACAAGGTGAGTGAATATCACTTCAGGAGAACACGAGATATCTCACCAGACATTTTTTCATATCTATGATGACCTTGACCATTAACCTTTAGACCAGACAATCGAGCTACTTCTTCCTGACTTCAATCTCAATCTCCCATCCGATTTTGGTGATGATACCTTCAGTAGAAGCTAACTCGCCTGAGGTACACATGCAAACAGATCGCTTGAGGTACCACCCACTTAACCTATTATCACTGGACGGATTTTCACATTTCACTAGCATCCCGATGAGAAAGGCACCTAGAGAGATCTAGACCAAGACACCACCCTAAAACCCGACTATCCTCACTCCCAACCAGATTATCAGCCTCCTGAAGATAGTACTAGACACTACATACTTCGTCCAACCGGGTACATCTATCATCAATTTCATGGAGTAACTATGGGTTCATCAGTGTCACGAGTGATTGACAAGCTTTACATGGAATCTTTTGAGCAACACACACTTAGCACTGTGCCTACACTGTTACAAGTTCAAACCATTGTCCGATCACTTCAACATTATTGACCAATGCATCCAATTCATCAATGAGGTATCGTCTACCAGATTGCCAGATTGTCTTCCTAGATATCTTGGTTCATGTCAGTGATGATGCACCTACCAAACTCACAGCCTACAGAACAACCACACACACACACACACACACACACACAGATCAATATCTAAGTTTTAAACTTTAAATCTATAAACACCAATCAACCATTAACCGAGACGAGGGCTACTTAAAGTACTTATACAAATGGTCTACCAATCAATGCTGCCACGTGATGTCACAAGAACTGACCCGAGCGATATAGCCAGGGACAGCCAGTTTGTGCTGAAGAAGTGACCGAGATAGTCATGACAGCTACACTTAAACAAGTCCACATCCCAGAGAGGTAACTAATTGTCCATACAAATTATTCTGTGGTTGGGATAACCATCTTTGGAAATATGGGTGACGTTGTGTTGTCATGACCAAGAATAGTATTGTCATAAAACATCAGCCAATCACAACTATAAATACATATGTTATTGTGATATTGCTATAGTAAAGAATCCCATTGTCAGAAATTATTAAGCCAATCACATTTGGTATTTACAGACTCTCCTTGCTGTTTTTAGACTAATAATGAGCTTGTCTCTATCACAACATCTCATGGCGAGAGTTTGCAAATGCTTAATAGGCAAATGCCTGTGATTGGCTGACTTATTTATGACAAAAGGACCTTTTACCATAACAACACGATGTCACACATATATTAACTGAAGGTTATTTTCTTATCAGGGAACCAGCCACGGGTTATGCTCCACAATGATTAATCACTTCTTGGTACCTGCTCCAAGCATATTCATTTCCTGTCTAACTTTGTTGTTAATAACTATGAAGTGACACTATTATATAGCTATTTGTGCTGTACCATAATAACAGTAACAAAATATTGGCCATAATGACCCCCCCCCCTCCAACCCCCCAATGGATGACTTGGTTCTATCAACTGTTCTTCTTTTAGAACCACACTCTTTTCTGCAATGGAGGAATCCAATGTTATCTAATCCCCGCCAACACTTTGTCCATATTAGGATCGAGCAAACCCTGACCTCCCTGAATTTCAATTTCCAGAAAACGATGCAAGCTGTTGATTATTTTAAAACTATTTCAACTGGGTGCTGTTGCTGCTTATTGCAGTAACCATGCCCAGTCAAATTAGTTTCAAAGTATTCAATAGAATGTTTATTAAATAGCAAAGCCATACAATTCATACAACATGGCCAACCTTTAAGCATTTTTGACAGACTTAATCACGTCGTTCATGATGCAATTGATTATGATGTCGGCCTACATGTGACACCATATGATTGATCGATAGACTGGATTCCTCCGTTAATATATGCATCTTAATCTCAATTTCCCATGGCTTGCATCCTGCTGGTGCTCGAGTCTGCCATAGAACTGCAAAATGGCATGACTGAGACAGATATAAAAATTAAAAACTGAACCACTACAGTCATTGCATGCTGAGCTATATCTATTAGGAGCAAAATGTGTAAATACAGGTAGGAAACAATAATGAATCAGTTTATCACATCTTTAATCCTGCAAATGCGGACATTGATCTACATGACAAAGCTCCTCTTGCCTAGTTTACAGTCATACATACATCACAGATAATTTGTCATACGAGTAGTGAAGAACAGAATGTAGCTGATGTATCAAATCATAGTAGTGTAAATATAGCTGAAGTAAAACAGCAACGTGAGATTGCACTTGAGCTGGGAATAAATTTAGAAAACTCAGACTCGTCAGTAGAACAACAAGACACTATTAGAAACCGCGATGTATTTGCCAAAAGCATGCATTGAGTTGGGTACAACATATATCTATCAGCATCACATAGATATCGACGATGCACAGCCAATTACGCGCCAATTTTACAGAGCTACTCATGACATGGGAAAGGAGATGGATAGGCAAATAGATGAGATGCTTAGGATTGGTGTGATAGAAGGGAGCATGTCACAATGGATTAGCCACGTTGTCCTGGTGAATATAGGTTTGCAATTGATTATCGAAACCTTAATCGAGTAACTAAACTTATAATTTTTCCAGTTCCTAGAATTGAAGATATATTTCTAATGGTGTTAGATCCTATCCTGGTATCTGTAGCTACTACAGAAAATTTCTGATGGATTTTGCAAAGATAGCAGCTCCTCTAAATGCTCCGCTTAGAAAAGATACCAAATATGCGTGTACAGCAGAATGTGAGAATGCTTTTAATCACTTAAAGAGGTAATATTATAATTTCCTGTTTTCTATAGGGAATTCGTCGTCCATACTGATGCTTCAGATTATGCAATTGACTTTGTTTTAGGCCAAAGGTGTGACAATGGCCATAAGCTAGTTATTGCACATTGTGGTAGCTCATTAGCTTCAACAGAAAAGAAATGGACAATTACAGAACGTGAATATTTTTCGCTAGTAACAGCAATTAAACAGGATCATATATACCTAGGACCCAGATATTTGACAGTTTACACTGATCATAAAGTGCTAGAACATCTCAAATCGGTTGGTGGACAGACACCCTAATTACAACACTGATTCAAAAGTATGAATTGCAGAAATACAACTACACAATTGTATATAAGAAAGTTGTTGCTGATGGAAATGCTGATGTACTTAGTAGAATACAATGTACCAACCAGGATCTTCCTTCTAGCGGAGCTATGTTAATGGATGACACAATGTTGTATTCTATATTGATGACTGATTTACTGAACTTTTCCTAATCTTATAATGTACACCTATAATTCCTAATTCCAGTCATGCAATGATCGTGGCATGTCATATCGAGTCCCTCATGTGCCACTGGGCATGTACATCATTCGAGCGTATTCCATATTTGTGTTGTCACGTGTGCGTATCTGGGCATGGCAACTATATCGTGCATTCATGTGTGATTTGTCACTATGCCCACCCATCCGTATTGGCATGTTCATTCATCCATCCTTGTGGCTATGTCCCTGAATCATAGAATTATCCCCCAGAACACCAAAGACCTTTACTGGAGGGGATTGAGTATGGCATGCGTGAAGTCAAACGTTGAATTTATGCATGAACTGAATGCTAGGCCAGAACATAGCAGAACAACAAAAGTCAGTAGAAAAACTTAAAATGCCAGTGCTATTGATAAAGGTGTTCATCTCAGTTGAACGCGAATATGAGTGGGCACTATACTTGTGATCAGTTAATGAAATGATGCCATACGTCTTTGCAACAGTGCAGATCTATTATGGTGAGAGGGATTCCATCAAAAGCTTGGATCTGGACAAATATTTGCAAAGGGAACTGTACTTTCCACAAAATATTGTTCTGAAGCAATTTTTTCCTTCTCATTGCCAGTAACCGGAAGTACATGTAAAATCTGGGGTCATCTTAGTTTTGCATAAATGGACGAACCTAATCATCTTAAAAGTATGAAGTGCAGCTCTAGAGTCATCCATGTTTCAAAACCGGCTGAAAATAACCATGCAGCACACAAGTCTGAGTTTAGGACCACAATTAGGTTAAGCAATCAGACTACAGGAGGACATTCATTGAAATAGTCATTTCAAAAGACAAATATCTTTCACAAACTCTTCGTCAACTGTATGGCTATTAAGATACAGAACCATATGTTTAAAATGAATTAACAGATTAAAGAATAGAGTAGATTGACTATTTATTTTATATATTAAAATCGGTCTCTCCATGAACATGTCCACGTAAGGTCATAATTCATTCATAATAATACACAGCGAGGGTATAATTCATTCATATTAATACACAACGTGGGCATAATTCGTTCATAAAGCAATACACAAGAAAGGCATAATTCATTTATATTAAAACACAATGAGGGCTTAATTTGTTCATATTAATACACAACGAGGGCTTAAGTTGTTCATATTAATTCACAATGAGGGCATAATTCATTCATATTAATTCACAATGAGGGCATAATTCGTTCATATTAATACACAACGAGGGCATAATTCGTTCATATATTAATACACAACGAGGGCATAATTCATTTATATATTAATACACAACGAGGGGCATAATTCATTCATATTAATACACAACGAGGGCATAATTCATTCATATTAATACACGAGGGCATAATTCATTCATATTAATTCACAACGAGGGCATAATCCATTCATATTAATAGACAATGCGGGAATAATTCATTCATATTAATTCACAACGATGGCATAATTCAGTCATATATCAATGCACAAGGAGAGCATAATTCGTTTATATTAAAAATAAACGAGGGCATAATTCGTTTATATTAATACACAACGAGGGCATAATTCATTTATATTAATACACAATGAGGGCATAATTCATTTATATTAATACACAATAGGCATAATTTGGTCATAGTAATACACAACGACGGCATAATTCGTTCACATTAATACACAACGAGGGCATAATTCGTTCACATTAATACACAACGAGGGCATAATTCGTTCATGTTAATACACAACGAGGGCATAATTCGGTCATATTAATACACAACGAGGGCATAATTCGGTCATATTAATAGACAACATGGGCATAATTCGTTCATATTAATACACAACGATGGCATAATTCGTTCATATTAATACACAACGAGGGCATAATTCGTTCATATTAATACACAACGAGGGCATAATTCGGTCATATTAATAGACAACATGGGCATAATTCGTTCATATTAATACACAACGATGGCATAATTCGTTCACATTAATACACAACGAGGGCATAATTCGTTCATATTAATACACAACGAGGGCATAATTCGTTCATATTAATACACAACGAGGGCATAATTCGTTCATATTAATACACAACGAGGGCATAATTCGTTCATATTAATACACAACGAGGGCATAATTCGTTCATATTAATACACAACGAGGGCATAATTCGGTCATATTAATACACAACGAGGACATAATTCGGTCATATTAATAGACAACAAGGGCATAATTCGGTCATATTAATACACAACGAGGGCATAATTCGGTCATATTAATAGACAACAAGGGCATAATTCGTTCATATTAATACACAACGAGGGCATAATTCGTTCATATTAATACACAACGAGGGCATAATTCGGTCATATTAATAGACAACATGGGCATAATTCGTTCATATTAATACACAACGATGGCATAATTCGTTCACATTAATACACAACGAGGGCATAATTCGTTCATATTAATACACAACGAGGGCATAATTCGTTCATATTAATACACAACGAGGGCATAATTCGTTCATATTAATACACAACGAGGGCATAATTCGTTCATATTAATACACAACGAGGGCATAATTCGGTCATATTAATAGACAACATGGGCATAATTTGTTCATATTAATACACAACGATGGCATAATTCGTTCACATTAATACACAACGAGGGCATAATTCGTTCATATTAATACACAACGAGGGCATAATTCGTTCATATTAATACACAACGAGGGCATAATTCGTTCATATTAATACACAACGAGGGCATAATTCGTTCATATTAATACACAACGAGGGCATAATTCGTTCATATTAATACACAACGAGGGCATAATTCGGTCATATTAATACACAACGAGGACATAATTCGGTCATATTAATAGACAACAAGGGCATAATTCGGTCATATTAATACACAACGAGGGCATAATTCGGTCATATTGATACACAACAAGGGCATAATTCGTTCATATTAATAGGAATGTAGGCATAATTCGTTCATATGAATACACACATCGTCCATATTAAACATTTAACCCCTGAACTGCCAGTGTCTCAATTTCTTGACTATAATACAGGAAAGCCGTTGAATATTTGAAACTATATTGACTGGAACCAGTTGCTGCCATAGGCCGCAACAGGCTCCAGTCATAGTTTTAAAGTATTCAGCAAAACATTCTGTACATCATAAATACTTCGACGCTTATGGTGTGTAGGGTTAATACAGAAAGCTGTGGCAATTCGTGCATATTAATATACGGTGAGGTACTTAGACTCACAAGCAAATAGCGAAGGGACTGTTAGGCTGAAAATGGTTTCCAGGATAATAACATTTTCTTCTTTCAGGAATAAGTACCCTATGAAGGAGCACTGCCCATGAGCAGTTTAAATTTTATCAATGAACGATACTAGACAATGCTAATAATTATATCTAATGCTATATGACATATCAAGCACGTAAATAGTCAACATTGTATACAGTGGCCGATCCAGTGGATGAGGTAATCCGGGTGGCAGAGCACTTTTATGATTTGCAGCAAAGTATTGCCTCGCGGTGCTTCTGATCATTGGAGGGAAGTACAAACAACATCATGAAACATCTTTCGCTAGCATTTTAAAATCACGTTATTCCAAACATTTGCAACAGAAAGTCGTTGATTAATGCATGTCTGCAATGAAATACATGGATGTACAATCCATCTTTGTAAGAATGACACAATATTGGACCGTAACTATACACCTGTGCAAAGGTTAAGCACCAGCAAAAACAATAGAACGTAGAAACATGATGGTACAACTAGGCTGCCATAATTTTTTTTCCCGCGTTAGCAGACATAATTCCAAGTACGAAATGCACATGCATGCATGACTTCACGCCGCTTGATGTCCGTGCGTGGCGGGAAACAGCACACGTGTTCAGTTATGTAAAAGTCCAGTTTGAGGTGTAGAACATTACATACAGATTTAGGTGACAAGATTAGGAATTTTGTGTTCATGACCGTGGTTTATTTGTACAGAGAGAATTAGCTCTTGATTGGGAACCGCTATGGCAAGACGAAGGTTAAGTGATCGTGTGAAATGGCAAATCATAGGCATGCATACCACTGGTATGTCATGCAGAGAGATTGGCAGACAGCTGAACATTAACCATACTGTAATCAGTCGTTTGATTGCAAAACATGGGCAAACTAACGAGGTGAAGGACAGGCCTAGATCTGGAAGACCGAAGAAGACTACTGCCCGTGATGATCGAGCCCTAGTACGCCTTGTTAGGAGATCTCCATTCACCAACAGCAGAGTGCTCAGCCAGCAATGGGAAACGCGCAATAGAGTGTCAATGTCTACCGTCAAAAGGAGACTGTATGCTGCTGGCATGAAAGCTAGGAGACCTGTCAGACGTCCTCTCCTCACTGCACACCACAAAGAGGAGCGTCTGAGGTGGTGCAACGAAAGAAGACACTGGAACATGAAATCCTGGAGACGGGTACACTGGTCCGATGAAAGTCGGTTACTGCTTCATGCCACAGATGGTCGAACTCGTGTATGGAGGTCCAGACGCACGGCGTACGACCAACGTAACATCATGGAAGAAGTTCCATTTGGTGGAGGTTCCGTTATGATATGGGGGTGCATCTCATTTGATTGTAAGCTGGATCTGTTGACTGTACCTGGAACACTAAATCGACAAAGATATCAAGATTCCATACTGGATAGAGTTGTGGTCCCTCATTTTGTAAATCATGCACCTGGAATCCACCCTATATTCATGGATGACAACGCCCGACCACATCGTGCTAGAGCTGTGCATGAATACCTCCGCCAGAATGCCATCGAAACCCTACCATGGCCAGCAAGGAGCCCTGACATGAACCCTATTGAGCATATCTGGGACATTCTGGGAAACATGGTGAGAAGGAGGGATCCTCCTGTGCAGAACCTACAGGAATTAGCAGACGCACTCCATCTTGAATGACAACGAATACCACAATGGCGTATCAGTCGGTTGGTGACCAGCATGAGACGTCGTGTCCAGGCCGTCATCCAGGCACAAGGTGGATATACCCGGTATTAATAATGACAGTCTCAAACTCGTGCACAGATGTTAAACTTCGTTTTCAGACACCATTAATGACAATCTAGCCACGTGTGTCAACTGTAGGGCAATACTTGTCAGTTGTGTCAACGTAACCATATTCAGGCCTCGTTTTCAAGTTCAAACAAAAACATACAGTGTTTCCCCACCATCATAATCAGCATTCCTCTAGTTGCATTATTACCTCTTGCACTAAGATGGATGGGTACATAAATGTTTATGCTATTGCTTTCTTCATAGCACATGAATATACCCCCGCATGTGCGTAAAATAGGGTGGTGCTTAACTTTTGCACAGGTGTATATATGCTTACAGAGCTATTTAAAGCTGGGTTGCAGCTATTTAATGTGAGCCATTCACCCTGATTTGTTTAGCGAGGGGATAATCATTCGAAGCGCTGCTACTGCATTTGAGCAACATGCCAGAGTGAAATATGTCATCAGATACAGTAAGTAGATGCTAGTAAATTAGCATTATGAATTTATAGCATGAGTGTCTTTCCCATGACTCTGGAACATAAGTATCATCTGAAACATAAACAAAACATGTTTTAAATAATTATTAGCTCACCTGGCCGGAATCGCCAAGTTAGCTTATGCCGTGGCGACCGTCCACTGTCCGTCCGTCCATCAACTTTTCCTTTAAATGACTTCTCAAGAGCCACTTGGTCGATTTCAATTATATAATATCGGCAGCAGGCCTGTGCTGTAATATTTCCAATGGTAACCCATAATAGGTTGCCTTATATGCTTTAAGGAGACATATGGTAACCTAAACCTTAGAAAGCTCATTGATGTCCATACTAAAATCAACAGATTAAGGTAACCTGGTTCAGGTCCCCTAAAATAAATTAATGCACCCTCATGGAGAGCGTTCTCAATAGGTTACCATAAGAGCACAGGCCTGGGCAGGAAGCATTCTTAGGGCATAGAGATTCAAGTTTGTTCAAACAGTCGATCGCCCAATTTGGCGGGTGGCCATCTTGGATTTTGGCCGATTTGTAAAAGTCGTTAAAAATCTCCAAACCCGCAGCCATCTTGGATTTTGGCCGATTTGTAGAAGTCTTTAAAAATCTCCGAAGCCACTTGGGAATCGATTCAAAACTCATGAAACATCATCTAGGGCAAGAGCTAAGCCAAGTTTGTTCAAGAGAACTTGATTAACCAAATGGTTCGGCGGCCATCTTGGATCATCTAGTTTTCGCGAAAACAACTCCAGAACCGCTGAATGGATCGGGCCGAAAATTGTATATGTGTATATGTAAAAAAACATGTCCGCCATGAATCAATCAAAATATAACGTTTTTGGCGGACATCTTGTATTTTCTGCAAATTTCTTAGCAAATCATACTTATACTGGGCCAGTTTTAATAAAACTTGGCTAAGCTTTCTTCACAGAAATTTGATTGGTAAAATTTTCCAATGGTCATCTCGTTTTGTTCGGTTGTGTCAGTGGGCAAATATTTCAGGTAAACGATACAGGCCCCTGGGGCCTCTTGTTATTATTTTAAACAACCCACATGCTTTGGCATAAAGACATGAACAAGCAATGTGTCTCATTTTGTGAGGTATTTGCTAAGGTTAAAGGGAAATGGTACATTTTATCTTGTTTTGGTTTTACACAATAACAAGATAGAGATTGCAGACCCTCGCCTTGCCATTTTTATCACATTGTACATCTTTCCTATTTGCCAGATTTTGTCATATTACGTCCAAAATTGTGAAACCCTAGTGTATGGTCACATCCTTTCCGATGTAAAAATTTTGAGCTAAATAGTTTCCAAAAATTAGATCTGGCTTTTTTCTGAATCATGGCTAATGTTGGATATCCACTTCCACAATAAAATTCTTTGTTGTGTTAAAATTTGACTCAAATCTGATTAGTTTTTATGGGAGCACGTAAATAGACCGACAAACACACGCATGCGCGCGCGTACAACACCTACACAGACGCACGCACACACAAACGCACGAATAAAATGATGACAATTCTGAAATGCTGCTCAAACCCAATAATCCTTCTTTATTAGAATTAGAGTTAACGCATACGAGTGTTAACAACAATTTTCTGGTTTAATTTAGCTCAAATTTTAACACAAGCATGTGTGTAATCCTGTTCTAGGATTCCACAACTAGGGATGCAATCTAAAACTCTCCGATGGTATTGTTTATTTCAGGAAATCACTTGACATTATCTATACAGTTAAAGTCTTGACAACCCTGGTTTTATGTGGAGGTTGGGATGTGATGGAGTGGGGCTTGCCACCCAGTGGTATGCGCAACAACCCCACCACCCCCACCCCTCATTGGTGAAATGGTTACCGATCTCAGTCCTGCTTTCTTGAGGTGATGTTTTTTCAATCAACGAAACACTTGTAGAGCTATACAAGCAAACCTGTCTATAACGGTCATCAGCCATGCTATTCACACTGTCCACCAAAACCAAGGTTGGCAATCTGACACTGGGCGGTACTCCACTCGAATACGAGGACCAGCAGACATACCTGGGAGTCACATATGACAGAAGATTAACATGGATGGAGCACATCCAGAATGCAGAGGCAAAGGCCAGAAGAAAGCTAAACATCATGAGGAGGCTGGCAGGAACAAAGTGGGGTGCCAATGAAAGGATCCTCAAGACCATCTACCTAGGTGCCGTACGCCCACACCTTGAGTATGGATCCAGCTCATGGATGACAACAGCTAAATCTCATCAACAGAACCTCGACAGAGTACAAAACCAGGCACTGCGCATCATCACTGGTGGAATGAGATCAACACCAATAGAAAAAATGGAGCAGACAGCAGGCATTCCCCCACTTAGCAAAGGAAGGGAATGCAAAGCACTGATCCAAGCTGCAAAGTTCAAATCGTTCAATAACCACCCGATGAAGATCAGGCAAGCACAGCTGTCATCAGGAAGACTTAAAAGATCAAGTTTTGTGAAAGAGACAAAAGCACTTCAAAGGAAACACCAAGAGATGTTGCCAGCACAAATAGAAGACCCAAACCACACCCTTGATCCTCCACCATGGGAAAACAAACTAGAGAGCATAGCTAATCGCACCACAGTACCTCATCTCACAACCAAAGATGAACACAGTGATGTGAGCAAGAAGGCCCTGACCCTAGCCATGCTGGAAGAAATGTACCCTCAGGAGACATGGATAAGGATCTACACAGATGGATCAGCCAAAGATGCAATTAGGAGCGGAGGTGCCGGACTGCACATACAGTATCCAAACGGACAACATGAGTCAGCTGCAATACCGACAGGCAAACACTGCACAAACTACAGAGCTGAAGTCGAAGCACTGGTTCATGCAGCTAATACCATCAGCAGAACAGCAGACCCTATTGCATAGATTGTCTTTTTATCTGATGCCCGCTCCGTCCTTGAGGCTATCACCAAAGGTAAGCTGCCACAACTTGAAGAAGCACTACAAACCATCAAATGCTTTCGGATAGCACTGCAGTGGATCCCCTCACACTGTGGAGTCCAAGGAAATGAGGAAGCAGACAAGATGGCAAAAGTGGGTGTAGAAGAGAATCAGACAGAAAACATGGTTACCCATACAGAGATGAAGACTATCATTAAGTCCCTCTATAGAACACCTCAATCAGAAGATGCCTACCATCATCTCTCGAGGCCAGAGCAAGTGACCATTTTTCGTCTCAGAACTGGACACAACAGACTAAACCAACACATGTACAGGCGGTTCCACCTTACGACATCGCCCGCTTGTCCTTGTGGAGAAGCAGAACAGACCACATAGCACATACTTCAATGTTGCAGTACGTATCAGCTGCTGAGAGAAGAGATCTGGCCTTTGTCAACCTCTATTCTTGAAAAGCTGTATGGGCCTGTGGAAGAACTGCAGAAAACCACAGATTTCATCTTGAGAACGGCTCTCCAAGTGTGATACCAGCGATCGAAAAGAAGAAGAAGAAGACGACTGTATGGACCATCAAAATATAGTCACTAAGATAGGTGGTCGCTAATTGCAGCTCACTGGCTGTGGGGTTTAGGCGCATGCATGGCATGTGATCGTGTTTTCCTAACAGTAAGACTTAACTCTTATGGATAGTCATCAATTCGTCCCAATGGCGAGTGTGTTTCGTAGACGTACGTGTATGTCCGCTATAGACAGGTTTGTCTGCATTTCCGAGAAATAGCCCTCTGTCGTTTTAGAGCGCGTTGACTTCAGCCTTCAGCCTGACCTACTTCTAAGTCACTCTCTCTATAATAAGAGAGGTACGACGTCGCGCTAAAAATGCCTATGCCTTGACCTCATTTGGTGTTTTTTTCTTAGTTTGCAAACGCATTAGAAAAATCAATGTTAAGAAAATTACTATTTATAGGATTTATTCAAACATGATTATGTCGACAGCGTTTAATAAAAAATAAAACACGAAATAAGGTAACGCTTACCAAGTTTAATGTGTCGGCGAATGTTGAATTGTCGTCTCGCTGCCGTTAAAATATACAATTGTACTTTCTATATGGTTCACGCAAGAAGTTATTTGTACTGATTGACCCCGTACTATGATTAACAACTGACAGCTGTCACATTGCAGTCAGCTGGATCATGTCATAAGCGGCGACGATTCTCGCCTTAACGTACTAGAGAGCTCCGCGTCCAAGTTACGCGTATTATTTAGGCGTTTATTTACGACCCCGTTCGTGAAACTGACGTAGACGCGGGATTTAAGTATAGCGTCTAAGTTAGACGGAGGGGGGGGGGTGTGTGTGCGTAACTTACGCACCTTTGTGAAACCGGCCCCCGGTGTCTATTAGCCTACGTATATATAGTTATTCACTGCTGAGAGAATTTATTGCTTAACCCCTCTTGCGCTAACGTTAACTCTTTAACGGTCAAGACCGCAAAAAAACCCAACCCGGACTATGTAGTGGTCTTGAAGAATATCCATTTTTTTATTCAAGAGAACATAATTGTTGAAATTTTACCACTGGAATGACTGGCTCGGTAACCGAGCCAGTCACTCCAGTGGTAAATTTTCAAAAATAGTCTTCTCTCAGCCGGCAAATAGACACTAGCTAAGAGAAAAGTGGATATTCTTGACCATTTTCATGGCCAAGCCGACCAAATCAGCATATGTAGTGGTCTGTTTGCACGACAACAGAAAGTTCTTTTTGCAAACTTTGTTGCAAAATTTATTGTTTTTTTGAAAGATCTTGACCACTGTGAAAAAACCCCAATGTGTCGAATGACTATCGAATTGACATTCGACACATTCGGATATATCGGAAAGAAACATGTATTGCTAAAAAATAATGGAGATAGACCTTTCCAATTTTGTGCACGTCTGTAGTTCTTTGGGAGCCATATCAACGTGTCTGGTCTAAATTCTGGGGTAATGCCCGGTTCAGACACTATGGCGCCATTGCATGTCGATAGTTCTTTGAGAGCCCTATCGATTGATATGTATGAAAATCTGGGGTAATGGCCGATTCAGACAACATAGTGCCTTATATAGACAATTACGGGCGATTTTTCATATTTTTCACTACTCTTTTGTTCGCTACAATATTATTTCCCTGATTTAAAAAAAAAAATATGGCCGGAATGTAGCCTATTCATATTACTAAACATCAAATGTGCAAACCATCCCGTGGTCGACCGACCAGCGCGAGACTTACACCGTTTCTATTACCACCGTGAAAAAACCCCGAATGTGTCGAATGTCTATCTAATTGACATTCGACATATTCGGATGTATGGGAAAGAAACATATATTGCTAAAAAGAACTTTCTAATTTTTAGCATGTCGATAGTTCTTTTGGAGCTCTATATCAACCTGTCTGGTCTAAAATCTGGGGGTAATGGCCGGTTCAGACAGAATGGCGCCATAAACACGCCTGTGAACGGAATTCCATTAAGATTTACGGTAATCAGACCTCCATTGGTAAAAATAATGGAGATAGAACTTTCTAATTTTTTGCCTGTCGGTAGTTCGTTCGGAGCCCTATCGACGAGTCTGGACTAAAAGCTGGGGGTAATGGCTGGTTCAGACAGTATGGCGCCACAAATACGCCTGTGAGCGGAATTCCATTAAGATTTACGATAATCAGACCTCCATTGCTAAAAATAATGGAGGTAGAACTTTCTAATTTTGTGCATGTCGATAGGTCTTTGGGCGCCCTATTAACCGGTCTGATCTAAAATCTGGGATAATCGCCGGTTCAGACAGAATGGCGCCATGAATACGCCTGTGAACGGAATTCCATTAAGATTTACGGTAATCAGACCTCTATTGCTAAAGATAATGGAGATAGAACTTTCTAATTTTTTGTATGTCGATAGTTCTTTGAGAGCCCTATCAACCTATCTGGTCCACCATCTGGGGGTGGGGGATGGGGTGGGGGGGGGGGGGGTGGGGGTAATGGCCGGTTCAAACAGAATGGCGCCATAAATACGCATGTGAACAGAATTCCATTAAGATTTACGGTAATCAGACCTCCATTGCTAAAAATAATGGATATAGAACTTTCCAATTTTTTGCATGTCGATAGTTCTTTTGGATAATGGCCGGTAGAACGCCTGTGAACAGAATTCCATTTCTACTACTACTACTACTACTACTACTACTACTACTACTACTACTACTACTACTACTGCTGCTGCTACTACTACTACTACTACTACTACTACTACTACTACTACTACTACTAAATCAGCCTGTCTGGTCTAAAAGCTGGGCTAATGGCTGGTTCAGACAGAATGGCGCCATAAATACGCCTGTGAACGGAATTTTATTAAGATTTACGGTAATCATGCCTCCATTGCTAAAAATAATGGACATAGAACTTTCTAATTTTTCGCATGTCGATAGTTCTTTGGGAGCCCTATCGATTGATATGTATGAAAATCTGGGGTAATGGCCGATTCAGACAGCATAGCGCCTTATACAGACAATTGCGGCGATTTTTCATGTTTTTCACTACTCTTTTGTTCGCTACAATATTATTTCAGTGATTTTTTTTTTAATATGGCCCGAATGTAGCCTCTACATATTACTAAACATCAAACGTGCAAACAATCCCGTGGTCGATCGACCAGCGCGAGACTTACACCGTTCCTATTACCACCGTGAAAAACCCGAATGTGTCGAATGTTTCGAATGTGAATAAGGAACTGTGTTCAAATCAGTAATAGCATGAGTCTTTTCTTTTCCCAGTCTATTACAGTTTTTCTTCAACGACGAAAACACATTCTTGTCCAGTGGTTGTAGACGATGTGACTGTTGGGCCAGGTTCACTTACTCTATCTGTCAGCGTTGAGCGAGGCACCTTATACACTCGGGCCTGTCCTCTAATTGATAATTTGCGCAGATTAGGATTAGGCCTATGCTTCTGAGCGAAATATTCCGCTACTGCCGCCGCCATTCGTTCTTCCTCCCATCTTTGCAGCGAACCACGCTTGTTCTTGGATACCGCCTATAATTTAGCTTGATTTTTCGACTCTAGGCGTTTGGATTCAGCTTTGCGACTCATATTCTGAAAAATGTAAAAGTATTATTAACTACTACTACTACTACTACTACTGCTGCTGCTGCTGCTGCTGCTGCTGCTGCTGCTGCTACTACTACTACTACTACTACTACTGCTGCTGCTGCTGCTGCTGCTGCTGCTACTACTACTACTACTACTACTACTACTACTACTACTACTACTACTACTACTGCTGCTGCTGCTGCTGCTGCTGCTACTACCACCACTACTACTACTACTACTACCACTTCTACCACTACTACTACTACTACTACTACTACTACTACTACTACTACTACTGCTACTACTACTACTGCTGCTGCTGCTGCTGCTGCTGCTACTACTTGTGTGACTACATTTCGGGTAATGTCGGTCACAAGAAATTGCCTGACCGGCATTACCTGAATCAGTCGGATAATGTCGGTCAGTGCTACAAGATCCCCTGTTACCCAGAATTATCGGTGAACAGTGCTAGTATTTCATCATAATATATAGGCATCCACATAGCTAATAGACTGAAATAAACGTCAACATCCTAACTCTAAGTAGATTATACGATATACTAGTTAGTAATAGAATCGTAAAACACTAAGACAATTACGAAATATTGGAGAAAATCGCCTACCTTAGGTCCCGGTCGGCCCCTGATGTTCACAATCCTTCTCTACCACGCTGAAATCACGTGTAGCCGCGCGACCTGACCTGACCCCAATGAATGGCTTGGTCATGATGATTTTTATTAGGTCATAGGTACTGACTGATCGACATTACCCAATGACCGAGATTCCCATACTATATCCTATGTTAAATATTTCGAAACTTAGTTTACTGAGTTTTGGTGCTACAAACAACAGCAGCATCTTGCAGTCACAATGGTTTCAAAATATTGGACAGTTTACAGACAGAATGCAATTTAGCATAAGCAATTTAGTGGGAAAATGTTGACTTTATATGTTCAAATGCGTCTGCGTTTTACCCCTTTAATGGACAAATTTGGTCAATATAATTCTAATCTTCTTATGGAATTTGCAGACAAAGGAAGATTATTTTTGAAAACTTACACCAGGAGTGTGGCAAATTATATAAAATTATATCAGATTACATATTTATTGCCAGAATTGAAACAGTGATGATAGATTGTCTATCCATTTGAAAAACTGACGAGTACTATACATGGGCCACCGTCATTACGTAACATTATAGTTATCAACGTAAACAACGATCAAGGGCAATAGTATATTAATTTAAGAAGATTTGTAATAGGCAACGTTATGAGGCGGTATTTCCTGTGCTGCCATGCTGGGTGTGGACAGCGCAACATCATAGTTAATTGGGGTTACGCCTCCAGAATACTGTTCTACTGTACTATTGCTCTCTTACTCTTGCTTGTTCTTAGTGCCGCTTTCGACACAATCGACCACCAGAATCTCATGACACGCTTGAAAAACGAGTTCGGAGTTACAGGTCTTGCTTTGGACTGGTCTCGATCATATCTGTCTGATAGATTTCAATCGGTTTACGTAAACAGCGTATGTTCTCACCCAGTCGAGCTCGTATGAGGCATGCCACAGGGATCCATACTCGGCCCAGTACTTTTTATACTTGAACTACTATGAACGGCAATAATGCAACTAAAGGACAACGTGATTATATATGCAAGTACTGTAGCAGCACAGCTGGCAAAACCGTATGGTGTAGTTTCTTTGAATGAAAAACAGAAGCAGAAGCATCCTACAATCTACAGAGATAACATTCAAATGATTGATACACTACAACTGAATATACAATGTATTTTGAATATGTACAGTCAAACCTGCCTATAGCTACCACTTTGTAGGACATCAAAATGGGGTCACTGTGGACAGACGGTCGCTTAACAGAACTACTTACTAATGGAAAATAGCTTTTGGGGACAGGTGATGGTGATTCTTAAAGATGTGTGGCCTTACGTCCACCCATTTTAAATAATTACTGCCATTTGTCCCCACAAGCAGGCGGTCGCAATAGACAGGTTTTACTGTATACGCTATGGATATTTGATGAATATCAGTTCGATGTTTGATTGGTCAGTTACGTTATAATAAATAGGCATTTTACCACGTGATTACATTGAATTCGGGCAAACTATTGAAATTTGTCCAAGAATGTGATAACTTATAACTCATACATACTCAACTTGATCTAGAAACTCTGGGCTTTATGTGTCTCGTTAGAAACCCCAATTGTTGCATGATCCAATTTTGTCCGGGATGATAGGGGGTTTCCGGGGTCACCGCTTCTGCCTTCCTTGCATATGTGGCCGAAGGCTGTTCTAAGTGATGACATCCTGCTGTGCGTCTCCTTCACTGAAAGTAAATATAAGGTCTCTATAGAAGTCACATTAAGTTTAATAAGTTGGTCCAGATATAGTGGATGATCGCTACCATGAATGCATTATTTATAAAACAAAAGGCTCGGCGGTGTCTATCACATGTCGTTTCAAATGAGGAAAATTTGAAGTCAATATACCCGACAACACATACAAGACAAATCATTTAAATTAGAATTCCATATAGGCGTCAAAATGCTGAAATTTACTGTTCTAGATGATGTTTCAAAAGAGTCTTCAACCTGCTAAGCAGTATATGGAGAAAATTTCAAAAGATCTTTCTAAATATAGGAAACTAAAATGGCTGCCATTCAAATCATTCTATCGGCTTCCTTTGAACACAGTTATATCTCTAAGCTGTAAGGATGCTCCCTGTCAAATATAATTCAAATCATTGGATCTGGAGAATAAATTGATTGAAAAAACCCTTAATTGATATATGGACAGACCGACAATGGACAGTTTTCATTCCATAATCTGACGTCGCCTTTCAAGCCAGGTGAGCTAAATAGACACACGCCTGAATTTTAAATCGCGGAATAAAATAACCTGTATGACATGTATATTTGATATGTGGTGTGGGCGCATGCGTATCTGGTGTTTTATGGTGTGTGTTTATGGTGCATATATTAGACGTGTGTAGGTAATTCTAGCATCCGTAAGTGCGTGCGTGTGTGCGTGCGTGATGCGTGGGACCTTTGAAATTGTGAATTATATATAGTCTACCTCTATTAATAGACCACTCACGGAGCATAAAATGTGGTTTCTCAAAGCAGGTGGTCTCTTAATACGTTGTCAAATGTATTGTTTCATTAAATTTGGTAATTGAAGAAAGTGATCTGTTAAGGCAGATTACCTCTTAATGCATTTGCTCTCTCGGGCGTTTGACTGTAGATTGCATTCAAATTAGAAGGCATGAGCTATGCGTGCTATACCAATTTATGTCAGGCATGGTAGCAATCATCTGTTCATGCAACATGCTCATGAAAGCATGGTGATTGCATTTTGATTCCACATGTACATTTCAATACTACCTCATATACATACCTGTACAGCCAAGTTCTTTACTTATTTCTTCACATATTTAATTTTGTATGTTTTTATACCTGCGATTTCTCCGCTACGATAGGAAATTTTTTTACTCTACGACAATGCAGGATTTCCTACGTTACGTTATGTTACGACAGAATCGGTTAAAATCGTGTCGTGTGAGCCCTCACACTATGCGATGTGTTAGGATGTCGTACGCTGTCGTGTCGTATCCTAAAGAATTGTACAATATCGTAGCGAAATCGTGTCATCTGTGGGCGACTTTTTTAAGTGTGATACCATGGGTTTATTCGTCTGGGCCATAATCCTTACGATCCTATGGTCTAACTAGTTCTAGACGCTATATGGCTCCAGTATAAAAGCTTGGGAGCAGTATGATCCGGATGATCATGGCACGAAACAAACAGGCCCAGTGGTACACATTAAGGAATATGACTGAAAACCATTAATATTGACCCTCTATGCTATAGGCCTAATTCGGCATAAAACGGTGACATTTGAAATGCATTATTACGTTATGCCAGTCGCTGTAGTGGCCCTTCTAAATGTTTGTACCCATTAGAAAAAAAATCACGTGAAATGTCACCGTGTGTGTTGATTAAGATAATTATATAGGGGCGCGCTTTGCTAGCTATATTACTATGTGTTATTTAGGGGGAGTGCACATCAAACCAGCGCAGATTTTGAACACCACGTTTATTAAGTTACGGTGGGTATAGTTAGAGATTTAATAAGAACCGAGAATAATCATAATATTGATCTTTTATTATTGCTGTTGCTACTACTACTACTACTACTACTACTACTACTACTACTACTACTACTACTACTACTACTACTACTACTACTACTACTACTACTCAATAAAAGCAAGCCCGCTCAGAGATAAATATATAAGTAAGGAATTAAAGTAATTGACACAATTCACGGCCACGCCAGCACTTAGTTATATAAGGAAAAGAGATAGCAAATCCTTACTATCCCGGTTTGGACTACTGTAAAATTTGTTAAAATTTTGCTGAACTCGACCAAAGTTGCAGAATCCTAGTGTACACTCACACCATGTATTATTCATTGCCCTTATGGGGAGAGGGTAATCATTTTTGAAATCAAATATATGGGAATAAAATAACATTACTATCGACATAGATATTATAGATATTATATATTGTTCTGGTATATCTCCACAGCTGACAAAAAAAATCCACCGTCAAACTATCAAAGGATCCCTGCCATGTCTCTAGAAGGTAAAGTAGGGGTGGTGACAGGAGCCGCCAGAGGAATCGGTTCTGCTATAGCAGAGGCTTTGTTACAGAAAGGAGCCAAGGTTGGCGTTAATCATTGTATCAACAATCCCTCTCTCTCCCTCTCTCTCTCCCTCTCTCCTCTCTCTCACTCTATGCCACCCTATCTCGCCCCCCCCCTCTCTCTCTCCCTCCCTCCCTCCCTCCCTCCCTCCACCCTCCCTCCCTCCCTCCCTCTCTCTCTCTCTCTCTCTCTCTCTCTCTCTCTCTCTCTCTCTCTCGGTCTCTCTCTCTCTCTCTCGCTCTCTCTCTCTCTCTCTCTCTCTCTCTCTCTCTCTCTCTCTCTCTCTCTCTCTCTCTCTCTCTCTCTCCATCCATCCATCCATCCATCCATCCACTCTCTCCTTCTCCGCAACGCTCTGTCATCACAGAATTGCATCTTTACTGTCTCTCTCCCTCCCTCGCTCGCTCCCTCCCCCTCCCTCCCTCCGCCTCTCTCTCTCTTGCTCTCCATCCATCCACCCACCCTCTCCTCCTCCGCACCTCTCTGTCATCACAGAATTGCATCTTTACTGTTATGTAAATTGTCTCTCCACACGGAGATTGTAGCAGGAATTCGCGTGAGTGGGTGCGTACTGATTTCCTGAAGAAGCTTCGTTATTTGCGCATGCATATCCGCGTTAGTGAGTGTGTACGTACGTGTGCATGAGTGCAAAACTCAAAGTCAGCGTTCAAGATCTTGTTTTGTAACTGGAATCTGTATTAACGATAGTGATGTCATAACTCGCCAGGAAGGGTTGTGAGACTTATAATAGCCATGTCTGTCCGTCCATCCGTCCGCCCACCACCCCACCCACCAGCCATTCCATCCGCCCCTTAGTTCCTTCGTCCATCCATCACTCTGTCCATCCATCACTCCGTCCGTCTGTCATTATATCCACCTGTATGTCTGTCGGTCTGCCGCAAAATATGTTGAAGGGATCTGCACCAAACATGGCTGCGAAGGTGGGCTTGGGGTCCCCGAACAAGTATAGTCATTTTGAGTTGAAAAAGGCTAAGGTTAATGTCCTCTGCAAGGTAGAAAAAATATCCGGCTTGAAATGTCAAGTTATGTCGAAGGAATCTTGACCAAACTTGGGTGAGAATTTGCCTTTTGGGCGCGACAGAACTGCATGGATTTTGGATCTAGAGGCCAAATGTCAACTTCAAATAAAAATAATTATCCCCTTACATTTGGAATGGTATAGTTATGGTATTGATTTTCCTTTATCACTATTTTTCTAGGAAATACCTCTCCAAAACTGCAGCCGAGATCCGTCATTATACGGCTGAGATATGCTCCGGATATTGTGTCTTGAGGCAGCTTGTGTGTGTGTGTGCGTGCCTAGTGCCCGCATGTGCGTGAATTGGTGTGTGTGCGCGTGCGTGGGCGCGCGCGTGCGTGCGTGCGTGCGTGCGTGCGTGTGTGTACGCCTGCCTGTGTGCATGCTTATGAGTAGTGAGGTCTATCAGAAAAATGGGAAAAGTGGAACAATTTCTTTATATATTTGGACCAAACTTAGGTGGTGTGCACATTTTGGATATAGGCTACCAGCCAGATATATATTACGTCAGTTTGATTTACCAATATAAATATATGACAAAAGTAATGGCTGATTATTTTGCCATTGTTTCCAATGGCGAAATAAACTTGTGTCCTATATTCTCCAGAAACTATGTCAAACTGACCAAGTTTTTATGGAGCTGATAGCGTGTGCCCAAAGGTTTGGTGCACACGAATAAAGAAATTTCAAAATTATTATCATTTTCCAATTGTTTGCACAGACAGCAATACTTAATGTAAGGAGCTGTAACTCTATGACATGTTGACAATTTAACATGATCGTAACAAACCTGAAACATATTGCTAATATCAGCCCTCTCCAAAAATTTAGAATTATTGTAACTATGGCATATGATGGGCCTCTAGGATTAGGTAGCCTCGACGACCATTGTAACGCAACTATTATTTACACTAACCTCTGTGATGTCATTTCGGATGTGAATATTCATTAATGTCATCGCCATCTTGTCGACATTATAAGTTGTTCTAATTTTAAATAGGACTGACCTAATCATAGTGAGACAAGTAGTATGGCCGATTTAGACAGGGAATATTAAATGACACTGACTGAGTCATTTTGCAATGATGACGTGATAGCTCCATTTAATGCTATAGATAGATAGGCATCAATTTAAATATATGGTTTGTACTGGTTGGAATTGATGATAGTTTGATCCAGTTGATGTTGAAAATAGTATTAGAATGATTAGACTTACCTCGAGTATAAGTTGCTGTTGCCATGTCAGGTACTTGTCTCCTGATGATGTTGCTATATAGCAGCCAACAACGAAGGCACACATATTATTAACCACAACACGATGTTAGAATCATGCTAGATTTTAAATGCTTTAGTACGTCTAGAAGCTGGTGTGTTTGTCAAGCGAAATTTTGATAATCAGATTATCTGATATTCAGTGCACTGTACTTTGGACCCAATTGGCAAAATTAGTATTTTAAATTACTAGTTTTCGAATGTCTAGTGAAACCTCTGTGGTTTATACAGGATTGAATATAAAATCTGTGCAGCTTTGACGGATTTGATGCAGGCCTATACTAAGAAAGACTTGCTGGCATTATGTGTCTCAATACCTTGTAAGAGTTCGTTAAGACATTGTTTTAAAACATGGAGCCTAGATTTTACCCAAGCTCACGTGTGATTAAATTTACAGTTCTCTGTGAAGTTAGTAATAGACGCATGTGATTTGGAATCGCCACTTACACTCACTCACGGTTTTTCCAGAAATAAGGCATCGTGTACGTTCCAGATCAGACGTCAACCCATAATACACTTTGATGGATTCACTCAGTGAACCCCAAGGTCTGCACATTATATTGGAATAGGAAAGACTTAGTCATAGAGATGTCAAAGTTAAATTGGAATCGAAATTAAGCATGCTATTTTCAGTTGATTGGCAAGTCAAAGTTATCACCAAGCCATCAAACTGTCCTGTTTGTACTGGATCAATCCAGATAATAATTGTGCAGATGGAAGTTTCTTGAAGAGAGTAAGTGGAGATTGATTAAGTCATAATGAGGTAATGCATGTAAATTACCAATCACCCTCCACGGCTCGGAAGAATCACCAGGAGAGTCGCACGTATTTTAAATCCATTTTTGTGTATACAAGAAGCTGATGCTTACAATCGAGAACACTCACACAACTTGTGTTCCTAGTGCTATCGTAGTGAGAACTGTCTTAGTACGAAATTGTTATAGTTGGTAAATTGTAAGTATTAGTCTAGTCAATTATAGAGGTTAATCTGAATGTTGATCAGATTATTGCTTCAAATTATTAAGTTGTGTTATAAGTTTAAAAATCTATATTCGTTAGTGTTATCAGTAGTCACGTTAGTTCTTGAATAGGCAATTATTAATGTGTCGAGAGAAAGGTAACGTTTCTCCCGATTCTGAATCTTCGAGACCAGTCAACTTCAGACTCCGACCGACGTCTCAAGTCAGCTTACGAACTATCACATTTCTTCAAAATGTATTTCTTATGTGATCCAAAACTGTAAAAATATGAAATGTTTTTGTTCATCGAAACTCTGTAAGGTCGTAAGAGGTAATTATACAATCTTTTGTTGGTACTTTTACTGCTAAATTTTCAGATCTTATTAACAATTTACTGCCGAATGATTATTTGCAAATTAACCATTTTACTGTACATATGATCACTTATCAAATACAATTATCATTATTATTATTATTATTATTATTATTATTATTATTATTATTATTATTATTATTAAGGTGTGTATAGCTGATATCATCGAGGCTGGGAAGGACACCGTGACTCAGTTCAATGAGAAGTATGGCAAAGGGAAGGCGATATTTGTGAAATGTGACGTTACTTCAAAGACAGACATGGAAAGTAAATAAAAAACAAACGTTAATTACTAATTGGCTTCATGTTGATTTCAATGAATAAGTTTGTAACAGGGGTTAAACAAGGACATATTTGTCCAATACCTGCGTCATTGATACATTTTTCAATCAGACGGCCATGAGATCAAACGTGTCTATTTTTGAAACATTGCTGCTGAAAGTTGTTGCTGTTGAGTTTTAGCTTTTGACGGCAGCATTGGAACACGTCTTCAGGTGAAAGCTTCCACACAGGTTTTTAAAAGGTTCTTCCCGTAGAGCCAGAGCTATTGAAGAATGTCTATTTTGAAAACAATGTTGCTGAAACTGGTTCCTGTTGTGTTTTAACTTTTGGCCCCAGCATTGGTATACGTTTTCGGGACACCCTCGAGAAGCTTCCACCCATGTTTGGAGACGATTGCTCCAGTAGAGCCAGCGTTATTGACAGATGTATATTTTGAAAACAATGTTACTGAAAGCTGTTATTGTTGTGTTTTAGATTTAGACGCCAAAATTGGTATATCTCTTTGGGATACCACGGCCAAGCTTCCACCCAAGTTCGGAGAAGATCCATTCAGTAGAACTAACCTTATTGGAAAATGTTTATTCGTTTCTGAATCGGGCAGAATGGTCTAGATTATTGCCATGATTGGAGTGAGCGCAAAGAAGAAGAAGAAGAAGAAGAAGAAGAAGAAGAAAAAGAAGAAAATATTGCTAAAAGCTGTTGCTGCTGCAAATATAGATTTGGACACTAACATTGGCATACGTCTTTGAGACCCCACAGGCAGGCTTCCACCCAAATATGGAAATATCCCTTCAGTAGAACCAGAATTATTAAAATGTTTTAAGAACGAGAACAACCAGCACTCCATGCTTGTATTAAGCCTGGCGACTAGTGACGCGGGAAAAGCCCTGTAGGTGGGGCTTAGAATACACCTTCCGTGTCCTCTGCGTGTCGTAAGAGGCGACTAAAGGAGGTAAGGGTGAGGTAACCCTGACAGAAACCTCGAGTGCTGAAGATGGAGGTTCCAGGCCGCACGGCGCACTCTAATAAACCATGGGTCCACGCACTTAACGCTTACGATCATGTCGATAGTCACTTACAGGACTGGCGGTATGATCAGCGAACGAAAAGAAGAAGATAGGTGAGATGTTCCATTTTGGCGGAAAGGATGGAATCTAGTATATAGCGTATTAAAGTATGCTGAGTACAGACATGTGATTCGGGCAATGAAACCTATTCAAAATGGAGGTTACAAAATGTCAGCATTCCGAGCTCGAAATTCACTTTACTCACGATGTATATGAAGCAGACTGGTTTAATTAGTGTTAAAATAAAGGTTTCTGATGTCGCTGGTTATGATCGTATACACTCAAATACTCTAAATATGTAAATGACTCCTAAAACTATATTTAGATTTAAAAGAGAGATATATCATCATTTATCCTCTCACATGATTTCAATGGCCTTCCGGTTCAGTGTTTTCGCATGAATTTAAAAAAAAGTAAAATAGCGTTTTCTTAAGTGCCCTAGTCCTATTCCGAAAGAACAAACGAAAACTTATTGCCCAAATCTAAGCACATATTTTAAGCACATACATTTCGATATTTATCTAATTTTGTTACAAAATGGAAATATTTTGTAGACAAGTATAAAAGCTGTGAACATGAAAATCTTCAGAAGTCTACTCTAAATATTAAGTATGATGTGCCATGCTAAACTCGTCAACCCCCATTTCGAGAAAAATGTCAAAAACAAGCGCACGTATCCATTGATTTGTATGTTAATTTGAAAAATTTAAATTTCATAATTTCTTTCATGAAAAAGATATTTACATTCTGTAAAAAAAATGCCTCAAACCCAATAGGATGTTCTATAACATACACAAAAAATCCAAACCCGGCCAATTTTAACTATGTAGTACAAATGTTCCCAATTCATGACGCACGGCCATATACTTTTTCCGCTAAACTGAAAAAATGGCACCAACTTGATTTATTTAGAAATCATGGAGTTACCAGTTTTTGTGAATGAGAAGAATGACAAAAGAGCTGTGCTGTTTCTAGATAGGTCACCTCACGTTTCCAGTGTGTCGTCAGTAGTCCTGTTCAGTTTGGCTGTCTCCTTGAACGCCACATCCATGAACACTTGACTAAGAACAATTACACCAGGACCCCATTCGTCCATTACCCGAGACATAGACAATTGTGAATCCAGCTGTGTTCCATAATGTAAACTCTCTACCATCTGGATTTGTTGATCCTCTCATTTCAGGTGAAACAATGTTAAGCTCAGATGAAACTCAAATGACGTTACTGGGTAAAGTAAATTTACACTCAACAGAAGATGGCAATGATGGGGCAATATCTGATGCCCATCTCACCATAATAGTTTGCAAGATGTTGCCTCCGCCAGCAATCATCACCATTTTGCCAGTCTCTAATGGCATTGTGAATACATTGTGAAGCAGAAAAATGGTTAGGATTTGATTCAGCAGGCACGCCAATCCTGGTGAGGTGCCAGTCTTCATGGTCTCTCAACCCTTGAATGGCATTACAAAGAAGAAACAATGGCACTGGCCTCCCAAGTATAGTGAAGATATGTATTTGGTGATGATGGCTGGACTTATTTATTATACTTACTCAGTTCGATGGATGACTGGCTAAGCGACAACATATTGTGGCTGTGAAGACAACATCTACTATTTCTACTCAAGACAGATCTAATACCTTTCAGGCCTTTGTTACACTAAACAAACTATAAGTTCGCAATATTGGCCAATGATCAGATCCACACGAGTAGCAATATACTATTCTGAAGGGCGATTCCAGAAATATATGGAATTACAGGAAATGCCAGATGATGTTGGACCAAAAATATGAGTACGAAACAAAGCATGTACACAGAAATAAAGTATTTTGTCAATGCAATCGATTAAATGGAAACTCCATTTTGCGATGGCAGTCTGAGGTAGTGACGCTGGAGACCAACGCCACTGTGTCTGAGCCACTGGTGAAAAGCTAGACAACACAATACCGAACTTTCGTCGAGGATTGACTCTCGGGGTCATCAATATGCCTAATATGACCTAATCCACAAGAACGGTTTATCTTTGTTCAAATCACACCAGAAAAGGAATAGTAGAACGAGTAAATAAATCGTTAGCATGAAAAGATGTGTGCAATAGTTCTCTAGACAGTACATTTTCTGTCAGTCCCGCGATAGAGACCTCGATTCTTCAAGCATAAGAACCATCCATGGCCCCCCATAATGTACCGAGAACCACGCAATGCACCAAGTGAAATTTGGTGGAAAGTCTGGACCAAGTAGTATATCGGCCCATTGATAGCCCAGTCGTTGACATGAAGAGAATTGACATCCTCGGGTCACACGATATTGAACAGATGTGTCCCCATTTGGGTACTTGTCAAAACACGTCTCCTCACTCATATTGCCAAAGAGCAACACGTAATGGCAATACTTATGTGAGATGCTCTGAGTACAAGACTCCCTCAAAACCTGCCAACCTTCCTGTTGTGATGAAACCAGAGAATGATGTCTTATAAGTCACGCCATGTGCGCATGATGTGAAATATTGCACCACGCCTTCCACGCATATCACTTTATCAGAAAATTATGATCCATGCCACAGATACACGCATGATAACTCCGGTTCTACGGAATGGATCAGCATCAACCTTGGAGGGGAGTTTGGCTTTCGGAGTCCCGAAAATTTGTACATTGTCTTAACCTGTCTTTTGGATCAAAAGGCGAAGATCATCGAAAACGTAAAAAAATGTTCGCCGAGATAATTCAAGTTGCAATGACTAATCTTGGGTGGATGGTTATCCTTGGGGTTGCCATGCACTGACGTGATTGACTTGGGTGGGTGGGTGAGGTGTGTGTGCGTACGTGCGTCCGTGCGTGCGTGCGTGCGTACGTACGTACGTGCGTATGTGTGTGAGAGCGCGCGTGCGTGTGTGTGTGTGCAACACGTCATGGTCGAGGGCAAGTTAATGCCTGTAGTGTGAGATTCGAAACCCTTCGAAATGTGTGTTATTTCATGTTTTGTTTACATTTTAACCAGATCTGTTTGACAAAGTGAAGTCGGAATTTGGTCTGCCAGATATTTTCTGTAATAACGCCGGAATCCAAGACGACGAAAACTATGAACTGACGATCCAAGTCAATCTGGTATGTTTATGTATTATATATATATATCTCGTCGCGCCTAACTATGAGGGATGCGTGGAGAGAGAGAGAGAGAGAGAGAGAGAGAGAGAGAGAGAGAGAGAGAGAGAGAGAGAGATGGATGAGGGATGCGTGGAGAGAGAGAGAGAGAGAGAGAGAGAGAGATGGATGAGGGATGCGTGGAGAGAGAGAGAGAGAGAGAGAGAGAGAGAGAGAGATAGAGAGATGGATGAGGGATGCGTGGAGAGAGAGAGAGAGAGAGAGAGAGAGAGATATGGGATACTAACTAGGTATGGAGGTAGGTATGGAGTGAGAGGGATGGAGTGAGAGGGATGGGGGTAGGTATGGGGGTAGGTATGGAGTGAGAGGTATGGAGGTAGGTATGGAGTGAGAGGGATGGAGGTAGGTATGGAGGTAGGTATGGAGTGAGAGGTATGGAGGTAGGTATGGAGTAAGAGGGATGGAGGTAGGTATGGGGGTAGGGAGGAGGGAGGGAGCTAGGGAAGGAACGGGAGATGGAGCTGGAGGGAGTGGGAGTGGTAGGTTTATGCGTGGATGTGTAGTATTTTTCGATGCTGTAATTGTAATGGTATCTATCTCCAGATAGCAGTTATACGAGCAACAAGAATGGCGATAGATCGCATGTCAAAGAGCAATGGGGGCAATGGCGGCCTGATCCTAAATGTGGCATCAATCGGAGGTAATATGCATGCCGACATCATCGCTGTGAGTGTCATAAACTACAGTTTATCTACTGGCGTTAAAGAATATGGACTCAACGTGACAACACATATAACTGTTTACGGAATTGCCTTCAAACTTGGCAGAATCACTGTCAATCTTAACAAGTAATTACCAAGTCCATCGCAACTCCTAAATGTTAGTCCTAATTAGAGCAGGTTACCTTAAATCGATTGCCGATAGTGGTATGCAAATATCGGGAGTTTCCTCATCATCGATAACATCTGTGACACATCGTGTTTAATTTTATCACACGGATACACCTAAACACTCAGGTGCACATGCACGCAATAGCGCGTGTACTCGACTGCAATACCATATTCCCCTTTCAGGGCGAGGGTAATTAATATTTTCTCAAAAGTTAATCTTCAGCATCAAAAGCTGCCTCTGCATCTAACAGAGTTATGTGGGCATGTGCATTTCTTGACCTCAATTCTAGAACAGATTCTTGTATTAGGATGGCGCTGTACAGTGTACCCTGGTGATATATTTCTTGTGAAGCCAAACTGGAGTTTATGCTACATCGCTTGTATGTATAATTGAATTCTATCTCTCAATATCAGCTCTAGTATTTCAGTGATTAATGGTGTAACTGTAATACTTCTATAGTTTGAGGCCTGACTCTTATCTCCTTACTTCTTACAGACTGGGGTTAGCGTTTCTGTTTTCAGTAAGTACGGGAGATCTCCTATGTCAATAATTGTGCTTATAATTGCATGTAAAAGTAAGAAAGCTGTGCTCCACCTTAATTCTGTTTGCATCAGGTGCCTTTCCAGTATTAAGATTTGATACTGCACATTGTATTTCTGAGGTAGTTGCTGGCTGTAATTGCTGCTGTTGACTCCCACATATTAGATTGGATTAGCAGGTCTTCAAGCTCTCTGCCCGTAGCTTCTGGTTTTGAGAGGGTTCAACGGTGTCGCTTACCTGCTGAAGTGTTCATGCCACCCTCCTAGAATATTATCCTTTGAGTAGACGGTACTTTCGACTATGAGTTGTTTAGTGCGAGAGGTATTTCATGGCGCTGGTTTCGTACTAACTTGTGGAAGAATGTACTGCCCGTGGAGTCGGCATGAATAATGTACCAATCCAGAGTACTGACGTGTAGGATGACGTCATAATAATTACGTCATAAATGTTTATATATGGACCGTCTTTAAATCTTAATAGTCAGACACGTTGTAAGAATTGTATGTCTCTACTATCTAATAAACATGCTGTTGAATATTTTGAAACTAATTTGACTGGGCGCTGTTGCTGCCATAGTCAAATTAATTTCAAAATATTCAACAGCTTACCTGTATAGTTTTCTGGAAATTGCTAGTCAGGAAGTTCAGAGATCAATCCCAACACGAGCGATGTGTGGGTGGAGGTTAGCTAGAGATGGGCGGGGCATACTAAAATGGAAAGGTCCATTCTCTATAGCTTCCTGGCTGTAGCTGCCGCTGGCCTTTGTACTTGCCAGAGTGGTCTTGATTTCTTGGTGAGCCTGCACAATTCCATTTCCAGTGAGTTGCTTTTTTTTACTGGCGACTGGAAACAAGAACCGTCAGTTCAATTATGTCACTGACATCTAAAATCTTACGTGCTGATCCCTAGTCAAGTCAATTAAAGGGTTAACTTTCAGTACGAGTTTTGAATGATTCAATATTCGATTTTGGTTAATATTGATTAAATCGAATATTGGATCATCTTTAACTTGGATCGAATAACAGCACTTATGATTTAGGAGCAAAAATCCATGTTATTCGTCAGTCATTGAAATAAGCCACATCGGGTCAATTCGCTGATTCTCTGTGTTTTATTTCAAGAACTTGACTAACCGACGGAGGGTTGTATCAACAAAGACTGGTCGCTTACCAATCAAGGTTGTCCCAATCTAAATTTGACCTCGTCAGATTAGGTGTCTTGTTTCTTCACGTTGGTTTCAACGTTTTGACAGATCACTGACAACATTGGTCTAAAATAATATTAAAACCTAAGGGTTCTATAATATCAGTTGAATATGAGTAACTACTTGATGTTATATAGTTCTGTAGAAACGAATACACTTTAACAATTTTACAAAAATTTACTTTGGTTATATTCTTTAAATCCCATTAACGTCTGAATTATCAGATTAAAAATTCAAATAGTAATTCCAATTTTCTTACTAATCAATCGCGCCAAATCAAAGAGGAAAATTCCAAAACATATTGGTTACATTATTTTCCTCTGAATATGTACTTGTTATCAGATAACGGGAACATAACCTTTAACCCTAGACAAACTTTGCCTAGATACTGTTAGGCAGTCTTTCATGACGTCACAGCCATCTAGAGCGTCTTTCAAACCAAATATCCGTTTTCCGTGGATTGAAAGCTTCGTCCCATATAGCATCTTGGTTAATCCTCAAAATGAGTTTCATGGTTGTATGAACGCGCCTCTTTTCCCGTTACAAGTGAGATATAATATGATTTTTTAATCGCATGCATGACTCTATATGTGGCAGCTGGCGAAGATTTATTTTCTCCATGTTCAAGGGCTACCGGAATACTCACAGCACTTAGATATGCCTGGTAGATGTAACGATTGTTTTTGTATTGTTATTAACAGGGTTAATATGTCACGAAGGAATGCCAGTCTATGCTGCATCCAAGCATGGCGTGATAGGATGGACTCGCTCACTAGCCGTAAGTTAATCCGATTAATAATAATAATAATAATAATAATAATAATAATAATAATAATAATAATAATAATCATCATCTTTATTTACAATAATGATGATGATGATGATGATGATGATGATGATGATGATGATGATGGTGATGATGAGGATGATAAATCTGCTGTTGCAGCTGCTGCTGCGGCTGATGATGATGATGATAAATCATCTACTACTACTACTACTACTACTACTACTACTACTACTACTACTACTACTACTACTACTACTACTACTATTCAGAGGTGGATCCTTGGAGTCGAGCCGTCTGTTCCAATCCGGCGTGCCCTTTCTCCTCACAACACATTTCAACTGTTGCACTAATTGCACCACAGTCACTACACATTCTAATACATCCGTACGCCCGTAGTTGGTCTCTATTTAATCTATAGGTACCTGTCCACTAGTTTAGAGATTATTTCTATTTTAAACCTCAGTGTCTATTGACGTTGTTGCAGTCTTATATTGGAAGTCATACATGTAACCGCCCAGGGAAGCTATTGCCGCCCGGGATAGTTATGTAGCACTAGTTTCCGGCATAAGGCAGCGACAACCTTGAGCCCAAGAAGTTATTGGTTTGGTTGGAATCTATAACGTCCTTGATTCAGGTCCTATTCACTCCATATCTAGGCTGGTTTTATTTCGATCTACTATTGGTCGCTTCCCCGCTTTTTCGTTCGTTCGTTCGGTTGGTTTTATTGGCTGCTGGCGGGTGTAGGTGCTGTATGCCGTGTAAAGGAGGGGGTAAGATGGGAGAGGGGATTTCTTTATTTCTGTCGGATGTTGGATGGGGATGGAGGGCAGTCTGTGAAATTAAATCCAAAAACATAAATTAGGCAGTAAATTTTGAAATACAAAAAATTAAGAGACAACACTGAAAGATATTACTATCAAATAAACATAAGTAACTTAAAATACTGATGGCATGTGCTACCTAAACAAGAAACGGGGAAAACAGAAATCTAACAGTCACGTCGCTAAACACCCTTCATACTTATTGAGAGGTCGGGAACTCGGACTCGGAACTAAAAGTGATGCTAAGATATAACTGATACTGGTTTGATTATGTAGACGTATCGGGGCTTGTATCTTACTGCAGAAGATTCTCTGGGTTCGGAAAAGACGAAGTGTCTTTCTTTAATCACAGATTGAACTTAACACTTAATCATGGATTTAACGAATATATTTTATTAAATGATATAACTGAATAAAGCAAATAAGTCGAATTGCAGACTGTAAATCAATCTAAACTTTATCTATACAAACTTGGTTCCAAATTATCAATCGATAAATACAAGAATTACAGAGACTAACTAATTTAAATACTAAGTAGACGTTTACAAAGATGTACACTGGCTTCAGGATCATTGGATGACGGAGTGATGTCGAAGCACTGTCGATATCGTCTTATATAGGACAAAAGGGTGTTCATGACTATCGTCATACAGCAGGAGCAAAAGAGGTAGTCCGGATTCTGATTGGTCAAGCCTCATTGCTTACCCAATAGAATCCCCACACACTCGCTTGAAGATGCGTGTGTTCGACTAGTTCTGACTAGTTATCGCTGGAACCGTTCTGAAGGGTGTATCATAACATCTTGTTGATATTGCACCACACTGACGTCATGTTGATTTGATTCCAAGCATAGTTTCATGTTATTTAGCTTGACAGCTCGACCACAGACTTCTACCTGAATCCCTAGGATTCACTCATATATGGTTTGTCTAATTAGGCTTTGGTAACATGACGGTCACAGTACCCCATCATTCGGTGATCTCTAACCTAGCACGTACTACGGATCTGGTCACGGGAAAATCCGTACCCCACGCAGCACATGAGTCAGCAGCACCTGACAAAGTTCGATCGTACTAGCCAACCGGTCATTTAACCACTGCCTCTATTCAATATATTTCCAGTCATAAGGTTCTCAAAATTATCAAAATAGCATGTTTGTTAAATAGTACAGACATACAATTCTTACAACAACGCTTAGTCCGTCATCAATTACGCGTTCATGACGATCTTAGCTACGTCATTCATGCCACGTATTTGATTATGACACCATATGATTTACGGAGAAACTGGAATCCAACATTGTCACATCCATTCAAATCGTAGTGGGCGTAGAGGTTATTTCGAGTTTTATCTCAAAGCGTCAACTATTTCAGCTCACAGGGTCACTAAATGCATTGACTAAACAGAGTGTAAATGTATGAGTAAGCACCTATTAGTGCGATCTAGTTTATTGTTGCTATTATTACAGATGGCAAGAGATGTGAATGAGAAGAATGGCATTACGCTTCAGACACTTTGCCCTTCCTTTGTGCTCACGGACATGGTGATGAGCGCACTCGAGGAAGTTCCGGCTGAGAAAAGAGACGCTATCACGGAGTTTATTGAAAAGAATGAAGGTTTTCTGAGGTAATACTCTATAAGAGGCAAGGAATATAGGATAGAATCTGCCAATCGCGTATCTAACGTCATGATCGAATACATCACTAGCCGACATCACAATCATAATGGCGTATAGCTGCGTCATGAAAGTCGATGCGGGTCAGGAAGTGTAGAAATTGTATGTCTTGAAATTTAGATTCTGGGATTTTCAGATTTCAAGGTTTTAAATCGATTCCAACATGCATAAAGATTGGTTGGAGCGTAGCTAGAAATTGACCGTTCCGGTTTTAGCTATGCCCCACCCATAAGCTCCACCCACACCTCGCTCGTGTTGTGATCGATCGATCTCTGAACACCCTGATTATCAATTTCCAAAAAAACTACACAAGTAAACTGTTGAATATTTTGAAACTATTTTGATTGGATGCTGCCTAAGGCAGCAACAGCGCCCAGTCAAATTAGTTTTAAAATATTCAACAGCATGTTTATTAAATAGCAAATAATTACAAAGAAATACAATTCATACAACGTATCGGGTTTGATGACAGTCTATATGGAATCCTTTGTGATGAAATGATTATGATGCTATCATACACGCGCTGAGCTGATTATAACGTCATATGAGGTCTGATGATTGATGGATACTTTGGAAAGGTGAATTGACGGTGCAAGGCTAGAAATGGATCCCCTCAGAGGAGGTGCTGACTCACGGATTTGCACTCTGTTTTGTCAATGCACATATTGATGCCGGTGATATAGATATTTGACTCTTTCACCAAAACTACCATAATATAAATGGATGTGCAAACTGAAATTTGGTGATTTTTGCTCCTTGCATTCCCATGATGTGCTCAAAATGCATATTTTGGTATGCGCCTAGTGACCCCGTGGTCTACGTAAGTAACCCTTTGACCTATTACTCAAGCGACTTCTATACCAACATGAATAGATGTGTCAAATTTTGTGGTTCTCTCGGCTTTCATTCATTCCCACGTTATGGCAAAATGTGTATTCCAGTAAGCACTTAGTTACCCTGTGGCCTAGATACTTGACCATTTGATCTGACCCTCAAGGTTCTAGAGCGCTATATTATGAATGGCTATGTCAAATTTGGTGATTCTACATTTTTGCATGCCCGGATATGTGTATTTTAGTAAGAACCTAGCGACTCCTGTGACCTAGATAATTGACATACCAAAAACTCAAAACTATTTCTGTCCACATTATGAATGGGTGTGCCAAATTGGGCGATGCTCCTATTTTGCATTGCTGTCTTATGGCCCAAAATATATATTTTGGTATGCATTTAATGACCCAGTGACGTAGATATCTGATCTCTTGATCAGTAACACCAGTTCTTTCTAGCCAGACCCAATATAATTGCACGTAAATGTACAATTCGTTGATTCTACCTACTTGTATTCCCGGTTGATGTGAGAAATGGGTACTTAGTGACCCGGTGACCTAAACCTTTCCCCGGCTACGTCAACGCTATAGCCAGACCCAATATGGGTGTACATGTTAAATTCGGTGATTTTACTTGTTCGGACTTCCAGAGTTATGGCGATAAATGTGTATTTTGGTATGAACCTAGGGACTCCGTGACCTAGATATTTGACCTTTTGACCTACAACTTAAACTTTCTATAGCCACCCTAATATGAAGAATGTACGTGCCAACTTTGATGATTCTATTCTTTACATGTCCGAGTTATGGCCATAAATGTTCATTTCGGTATGAACCTAGTGTCAGCCTGCCTTAGATAGTTGACATTTTGACATGCGACTTAAAATCGTATTAAGCAGTCTCAATATGAATATATATATATATATATATATATATATATATATATATATATATATATATATATATATATATATATATATATATATATATATATATATATATGCCAAAATTAGTGATTCTACTTCTTGCCCTCGGGATATATGCTCTGGACAAACAGACAGACAAACAGACAGACAGGCGACAGCAAGCCAAATGCTCACACCGGTTTTTATATTAAGCTCTATTTTGCCAATGCACTTAGTGACACTGCGAAATAGATATACTTACCCTTTGACCCGAAAGCCAAAATACTTCTAGCCCACTAGAACTTGAATGTCTATGCCAATTGGTCATTCTACCTTCTCGCATTCCCCAGTTATGGTAAGCATGTGTATTCCGCTCTGCACTTAGTAACTTCGTGACGTAGGTATTTTACCTTTTTAAACTCAAGCTATTTCTAGCCAGATGAAATCTGAATAGATGTGTCAAATTTGGTGATTCTACCGTCTTACGTTTCCCGAGCTATAACCAAAAATGCGCATTCCAGTATGCACTTAGCGAACCCGTGTCATTGATATTTTATCCTTTATGCTGAAACTGAAATTCAAATTATTTCTAGCTCAGCACAATTTGAGCGGATGTGCCAACCTTGCGGCGGACCGACCGACAGACGGGTACCAGCCTTCGGCGGTGTGAGGGAAGATATCAAATGGCCAGCAATATAACACAGCAAAATGTGTTCGCCTGTCGATAGTTATATGTTTAACAGGATGGATGAATGGATGGACGGACGGATGGATGGGCGAACGGAAAGGCGGGTGTGCATGCGGGGAGGTGGGCATACTGGCGGTTGCACGGGTAAGCAGGCTGGCGGGTGGATTAGATAGATAGATAATCAGTTTAAAACCTTCTTTCAGTACTGATGAATGCGCTGCTGGAGCTATGCGACTGCTTGATGACGATGTGGAGAGTGGATCAGCCCTTATAGTTGGCAAGGTCAGAGGTCAATATTTCCATAACTTTGACGACAGCTTCAAGCTATGAGACACTAACTGAATATATACTTAAACAATATTCATTAATATTAATACAATGCACATTTCTGGATAAAACTCTACATGGATATTCAAAGAATGAAATAAAATGTGTCATAAATATGTAAAAAGCTAAGAAATAATCGCCGTTATCGTCGTCGTCGCCGCCGAGGCCGTCGTGTCCTCGTCGTTGTCGTCGTCGTCGTTCCTTCTTCTTGATACTTTAACAACATTGCAACACAATGCAATATCTATTGCTGGTAGTGCATCAGCTATGATAAACGCATTTGAGTTTTCTGAGTTTTACCGGGTGCCAACAAGGATAACGGACACACAGAACGCCATAACACCACCTTGTTATGTGCTAAGCGATTAAACTTAAACTGTAAATTAAGGCCATTGCTCACGAAAAAGAACATACATGACAAAACACAGTGAAGGTCGTTGAACAACTAATTGTAGCCTTAGTCCATTAAAGCATACTCGGGCGTAGTAATGTGTATATTCACAATAATGCGCTGCATAGATTATGACGAATTAAAGTATTATATACGTACTAAGGTGTCGCACTATCCAGCCCAAACACACGGTTACACATTACCCTCTATTGAGAAACAGGATGTGAGTATAAGATTAATAACAATACTTACATACCATTAAGAGTAAAACATAGAATAAAGTAACTGTGCTTCTTTTGCTCCTGACTACCATTGTTCGCGAATCAATTGCTAAGGATAAAGTCAAGCTGAGATAATATACACATGCTGGCTTTAAGAATCGCTTTCGAAATTACGAAGCATGCATCCTTGAACAAGGATCGAATCTGACTTAACATAAGTAGAGATTAAGTAATAATAAATAATATATGACCAATTACAGCTACTATCTATCCCGAAGTTCAAAATAAAGATAATGCTAATCATTGATAGTGTTAAATATAAAACTTGTGTTAGTTTTAAATTGTTAAAGGTGCATATTCACACAAAACTGCCTGAAAATAAATTTTTTTAAATTGTAGTCTTTCAAGAGGCTTAAATCATGTGTCTAGATGTAATGAAACGAAAAAAATCTTAGCATATGATGATTTCATTCCGTACAAATTATTACATTTTTTTAGTTGTGAATTTGAAATAGGGGCTCGTGTCTCTAATTCAATTTTACAACTTAAAATTTGTTTATTAATTCATACGTGATGAAATCATCACAAGTTAAGATTTATTTCGTTTCTTTACATCTAGGCCCACAGTTTAAGCCTTCAAAAGTATACAATTTTAACAATTTTATTTTCAAGCATTCTGCTGAGAATATGCACCTTTAAGGTGCAACTTTTGTATTTGGTGTACTCGTTTAGATGAAGTAAAATACATACAATCAAACCCGCTTAAAGGTGACATGCAAAGCTTTTAAATTGCAATATCCTCATAGCACATCAAAGATAATGGTGGTATCAGTGAGTATGTAAAAACATTTCCTCGCTTAACACTTTAGCCCTCATCAGCCAAAACGGATTCTACAGTAGGCTTGAGAAATGTCCAGTTGCAGATCAAGAGAAGACTATTTTTAAAATTTTCCCGCTGGAATGACTGGCTCGATAACAGTGACAGTCTCGATAAAATAGTCTTCTCTTCGTCTGCAAATTGACATTTCTTATCAGAAAATTTAAATTTTCTTGTATAAATGTAAGTGTTAAAGGGTTAAAACGCAGTATTTATCGCGAAATCTAAGCTTAACGACGCGAACAGAACAATCTACTTTCTACCTTAGTGAGTTACTACGTCGTCACTAGCCTTTAGGTAGCCTCTGTGGTAACGTTTGATGCTCGTCTACTATGCAGGGGCCTGTTTCTAGCTAAGCTCCACCCATTTTGTTCGCGTGTTAGAATCTATTTGCATACTTTGACTCCTGAATTCACAGAAGGTCAATTTCAAGATAAGTATATAGGTAAGCTGTTGGATATTTCGATTCTAAATGGACCGGAGATGTTGCTGCCACCAGCAACACCTTCCAGTCAAATTAGTTTCAAAATACTCAAACAGAATGTTTATTAAATTTGTACTTCATCAAGTACATACAATTCGTACCCTTCCTGACAGACGTATTGATTTTCATGATTATGATTGTGACTTCAACTAATGGTGACGGAATTAGTTTTGACGTCAGATACTTGAGTAACCAATCGAATCGCGCCATTCGTATTGCCGTATTGATACGTTTGTCCTCTCGAAAGATGAACCATTATGACGTCATAATTAAGGTCTGATGGTGATTTCCGCAAACAAAACACTCTTGTGACGTTATCGTGCGATCACCAATGAAATAATCTCGTACTAATGGATCGTTCCAAGTTTATTCATCCAACAGATGACGTCATAATCAGCTACGTGACGTATATAATGACATCACACCCATTATGGCGTCATGAATGACGTAGATAAGTGGGTTGTTGTACGAATTGTATGTCTTTATGATTTAATAAATATGCTGTTGAATATGTTGAAACTAATTTGACTGGGCGCTGTTAGTTACAAAATATTCAACAACTTAACTTTATAGTTTTCAGGAAACTGATAGTCAGGGCATTCGGGGATCGATCAATCCCAACACGGCGAAGTGTGGGTGGATCTTAGCTAGAGGTGGGCGGGGCATAGAAAACAATGGAAAGGCCCATTCACCTTTCCAGAGTATCCATCGCTCATCTGATGTCATATGACGTCATAATCAGCTAAGCGGCAGGTAGGATGACGTCATAATCATTACCTCATAAATGATTATATTTGGCCCGCCTTTAACTCTTAATAGTCCGACACGTTGTACGATTTGTATGTCTCGACTATTTAATAAACATGCTGTTGAATATTTTGAAACTAATTTGACTGGGCGCTGTTGCTGGGCAGCAACAGCGCCCAGCCAAATTAGTTTCAAAATATTCAATAGCTTGCCTGTATAATTTTCTGGAAATTGATGGTCAGAGATAGTCAAAGAATTCAGAGATCGATAGATCCCAAACCAAGCTAGGCGTGGGTGGAGCTTATCTAGAGATGGGCGAGGCATAGCTAAAAATGGAAAGGTCCATTAGGTGTCCAGCGAAATTGTTAAAATAACAAGATATACTACTTTTGAGCTTTTTAAATTATTTATTACCGAAACACTGAACTAAAATAGGCGGATGTTTGTGCAGGTCACCTTTAACAAATCAGCTGTCATAGAATCATAAGACGACGGTTCTTTAGACCACTTCATCTTTGGACCACCTTCCTTAATTCATACCACTCTGATGTTTAAATATTAAACTTTTAAATTAATTTAAAAATTGAACTGGTGTTCATTTTTAACCAGACAGCAACATCGTTCACCAAAATTGTTTAAAACTCGTTTCGTTGCTATTGACACAGTAAATACAATATTGACATCAGAGTGGTAAGGGTTAATGATGATGTGACCCCTAAAAGTTTAGCCGATGGTGAGTATTAAGAGATTACCTGTGAGTATTAAGAGACCACCTGTGAGTATTAAGAGATCATCTGTTTTAGTGGACAGTTGTTGATACCGATAAGGTGGTCTTCTAACACAGGTTGACTGTATATTAACCCGTTAACCCCTAAAATGTAATTTTCTCAATTACAAGATAAATATATATATATCTATATATATCTATATATATATATATATATATATATATATATATATATATATATATATATATATATATATATATATATATATATATATATATATATAAGGTGTTGTATTTCTTGAAACTACTTAGCCCCCTCTTATATTAACAGCGTAGCAACGAGCGAAAAAATGCTACTTATGAGATATCAATTAATTACAATTCAAGATTTTTTAGGAAAATTTTAATTTTTGCAGGCCAAGAAAGGACTAATTTTGTAAAGTTACTAATGAAACTTTTCCTGTACATGGTTATTCGGCACCACCTCTGCTGAGACCGAGTTGACCGGCTTGAACATCAGAGTGGTAATGGTCAAGAAAATTCCTGTTGTACTTAGCCAGTGTCCATTTACAGGCTAGATGATAATTTTTAAAAACCTACCTTTAGAATGACTGGCTCTGTTCATTCCAGCGGTAAATTTTCAAAAATACTGTTATCTTGTTCTACAAATGGGCGCTCCTCAATACCACTGCAGGTGCCATTTCGCCCAACTTGACGATTAACGGCTTAAGTTGACACAAGAGGGGTTTAACTGGAGCCATGTCCTACAACAGATCCCAGTCAAATTAGTTTCATAACATTCAACATAATATTTCTTACACCGAACTTAATTTTAGTTGTAAAGTTTAAAGGGTTACAATTTTGATAATAAACAGACGAGCGATGCGTGCCCAGTGTGCCTTCAACCAAAACTCAAAACAGATTATCAGCCTCCAGGAGATAATACTACTAGACACCACATACCTCGTCCAAACGGGTACATCTATCATCAAATTCACGGAGTAGCTATGCGTTCATCAGAGTCACCAGTGATTGCTAAGCTATACATGTAATCTATTGAGCGACATGCTCTCGCCACAGCCACCCGCCCACAAAACCTCTGGTACCCTTATGCTGATGCCACTTTAACATACTTTCACTGTTACAAGATTAAACCATTCACCGGTCACCTCAACCGTGTTGACCAATGCGCCCAATTCATCAATGATGTATCGTCTACCAGATTGCCAGATTGCCTTCCTAGACACATTGGTTCATGTCAATGATGCTGCAACTACCAAACTCACAGCCTACAGAAAACTAACCCACACAGATGAATATCCAAATTTTAAACTAAATTTATAAACGTCAACCAACCATTAACTGAGCGAGGGATACTTATACCAACGGTCTAACATACCAACCAATGCTGCCGCGTGACTCAACAAACACTGACCAGAGTGATATAACCAATGACAGCCAGTTAGTGCTGAAGAAGTGACCAAGATAGTCATGACAGCTACACTTAAATAATCCACATCCCACAGAGGTAACTAATTGTCCATATTGTAAATTATCCTGAGATTGGGACGATCATTTTTGGAAATATGGGTGACGTAGTATTGCCATAAAACATCAGCCAATCGCAACTATGAATACATATGGCATCATCATATTGCTATAGTAACGAATCCTATTGTTAGAAATGATGAAGCCAATCACAAGCGTCATTAGGGGTTTACAAACTCGCTTGGCTGTTTTAGAGACTAATAAGCCAATCACAAGCGTCATTAGGGGTTTACAAACTCGCTTGGCTGTTTTAGAGACTAATAAGCCAATCACAAACGTCATTAGGGGTTTACAAACTCGCTTGGCTGTTTTAGAGACTAATAATAAGCTCGTCTCTATCACAACATCTCACATAGCGAGAATTTGCAAGCGCCTAATATGCAAACGCCTGTGATTGGCTGAATCGTTTATGACAATGGATCCCTTACCATAATAACACAACGTCACACATATATTAACTGACAGTCTTTTCTTATCACGGAGACAGTGACTGGTATTTGTTCCACATACCGGTATCAATGATTAATCACTTCTTGGTACCTGCTCCAAGCATATTTATTTACTGCCTAACTTTGTTGTTAATACCCATGAAGTTACTCTATCATGTAGCTATTTGTGCTGTACCATAATAACAGTAACACAATACTGACCATTCACTTGACCGTAATGACCCCCCCCCCTTCTGCGCAATAGATGACTTGGTTCTGTCAACTGTTCTTCCTCTTTTAGAACAACACTCTTTTCTGCAATGGAGGAATCAAGTTTTATCTATGCCCCACCCATTCCTATCTAAACCATGCCCACACTTTGCCCATATTGGGATCTATCGAACCCTGGATGATCAGACTCTCAATTCCCAGAAAACGATACAAGTTGTTGAATATTTTAAAACTATGTTGACTGAGTGTTGTTGCTGCTTATGGCGGTAACAGCGCCAAGTCAAATTAGTTTCAACGTATTCAATAGAATGTTAAATGGCAAAGACATGCATTTCATACAACTTGGTAAACATTTAACCATTTATAACAGACTTAATCACATCATTCATGACGTAATTGATTATGACACCAGCCTACATGTGATGTAGTTCATTATTACGCCATATGATTGATCGATAGATTGGATTCATCAGTTAATATATTGCGTCTTAATCTCAATTTTCCATGGCTTGCATCCTGTCGGTACTTGAGTCTAGCCTACAACTGCAAAATGGCAAGCTACATCTATTAGAGCAAAATGTGTAATATATGTAGGAAGCAATAATGAATCAGTTTATCGCATCTAATCCTACAGATGCGGAAATTGATCTACCTGACAAAGCTCCACTTGCATTGTTTGCAACCATACATACATCACAGATAATTCGACATACGAGTAGTGAAGAACAGAATGTAGCTGATGTATCAAATCATGTATCAATTCAGTAAATGTAACTGAAATAAAACAACATCGTGAGATTGCGATTGAGCTAGGAATAAATTGAGAAAACGCAGACCTGCCAGTAGAACAATGAGACACTCTATTGTAGTTTATAGGAAGAAACTGCGATGTACTTGCCAAAATCATAGATGAGTTGGGTACAACCCATATCTATCAGCATCACAGAGCTACTCCTGACATGAGAAATAAGATTGATAGGCAAATAAAGGAGATGCTTAGGACTGATGTGGATGCTGGGAGCTCAACTATGGAGTACTTCCTGCTACCAGAACTCTCATCACATACGAACATAGAGGTAGATAAGCATGAAATAGTCAGTAACTGCTATGATCACTATCCTCTCTCAATTACGCTTAACATCGCAATTTAGCTGCTGGGAATGAAACCGAACCAGACTGTCGATAGCAAGGGCTATAAAGTGTACCTGCAGAAGGCATTGGAAGGACATACGCCTGCGATCAACAATATGCTGGACATATGTACCGTATACGATAAGCTCCACGACATCCTCTATGCAGCCACTACTGCCTCATCACCACAGAGTATCCAAAGAACACCAGAGGCCTTTCCGGCTATGGAATAACGAAATCGCTGATGCTGTCGTGTAAAGCCGCAGCTAAAAAGCAATTGCGCCATGTGCAAAGGAGATCAATAGCAGCTAAGCATAACGCTGACATCCATACTCAGTTGTGTGACAGAAGGAACGATAGAAGACGCTTCTTCAGCCTAATCCGCAAACAGCGAGGCTATGTAGTGCCAAAATTACAGAGCTCAAGGTCCAGAATCATGCATTCCAAAAAGACTGTATTATAGAGGAATGGTGCTCACATTTCTCAAAGCGTAGCCACCTTCAAATAGCCCAGCTGACGTCCACAGGAAAGCAGATCTGGAACTTGATGAAATGATGCTATCTGACATCGAAGCAAGAGAAAATTAATCAATCCAATTCACATACGGCGAAGTGGAGCAAGCAGTCAAGCAGTTAAATAAGGGCAAAGCCTCGGGGAGTGATGACATATCAGCCGAGCACCTAAAAGGAGGTAGGATTGTAACCATGCACCTGCTGGCCCTAATCCTGACTGCTTTTGCCATACCTAAACCATTCTTCAAGGTAGGCCAATTAACACCAGTCGATAAGAAAAAAGGCCAATCCTAATCAAGCTACATAGCGCTATTACAGTGGCGTCAACAGCTTATAAAACTCTAGAAATACTTATGAAATCCGCATCCAACAGACAATACTTAAAACACAGCACCTTCTTCAGTTTTGGTTCACATCCGTGTTATCTCCAATGTACAGCACATTGATGCTCTAGGAGGCTACCTCTGAATCGCGATTCAAGAAGCTTAGCACAAACGTTGCTCTCATTGATGCCAAGCCAGCCTTCAATGTAGTGAGTCATACAAGCCTTGCACGTAAACTGTATCTTGCTGGAATAGAATTAGCCACTTGAACCCTCATTGCAGACCTTCACAAAAATGCTACTCCCACGGCGAAATGACACAGTAAATACTCAGATCAAATTCCTTCAAGGAAAGGTGTCATGCAATGTAGCATGTTATCAACATACCTGCATATCAGCAATCTGATCAACCCCCTATACGCCACCGGTAAAGGTACTTGTATTGGAATGGCACACTCGCCAACGCTGATTTGCGCTGACGATGTCACCTTAATCGCAAACAGTGAATATCATCTACAGCAGCCGATAAACACATCACGCTATTGCAGCACATATGAGCTCTACGAACTGCAGCCATCGACATGCGCTATTCTATCAAACCGCAAACAGGAGAAGCCAACATTTACTCTAAATGGAGAACTAGTATCAGCATCAGGCTGTGCTCTCCACGTAGGCATCCAAAGGAGTGATCAGAACACCAGTGCACGGCCCACCGTCCATGAAAACATAAAAAGCAAAATAAGCAGCTTACTCTCTCTTGGGCGCGGGACTCCACAACATCACTGGGATTAACACCTAACGCCAGTATGCACCTGATTGAGATATACATCCTTCCTGTACTACTCCACGGTTTGAAATACTTATCCGTAACAAGACAGAAATTAATCTGCTGACACGTTCTACCACAAACTACTACTTCAAAGATTAACCCTTCCTGACAAGGCTGTAGACTCATCACCTTATATTCCACTCGGCATCTTACCAGTTGAGGCGCATATACATATGTTGAATCTTATCGTGACCAGAAATATCTGCGGGAACCAGGAGCTGCTTCTATTCGAAGCAGCCGTAAGACAAAGTGTCATGAGAGGATTTGACCAGCACAGCTGGTTTGCAGATATACGCAGGATATTGGCAAACTATCAGCTTCCAACCATCTATGAATTCATGGACATCCCACCAGGAAAGTGTGCGTAGAAGGCCGCTATCAGAACCAGCATACACAAGCAATGGTCTGCAAATCTCAACTCACAGCTGCATCATTATCCTTCGTTAGAATACCTCAATCACTATCCAATTAATTTCTCCTCTGCACATCCATCAGTTGACGCTGTTTATACATAACCTTACGATATACTCCTACTTGCATTTTGACTACAGCTACTGACAGGATGCTACATTCGTCAGCTCAATAGAGCTAAGTTTAGCCGCTACACTGTGAATACAACTTGCCTGCTATGTAATGGTAAACCGGAGGACCTTCAGCACTTCCTGACAGCCTGCACTGCCTTAACTGAAATCCGTTAGAAATATCTCAATTTGATCTACTCTCACCTTTGTGCATGTGCAACACAAGCACGTACAACATCTTGATCAACAACAGCATCCTACCATCATTACTGCTCGATCCTTTTACAAACCAAGCTGCAACTGCCATCATAAACTAGAAATGGCAGTACTTCTACTCATTACACCATGACAGGACCACAAAACTCGCAATTATAATCAGTAAACCGACCAAATGATACATACACGAGCCTGTTTCTAGTTTCGTCATGTTTGTACGTTACGCGCCCGAGGTGCTGCCGTATATTGGAGGGATTTCCAAAATGAACTGAACTGATGGGCACGAATGTTACTGACATTGCACAGAAAGCAGCGGCATTCATGCGTGTTGACATTGGTCAAGCAACAGGCACACTGCTATATATCAATGACAACACCACACTATCTACTATCCGCATAATATTAACTATGTATCGTAATGGAGGCATCAAGTATCTGACGTCATAGCATGTTAGTTATGTGTCTACAGACATGTCATGTTCTTATTTTATTACCTATATGTCAATCTAGATTTAAAAGGCAAACACTATATATATATATTAGACTTGGTCAATTGTCGGGACTTTCATAAGTTTCTTACTATTACTAGTGGGTCGTATAGGAGCTGTCGAGCCTTTTTTTTAGCTGTCGAGTCTTTGTTTATACAGCGCCTTTCGCTTTCGTTTTGCTGATTTAATGTATTTAGGTCTAATGACTATTTTAGAAGGTCTTAATCCATACACTCACTATATACATAGGAATTTATGTATATATAATTTGTTGGGTCCGAAAACCCGTGTTATTAAAAAAAAATCGACCCACCAAACACTTCCCAGATCTATATATGCAATGGCAATAGCTTAGTAAGTTATTGCTATATCTATATATAGGGGTATAACACTGATGACTGAAGTAATGTATCGGAGACACCGATCTTGGTTTTTAGAACCCGACAATTGAGCGATTTTGAGCATATATATATATAAATATATATAGATTGAGATGATAACTGTGATGTTGAGAGTGAGCGAGTGAGTGAGTGACTGCGAGTGTGTCTGCACGTGTGTAGGTGTGTGTGAGTGAGTGCGTGCGTGCCCCAGGGGCTGGTATTACACGTCGATCACGCTGCATTATTTACCTCCTGTGCATATATATGTATGGACAGTTTTGCGGATTGCTTATGAATGTAAAGCTGTTGTCAAGAAATGGTTTCTATTTAGTAATTAGCAAGTGGTCAGCGGAATATTACATGCATTAAAATTTGTTCATTCCTCCAAATACATTTACCGTGTGTAAAATACCCATTATCGGTTTTCAGAGAATTTTTATGTATTTCGGTACCAGTTTCTAACACGGATGTAAATCTGTTATTTATATAACGACACAATGGTGATATGACATCACAGTCTATGATATTACAATAGGAGAGTTTGTCTGCAGAAATAATGATACAAACGTCGCTAAAAATGGAGCATAACATAATTTGTTATAGTCAATCTAGACCTGGTCAAATTCCATTTTTCGCAATACCCAGTATACATAGAGAGCAGCATCACCATTTTCAAAATCAAAATCCTGTATCTTTGCTTTGCAAAGTAGTAAAGCTGATGTTTAAAATGCAAATAAGGATATTATTTTGCATACCATAAAACGTTAAATTTATTTTAGATTTTACCATATGGCCGTGTTTGGATTTGGCATGAGCGTAAAAAAATCAATCTAGCTTTGCAAACAGTATAAGCACCCCATTCCCCTTCTGTGCATCCGTAGAAAGGAATCATTGTTATGTTGGTGAAATCAACATGCCGTGTTTGACAGCAACTGGCAGGTGTCGTCTGCAGCCAAAACTCGACCTGTATGTTTCATTTCTTTACCAGTTATGAACATTTTTATGGACGCTGAAAAAAGTAATGTTGAAAACACATGTTTTTCACACGCCAAATAAAAAGGTAGGTAAACTAATTACTTATTTCTGTTGCATTTTGATAAAATCTTCAAATGCTGTGTAAAAACGATGCATCTATTGAAATAACCATGTTTTTACCATGCCACTGAAACAACGAGTGCGGGAGAACGCAAAAAGAACCACTTGTTAGAACTATAACACTGCTAGAAACAGGTATCCTGACCATATAGGTAGTTATTTATTCGCGCACAGCGTTATAACGCTGTGTAAGCAGGGGGTGCAAATTAATTCTGAATGATGAAAGTATTCAGGTAAAATACGAAATTCCAATTTGTACGCAACGTATGTGAACATTGGTGCTGGGAAGGACACCGATACTCAGTTTAATCAGAAGTATGGCAAGGGAATGCGATATTTGTCAAATGTGACGTTACTTCAAGCACGGACATGCAAAGTAAATAAAAAACAAACGTTAATTCCTAATTGGCTTCTTGTTCAATTCCAATAAATACGTTTGTAACAGAAGAGGTTAGAAAATCCTGATGGTAGAACGATATGCAACATCTTTTAGGTGAGATTTGTCATTTTGGCAGAAAGGACGAAATCTGGCATGTAATGCTTTACAATATGCTGAGTACAGACATGTGATTCGAGCAATCGAGCGTATTCAAAATGGAGGTTAAAAAAGGCCGCCATCCGAGCCCAAAGGTCTCTACTCTCGATCCGTATGTAGTGGGTGTAATTGGTGTTAAAATAAAGATTTCTAATGCCACTGGTTATGATCTTATACACTCAAACACTAAATATGAAAATACCATATTTAGATATATGATCACCCTCACCTCCCCCCCCCCCCATATGATTTCAGTAGATTTCCGGTTCATAATTCTGATGGGTCACTCCACCGGCTCTGACCATGGAAAGGCTGAAACAATCAAGGAATGGTTCCAAGATCGGTTCACTGATACGAAAGGTGTTCAGTTTATTTTGTCACAAATTTCAAATAAGTATTTAATCAACAATAATTTATCGCAAAATAATTTCATTGCAGAAGATGTTCAATTTGAGACCCATGAGCATGATATATCAGTCTACAGCGCTTAGGCCAAGAAGAAAGGACTTTATTGATCACAGTTTGACTTAGTGCCTTCCATTCGGTTTTGAGAGCACGTTTTAGACTGTTAAGATTTGTAACTTTCCGCTTCTGTAGACGGCGCTTGACAATCCTCCAGATACTAAAGTCCATAGGGGCAGCATCCGGCGACTTCGGCATCCATTTTTCAGGGCTAATGAATTTAATATTGTTCTGCTTTAAGTATGTTAAGCTCTTTCGTGAAGTATGAGAGGAGGCACTATCTTGGTGAAAACCCATGTCCTTCTGTTTGTTCCCTGGGAATAATTTGGGAACATCATGTTTCAAAAAGGGTCTCAAAACATGTTTGATGTAATAATCAGCATTGATTTTGTCGTTCTTTTCCGATGTTATTCTTCACGCGATAAATGGTCCTCACACTGACACTGATATTTTCTTTCAAAAGTTCATTTCTGATCAGTGACGGCGTCATTCCCCTCCTGGATAGAGAATTATACCCTCCGCTCTCTCGCTTATTTTATGTCTTGGCATGTTGAACACTTTTAACAAACTAAACTAGCGTGTCGGTAAGCTGGTGTGCTTTGTAAAAAGGTATTGTGAGTGAGACAATTGACCAAAAGTGTGCAGCAAGAAATCGTGCAATGTTGTGACAAAATAAACTGAACACCTCTCGTACTAACATTGACACAGCAAACGAACCGCTACCCACATTTTACGGGGGCCACCGCAATCATCTGCCAAACCAAATCCTCGCTGGCCACACAGTCTAACATCAAATGCAGCAGCAGTCTAACGATATGTGAGGGTAGCACAACGGCGATGGTCTATGTTTAGACATGTTCTTAGAATGTCAAAAAATGCCCCTGTTCAGAAAGCCCTAGAATTTGCAATCGTAGGTATCAGCGCAAAGGACATCACAACATCATCCTCATCCGGTTCAGTGTTTTCGTCTGAATTATTATTTAAAATATGTACATATAATATCTCGATATTTGCAATATTATAGATTTTTGGAGCTTTTCCAGCTAAAACGAAAAATAATAAGGTCAAATTATTCAGAAAACAGAGCTACCGGCTTTCCTTGACTGGGAAGAATGACAATATAGCCGTGCTGTTTTCCCGATAGTTCTCTTATGTGTTTCCTTTGCATCGTCGGTCGATTTTATCTGTTTGGGTGCCTAGTTCTATGCCACATATGTGTACACTTAACTCCGAACACTACACCGCGACTCAGCATCTTTCGTCCATTACCCGAGACGTAGAAGTTGTGGATTCAGCAACGTTCCACAACATAAACTCTCATCTATTTGGGCTTGTGCAACCTTTGATTTCCGGTGAAATAATGTTGACCTTAGACAAAACTCAAATGGCATGGCTGGACACTCAACAGATGATGACAATGATGGGACAGACGACATCTCATGTTCATCCCACATTGCTAGTTTGCATGTCCTCCTCCGCCCACAATGGCCGGGATTTTGTCAGTATTCCGTGACATTGTGAATACATTGACCATACTGAATGTACAACTCATCTCCTTGGAGCATCTCTTGTATATTATTGCAAAGAAAATATAATGGCCCTGGCCTCGCAAGTATGGCGAAGATACTTATGTGGTAATTACGACGTAATGATGACTGGACTTCACATCAACATGGCACTAGATCTACTCAGTTCGATGGATGCTTGGACAAGCGGCAGCAGATAAGTGGCTGTGAAGGCAACATCTAGACCAAGACAGAGACGTCATTTTTTAGTTTCATGCTTTGTAGATAGGTATATGTGGGTGTAGATATAGATATCTACAAAGCATGAAACTAAATAAAATGACGGCACTGTTCACCCACATATACCTATCTACAAAGCATGAAACTAAAGAAAATGACAATCCACTTCGTGGCGGCGAACCATGGAGGAAAAGTAAAATCCTGGGTTCTCTGCTTTGCAGTATTACTGACATTGCTGCACGCGGCAGTCCTTCTGGAAACTATGGATTCGTGGATCAAAGATTTCCTTGATGAAAAGGCTACGTTTATACAATGCAACCTGCGTATCCTTGATGCTATATAACTGTAACAGCTGGGCAGCTCCACAGGCAGCTCTAGATAAACTCGATGCCTGCCACCGCAATCACCTACGCACCATCACTGGACACCGATGGCCAAACAGCATAATTTCCAACGATGCACTGTACAAGATGTGTAATACGTCGCCGCTGTCTGTGAAAGTCGCCCAGCAAAGATGGCCCATGTTTGGCCATGTTTAAGGATGCCAGAGGCGACACCAGCACAGAGAGCCTTGGAATTCGCCCTACTCGGAGCCAGCAAATACAAAGCCAGGAGAGGACGTCACTACATAAATCTGCTTAGCGTGCTACGAGGTCACCTCAAGAAAACAGGACTCAGTACACTCAAGTCAAGAATGGACCTGAGGAAGCTAAGGATTTCGGCTGTGGACAGGGCACAGTGGGCAAAAGCTAAGAAGGACTGACTGCAGCTGGAGGATGCTTCTACTACTACAGCCGCAGAATACATTAATCATACATACAGAGCTGATGCCTTTCAGGCATTTGCTACTCAAACCGTCCATAGGTTCTCACCTTTGCCCACTGATTAGATCCATATGAGAAGCAATACGCTATCACGTGATCGAGAAAATATATGGAATCACAGAAAGCGCAGCTACATTGAAGCGCAGGGTGGTGTCAGGGTAAAGAAAAAATAGGTATCCTCATCGAGCATGGCGCAAACGTGACCTATGTCAAGTCAAGGACGAAGTCAAGTAAAATGGCTGACGCGTTAAACTCGAAATTAGTTTGCGTGGTCGCCTGCTGGGCGGGGTTCAAATCCCGCCTGATTGCCAGGCGATCGGGTGGCCGACGAGCAATCGGTGGAAACATAGACAATCTCCTTCACTCCTCGTTGCCTCTCTTTACATAAAACCAGCCTAGATATGGCGTGAATGGAACCTGGAATCAGGGACTCGATAGACGCCAATCAAACCAATTACTTCAGACTCGGAATTATTCGAAATGTTTGCTATTTCATGTTTTATTTACATGTGTACCAGATCTGTTTGACAAAGTGACGTCTACGCTTGGTCTGTCAGATATTTTCTGTAATAACGCCGAAATCGAAAACGAGGAAAACTATGAACTGACGATTCAGTGAATCTGGTATGGCAGTGATATGCGCAGTGCATTCTGGGAAGGCGTTCACCAAAATACGCTAGTATTGTAAAGGTTTATTGTCTAAAAAAACCATTCAGGACATTCCAGGAAGAGTCTGCCCCACCCCACCCCGCCCTGCCATATCGGACAAGCCGATGCGGATGACAACCCTGTCCCCAAAGATAATACTGTCACATCTTGACATAAATGTGAATGCACTATGCAGCCACGAGCCGCGACAGGCCTACACTTTACGAACACATTACACCTGTCCTCCGGGAACTGCACTGGCTGCCTATCAAAGAACGCATCCGCTACACGGTTGCTCTACTAGTGTTTAGATGTCTGCACGACCTAGCACCATCGTATCTACAATCATTAATTATACGCAGGACATCGCCTAGATCACTCAGATCAAGTGGCCACCTTCTATGCGCCATCCCTCCTTCCAACTCATCTGCCGGAGACCGTGCCTTTTCTAAGGCAGGGCCTAAACTATTGAACAGTCTTCCATCAGAAATCAGGGACTGTAACAAAATTGAACCATTTAAATCCTTACTTAAAACACATTTATTTAGAAGGGCATATATGTCATCATTTCGAAGCGCCTTTGAGCAGTTAAGTCTGATAAGGGCGCTATATAAATCTATACATACATATATACATACATACATACTTTTGTCAGAGACAAGTGTACCTCATTGAATTTGCTACCGGATTTACTATTTCCAACAGCTAGGAAAAATGCTTGATCAGAAAATACGGGAGTGCATTCCGTGCATAGCAAGTCAGTTAAATACGTGGAGACTGCATTGAAAGTTGTCAGTGATAAGGATAACCTATCTGGACTCGACACATGCGTGTTTTATAACACTTTCTCTTACGAGGCGTTTACAAGACGAAGCTGTACAATTAGTAACAAATTTAAACTATGATAGCGAATGGGCGTTTCAATGTATATCAATCATGTCGGGTCAAACAAATGTACGTAATGAGAAATGAGAACACTGAAGCTATGGACCGTGGGCCGCTTTTATTATGCAACGCAGACGCCAGACAGTTTAATCATATACACCTGTGCAAAAGTTAAGCACCAGCAAAAACAATAGAACGTAGAAACATGATGGTACAACTAGGCTGCCATACTTTTTGTCCCCGCGTTAGCTGACATAATTCCAAGTACGAAATGCACATGCATGCATGACCTCACGCCGCTTGATGTCCGTGCGTGGCGGGAAACAGCACACGTGTTCAGTTATGTAAAAGTCCAGTTTGAGGTGTAGAACATTACATACAGATTTAGGCGACAAGATTAGGAATTTTGTGTTCATGACCGTGGTTTATTTGTACAGAGAGAATTAGCACTTGATTGTGAACCGCTATGGCAAGACGAAGGTTAAGTGATCGTGTGAAATGGCAAATCATAGGCATGCATACCACTGGTATGTCATGCAGAGAGATTGGCAGACAGCTGAACATTAACCATACTGTAATCAGTCGTTTGATTGCAAAACATGGGCAAACTAACGAGGTGAAGGACAGGCCTAGATCTGGAAGACCGAAGAAGACTACTGCCCGTGATGATCGAGCCCTAGTACGCCTTGTTAGGAGATCTCCATTCACCAACAGCAGAGTGCTCAGCCAGCAATGGGAAACGCGCAATAGAGTGTCAATGTCTACCGTCAAAAGGAGACTGTTTGCTGCTGGCATGAAAGCTAGGAGACCTGTCAGACGTCCTCTCCTCACTGCACACCACAAAGAGGAGCGTCTGAGGTGGTGCAACGAAAGAAGACACTGGAACATGAGATCCTGGAGACGGGTACACTGGTCCGATGAAAGTCGGTTCCTGCTTCATGCCACAGATGGTCGAACTCGTGTATGGAGGTCCAGACGCACGGCGTACGACCAACGTAACATCATGGAAGAAGTTCCATTTGGTGGAGATTCCGTTATGATATGGGGGTGCATCTCATTTGATTGTAAGCTGGATCTGTTGACTGTACCTGGAACACTAAATGGACAAAGATATCAAGATTCCATACTGGATAGAGTTGCGGTCCCTCATTTTGTAAATCATGCACCTGGAACCCACCCTATATTCATGGATGACAACGCCCGACCACATCGTGCTAGAGCTGTGCATGAATACCTCCGCCAGAATGCCATCGAAACCCTACCATGGCCAGTAAGGAGCCCTGCCATGAACCCTATTGAGCATATCTGGGACATTCTGGGAAACATGGTGAGAAGGAGGGATCCTCCTGTGCAGAACCTACAGGAATTAACAGACGCACTCCATCTTGAATGGCAACGAATACCAAAATGGCGTATCAGTCGGTTGGTGACAAGCATGAGACGTCGTGTCCAGGCCGTCATCCAGGCACAAGGTGGATATACCCGGTATTAATAATGACAGTCTCAAACTCGTGCACAGATGTTAAACTTCGTTTTCAGACACCATTAATGACAATCTAGCCACGTGTGTCAACTGTAGGGCAATAGTTGTCAGTTGTGTCAACGTAACCATATTCAGGCCTCATTTTCAAGTTCAAACAAAAACATGCAGTGTTTCCCCACCATCATAATCAGCATTCCTCTAGTTGCATTATTACCTCTTGCACTAAGATGGATGGGTACATAAATGTTTATGCTATTGCTTTCTTCATAGCACATGAATATACCCTCGCATGTGCGTGAAAATAGGGTGGTGCTTAACTTTTGCACAGGTGTATATAACAACAGCTGCCGGCCGTCTCGGTCGTCGTAGCCCCCCATTCGTGAGAACATCGTACGCTCGCGGTTGTTACTCAATCAGGATCAACTTGACGTAGATGCTTATACACCGTATTATAAAATTGTGTTAATGTTTTGGACATAGTTATCGTAAAACGACTTTAAAGTTTATCAAACTATTGCCCTAATATGCGTTAAACTAAACCTTTTTAGACAAATTTTATAAGTCGATCTTTCTGTCGCGCCGCGCTAATGACGACTGGGTGATTTATATAGGGGACAAAGATGATGATGTGAGTTTGCATGGGGATGAAGAGATCATTTTCAGGCAGATTTAGCTGGCGCCGCGTAAGAGAAGTCCGACTGAAAAATCGGGCCTAACTGGTCTAATATAATTAACAATCATGAAGTATTAGAATGGTGTTAATTTACCATTCATTAATGAACCAGACTCCATCCTCATTACCAGTGTGATAACCATGAACAATATATTGACAAGGCGATACAAACTTTAGTCCACCAGGGCACTATAGAAGACTGTTCAATAGTTTAGGCCCTGCCTTAGAAAAGGCACGGTCTCCGGCAGATGAGTTGGAAGGAGGGATGGCGCATAGAAGGTGGCCACTTGATCTGAGTGATCTAGGCGATGTCCTGCGTATAATTAATGATTGTAGATACGATGGTGCTAGGTCGTGCAGACATCTAAACACTAGTAGAGCAACCGTGTAGCGGATGCGTTCTTTGATAGGCAGCCAGTGCAGTTCCCGGAGGACAGGTGTAATGTGTTCGTAAAGTGTAGGCCTGTCGCGGCTCGTGGCTGCATAGTGCATTCACATTTATGTCAAGATGTGACAGTATTATCTTTGGGGACAGGGTTGTCATCCGCATCGGCTTGTCCGATATGGCAGGGCGGGGTGGGGTGGGGCAGACTCTTCCTGGAATGTCCTGAATGGTTTTTTTAGACAATAAACCTTTACAATACTAGCGTATTTTGGTGAACGCCTTCCCAGAATGCACTGCGCATATCACTGCCATACCAGATTCACTGAATCGTCAGTTCATAGTTTTCCTCGTTTTCGATTCCGGCGTTATTACAGAAAATATCTGACAGACCAAGCGTAGACGTCACTTTGTCAAACAGATCTGGTACACATGTAAATAAAACATGAAATAGCAAACATTTCGAATAATTCCGAGTCTGAAGTAATTGGTTTGATTGGCGTCTATCGAGTCCCTGATTCCAGGTTCCATTCACGCCATATCTAGGCTGGTTTTATGTAGAGAGAGGCAACGAGGAGTGAAGGAGATTGTCTATGTTTCCACCGATTGCTCGTCGGCCACCCGATCGCCTGGCAATCAGGCGGGATTTGAACCCCGCCCAGCAGGCGACCACGCAAACTAATTTCGAGTTTAACGCGTCAGCCATTTTACTTGACTTCGTCCTTGACTTGACATAGGTCACGTTTGCGCCATGCTCGATGAGGATACCTATTTTTTCTTTACCCTGACACCACCCTGCGCTTCAATGTAGCTGCGCTTTCTGTGATTCCATATATTTTCTCGATCACGTGATAGCGTATTGCTTCTCATATGGATCTAATCAGTGGGCAAAGGTGAGAACCTATGGACGGTTTGAGTAGCAAATGCCTGAAAGGCATCAGCTCTGTATGTATGATTAATGTATTCTGCGGCTGTAGTAGTAGAAGCATCCTCCAGCTGCAGTCAGTCCTTCTTAGCTTTTGCCCACTGTGCCCTGTCCACAGCCGAAATCCTTAGCTTCCTCAGGTCCATTCTTGACTTGAGTGTACTGAGTCCTGTTTTCTTGAGGTGACCTCGTAGCACGCTAAGCAGATTTATGTAGTGACGTCCTCTCCTGGCTTTGTATTTGCTGGCTCCGAGTAGGGCGAATTCCAAGGCTCTCTGTGCTGGTGTCGCCTCTGGCATCCTTAAACATGGCCAAACATGGGCCATCTTTGCTGGGCGACTTTCACAGACAGCGGCGACGTATTACACATCTTGTACAGTGCATCGTTGGAAATTATGCTGTTTGGCCATCGGTGTCCAGTGATGGTGCGTAGGTGATTGCGGTGGCAGGCATCGAGTTTATCTAGAGCTGCCTGTGGAGCTGCCCAGCTGTTACAGTTATATAGCATCAAGGATACGCAGGTTGCATTGTATAAACGTAGCCTTTTCATCAAGGAAATCTTTGATCCACGAATCCATAGTTTCCAGAAGGACTGCCGCGTGCAGCAATGTCAGTAATACTGCAAAGCAGAGAACCCAGGATTTTACTTTTCCTCCATGGTTCGCCGCCACGAAGTGGATTGTCATTTTCTTTAGTTTCATGCTTTGTAGATAGGTATATGTGGGTGAACAGTGCCGTCATTTTATTTAGTTTCATGCTTTGTAGATATCTATATCTACACCCACATATACCTATCTACAAAGCATGAAACTAAAAAATGACGTCTCTGTCTTGGTCTAGATGTTGCCTTCACAGCCACTTATCTGCTGCCGCTTGTCCAAGCATCCATCGAACTGAGTAGATCTAGTGCCATGTTGATGTGAAGTCCAGTCATCATTACGTCGTAATTACCACATAAGTATCTTCGCCATACTTGCGAGGCCAGGGCCATTATATTTTCTTTGCAATAATATACAAGAGATGCTCCAAGGAGATGAGTTGTACATTCAGTATGGTCAATGTATTCACAATGTCACGGAATACTGACAAAATCCCGGCCATTGTGGGCGGAGGAGGACATGCAAACTAGCAATGTGGGATGAACATGAGATGTCGTCTGTCCCATCATTGTCATCATCTGTTGAGTGTCCAGCCATGCCATTTGAGTTTTGTCTAAGGTCAACATTATTTCACCGGAAATCAAAGGTTGCACAAGCCCAAATAGATGAGAGTTTATGTTGTGGAACGTTGCTGAATCCACAACTTCTACGTCTCGGGTAATGGACGAAAGATGCTGAGTCGCGGTGTAGTGTTCGGAGTTAAGTGTACACATATGTGGCATAGAACTAGGCACCCAAACAGATAAAATCGACCGACGATGCAAAGGAAACACATAAGAGAACTATCGGGAAAACAGCACGGCTATATTGTCATTCTTCCCAGTCAAGAAAGCCGGTAGCTCTGTTTTCTGAATAATTTGACCTTATTATTTTTCGTTTTAGCTGGAAAAGCTCCAAAAATCTATAATATTGCAAATATCGAGATATTATATGTACATATTTTAAATAATAATTCAGACGAAAACACTGAACCGGATGAGGATGATGTTGTGATGTCCTTTGCGCTGATACCTACGATTGCAAATTCTAGGGCTTTCTGAACAGGGGCATTTTTTGACATTCTAAGAACATGTCTAAACATAGACCATCGCCGTTGTGCTACCCTCACATATCGTTAGACTGCTGCTGCATTTGATGTTAGACTGTGTGGCCAGCGAGGATTTGGTTTGGCAGATGATTGCGGTGGCCCCTGTAAAATGTGGGTAGCGGTTCGTTTGCTGTGTCAATGTTAGTACGAGAGGTGTTCAGTTTATTTTGTCACAACATTGCACGATTTCTTGCTGCACACTTTTGGTCAATTGTCTCACTCACAATACCTTTTTACAAAGCACACCAGCTTACCGACACGCTAGTTTAGTTTGTTAAAAGTGTTCAACATGCCAAGACATAAAATAAGCGAGAGAGCGGAGGGTATAATTCTCTATCCAGGAGGGGAATGACGCCGTCACTGATCAGAAATGAACTTTTGAAAGAAAATATCAGTGTCAGTGTGAGGACCATTTATCGCGTGAAGAATAACATCGGAAAAGAACGACAAAATCAATGCTGATTATTACATCAAACATGTTTTGAGACCCTTTTTGAAACATGATGTTCCCAAATTATTCCCAGGGAACAAACAGAAGGACATGGGTTTTCACCAAGATAGTGCCTCCTCTCATACTTCACGAAAGAGCTTAACATACTTAAAGCAGAACAATATTAAATTCATTAGCCCTGAAAAATGGATGCCGAAGTCGCCGGATGCTGCCCCTATGGACTTTAGTATCTGGAGGATTGTCAAGCGCCGTCTACAGAAGCGGAAAGTTACAAGTCTTAACAGTCTAAAACGTGCTCTCAAAACCGAATGGAAGGCACTAAGTCAAACTGTGATCAATAAAGTCCTTTCTTCTTGGCCTAAGCGCTGTAGACTGATATATCATGCTCATGGGTCTCAAATTGAACATCTTCTGCAATGAAATTATTTTGCGATAAATTATTGTTGATTAAATACTTATTTGAAATTTGTGACAAAATAAACTGAACACCTCTCGTATCGGTGAACCGATCTTGGAACCATTCCTTGATTGTTTCAGCCTTTCCATGGTCAGAGCCGATGGAGTGACCCATCAGAATTATGAACCGGAACTCTACTGAAATCATATGGGGGGGGGAGGTGAGGGTGATCATATATCTAAATATGGTATTTTCATATTTAGTGTTTGAGTGTATAAGATCATAACCAGTGGCATTAGAAATCTTTATTTTAACACCAATTACACCCGCTACATACGGATCGAGAGTAGAGACCTTTGGGCTCGGATGGCGGCCTTTTTTAACCTCCATTTTGAATACGCTCGATTGCTCGAATCACATGTCTGTACTCAGCATATTGTAAAGCATTACATGCCAGATTTCGTCCTTTCTGCCAAAATGACAAATCTCACCTAAAAGATGTTGCATATCGTTCTACCATCAGGATTTTCTAACCTCTTCTGTTACAAACGTATTTATTGGAATTGAACAAGAAGCCAATTAGGAATTAACGTTTGTTTTTTATTTACTTTGCATGTCCGTGCTTGAAGTAACGTCACATTTGACAAATATCGCATTCCCTTGCCATACTTCTGATTAAACTGAGTATCGGTGTCCTTCCCAGCACCAATGTTCACATACGTTGCGTACAAATTGGAATTTCGTATTTTACCTGAATACTTTCATCATTCAGAATTAATTTGCACCCCCTGCTTACACAGCGTTATAACGCTGTGCGCGAATAAATAACTACCTATATGGTCAGGATACCTGTTTCTAGCAGTGTTATAGTTCTAACAAGTGGTTCTTTTTGCGTTCTCCCGCACTCGTTGTTTCAGTGGCATGGTAAAAACATGGTTATTTCAATAGATGCATCGTTTTTACACAGTATTTGAAGATTTTATCAAAATGCAACAGAAATAAGTAATTAGTTTACCTACCTTTTTATTTGGCGTGTGAAAAACATGTGTTTTCAACATTACTTTTTTCAGCGTCCATAAAAATGTTCATAACTGGTAAAGAAATGAAACATACAGGTCGAGTTTTGGCTGCAGACGACACCTGCCAGTTGCTGTCAAACACGGCATGTTGATTTCACCAACATAACAATGATTCCTTTCTACGGATGCACAGAAGGGGAATGGGGTGCTTATACTGTTTGCAAAGCTAGATTGATTTTTTTACGCTCATGCCAAATCCAAACACGGCCATATGGTAAAATCTAAAATAAATTTAACGTTTTATGGTATGCAAAATAATATCCTTATTTGCATTTTAAACATCAGCTTTACTACTTTGCAAAGCAAAGATACAGGATTTTGATTTTGAAAATGGTGATGCTGCTCTCTATGTATACTGGGTATTGCGAAAAATGGAATTTGACCAGGTCTAGATTGACTATAACAAATTATGTTATGCTCCATTTTTAGCGACGTTTGTATCATTATTTCTGCAGACAAACTCTCCTATTGTAATATCATAGACTGTGATGTCATATCACCATTGTGTCGTTATATAAATAACAGATTTACATCCGTGTTAGAAACTGGTACCGAAATACATAAAAATTCTCTGAAAACCGATAATGGGTATTTTACACACGGTAAATGTATTTGGAGGAATGAACAAATTTTAATGCATGTAATATTCCGCTGACCACTTGCTAATTACTAAATAGAAACCATTTCTTGACAACAGCTTTACATTCATAAGCAATCCGCAAAACTGTCCATACATATATATGCACAGGAGGTAAATAATGCAGCGTGATCGACGTGCAATACCAGCCCCTGGGGCACGCACGCACTCACTCACACACACCTACACACGTGCAGACACACTCGCAGTCACTCACTCACTCGCTCACTCTCAACATCACAGTTATCATCTCAATCTATATATATTTATATATATATGCTCAAAATCGCTCAATTGTCGGGTTCTAAAAACCAAGATCGGTGTCTCCGATACATTACTTCAGTCATCAGTGTTATACCCCTATATATAGATATAGCAATAACTTACTAAGCTATAGCCATTGCATATATAGATCTGGGAAGTGTTTGGTGGGTCGATTTTTTTTTAATAACACGGGTTTTCGGACCCAACAAATTATATATACATAAATTCCTATGTATATAGTGAGTGTATGGATTAAGACCTTCTAAAATAGTCATTAGACCTAAATACATTAAATCAGCAAAACGAAAGCGAAAGGCGCTGTATAAACAAAGACTCGACAGCTAAAAAAAAGGCTCGACAGCTCCTATACGACCCACTAGTAATAGTAAGAAACTTATGAAAGTCCCGACAATTGACCAAGTCTAATATATATATATAGTGTTTGCCTTTTAAATCTAGATTGACATATAGGTAATAAAATAAGAACATGACATGTCTGTAGACACATAACTAACATGCTATGACGTCAGATACTTGATGCCTCCATTACGATACATAGTTAATATTATGCGGATAGTAGATAGTGTGGTGTTGTCATTGATATATAGCAGTGTGCCTGTTGCTTGACCAATGTCAACACGCATGAATGCCGCTGCTTTCTGTGCAATGTCAGTAACATTCGTGCCCATCAGTTCAGTTCATTTTGGAAATCCCTCCAATATACGGCAGCACCTCGGGCGCGTAACGTACAAACATGACGAAACTAGAAACAGGCTCGTGTATGTATCATTTGGTCGGTTTACTGATTATAATTGCGAGTTTTGTGGTCCTGTCATGGTGTAATGAGTAGAAGTACTGCCATTTCTAGTTTATGATGGCAGTTGCAGCTTGGTTTGTAAAAGGATCGAGCAGTAATGATGGTAGGATGCTGTTGTTGATCAAGATGTTGTACGTGCTTGTGTTGCACATGCACAAAGGTGAGAGTAGATCAAATTGAGATATTTCTAACGGATTTCAGTTAAGGCAGTGCAGGCTGTCAGGAAGTGCTGAAGGTCCTCCGGTTTACCATTACATAGCAGGCAAGTTGTATTCACAGTGTAGCGGCTAAACTTAGCTCTATTGAGCTGACGAATGTAGCATCCTGTCAGTAGCTGTAGTCAAAATGCAAGTAGGAGTATATCGTAAGGTTATGTATAAACAGCGTCAACTGATGGATGTGCAGAGGAGAAATTAATTGGATAGTGATTGAGGTATTCTAACGAAGGATAATGATGCAGCTGTGAGTTGAGATTTGCAGACCATTGCTTGTGTATGCTGGTTCTGATAGCGGCCTTCTACGCACACTTTCCTGGTGGGATGTCCATGAATTCATAGATGGTTGGAAGCTGATAGTTTGCCAATATCCTGCGTATATCTGCAAACCAGCTGTGCTGGTCAAATCCTCTCATGACACTTTGTCTTACGGCTGCTTCGAATAGAAGCAGCTCCTGGTTCCCGCAGATATTTCTGGTCACGATAAGATTCAACATATGTATATGCGCCTCAACTGGTAAGATGCCGAGTGGAATATAAGGTGATGAGTCTACAGCCTTGTCAGGAAGGGTTAATCTTTGAAGTAGTAGTTTGTGGTAGAACGTGTCAGCAGATTAATTTCTGTCTTGTTACGGATAAGTATTTCAAACCGTGGAGTAGTACAGGAAGGATGTATATCTCAATCAGGTGCATACTGGCGTTAGGTGTTAATCCCAGTGATGTTGTGGAGTCCCGCGCCCAAGAGAGAGTAAGCTGCTTATTTTGCTTTTTATGTTTTCATGGACGGTGGGCCGTGCACTGGTGTTCTGATCACTCCTTTGGATGCCTACGTGGAGAGCACAGCCTGATGCTGATACTAGTTCTCCATTTAGAGTAAATGTTGGCTTCTCCTGTTTGCGGTTTGATAGAATAGCGCATGTCGATGGCTGCAGTTCGTAGAGCTCATATGTGCTGCAATAGCGTGATGTGTTTATCGGCTGCTGTAGATGATATTCACTGTTTGCGATTAAGGTGACATCGTCAGCGCAAATCAGCGTTGGCGAGTGTGCCATTCCAATACAAGTACCTTTACCGGTGGCGTATAGGGGGTTGATCAGATTGCTGATATGCAGGTATGTTGATAACATGCTACATTGCATGACACCTTTCCTTGAAGGAATTTGATCTGAGTATTTACTGTGTCATTTCGCCGTGGGAGTAGCATTTTTGTGAAGGTCTGCAATGAGGGTTCAAGTGGCTAATTCTATTCCAGCAAGATACAGTTTACGTGCAAGGCTTGTATGACTCACTACATTGAAGGCTGGCTTGGCATCAATGAGAGCAACGTTTGTGCTAAGCTTCTTGAATCGCGATTCAGAGGTAGCCTCCTAGAGCATCAATGTGCTGTACATTGGAGATAACACGGATGTGAACCAAAACTGAAGAAGGTGCTGTGTTTTAAGTATTGTCTGTTGGATGCGGATTTCATAAGTATTTCTAGAGTTTTATAAGCTGTTGACGCCACTGTAATAGCGCTATGTAGCTTGATTAGGATTGGCCTTTTTTCTTATCGACTGGTGTTAATTGGCCTACCTTGAAGAATGGTTTAGGTATGGCAAAAGCAGTCAGGATTAGGGCCAGCAGGTGCATGGTTACAATCCTACCTCCTTTTAGGTGCTCGGCTGATATGTCATCACTCCCCGAGGCTTTGCCCTTATTTAACTGCTTGACTGCTTGCTCCACTTCGCCGTATGTGAATTGGATTGATTAATTTTCTCTTGCTTCGATGTCAGATAGCATCATTTCATCAAGTTCCAGATCTGCTTTCCTGTGGACGTCAGCTGGGCTATTTGAAGGTGGCTACGCTTTGAGAAATGTGAGCACCATTCCTCTATAATACAGTCTTTTTGGAATGCATGATTCTGGACCTTGAGCTCTGTAATTTTGGCACTACATAGCCTCGCTGTTTGCGGATTAGGCTGAAGAAGCGTCTTCTATCGTTCCTTCTGTCACACAACTGAGTATGGATGTCAGCGTTATGCTTAGCTGCTATTGATCTCCTTTGCACATGGCGCAATTGCTTTTTAGCTGCGGCTTTACACGACAGCATCAGCGATTTCGTTATTCCATAGCCGGAAAGGCCTCTGGTGTTCTTTGGATACTCTGTGGTGATGAGGCAGTAGTGGCTGCATAGAGGATGTCGTGGAGCTTATCGTATACGGTACATATGTCCAGCATATTGTTGATCGCAGGCGTATGTCCTTCCAATGCCTTCTGCAGGTACACTTTATAGCCCTTGCTATCGACAGTCTGGTTCGGTTTCATTCCCAGCAGCTAAATTGCGATGTTAAGCGTAATTGAGAGAGGATAGTGATCATAGCAGTTACTGACTATTTCATGCTTATCTACCTCTATGTTCGTATGTGATGAGAGTTCTGGTAGCAGGAAGTACTCCATAGTTGAGCTCCCAGCATCCACATCAGTCCTAAGCATCTCCTTTATTTGCCTATCAATCTTATTTCTCATGTCAGGAGTAGCTCTGTGATGCTGATAGATATGGGTTGTACCCAACTCATCTATGATTTTGGCAAGTACATCGCAGTTTCTTCCTATAAACTACAATAGAGTGTCTCATTGTTCTACTGGCAGGTCTGCGTTTTCTCAATTTATTCCTAGCTCAATCGCAATCTCACGATGTTGTTTTATTTCAGTTACATTTACTGAATTGATACATGATTTGATACATCAGCTACATTCTGTTCTTCACTACTCGTATGTCGAATTATCTGTGATGTATGTATGGTTGCAAACAATGCAAGTGGAGCTTTGTCAGGTAGATCAATTTCCGCATCTGTAGGATTAGATGCGATAAACTGATTCATTATTGCTTCCTACATATATTACACATTTTGCTCTAATAGATGTAGCTTGCCATTTTGCAGTTGTAGGCTAGACTCAAGTACCGACAGGATGCAAGCCATGGAAAATTGAGATTAAGACGCAATATATTAACTGATGAATCCAATCTATCGATCAATCATATGGCGTAATAATGAACTACATCACATGTAGGCTGGTGTCATAATCAATTACGTCATGAATGATGTGATTAAGTCTGTTATAAATGGTTAAATGTTTACCAAGTTGTATGAAATGCATGTCTTTGCCATTTAACATTCTATTGAATACGTTGAAACTAATTTGACTTGGCGCTGTTACCGCCATAAGCAGCAACAACACTCAGTCAACATAGTTTTAAAATATTCAACAACTTGTATCGTTTTCTGGGAATTGAGAGTCAGAGCATCCAGGGTTCGATAGATCCCAATATGGGCAAAGTGTGGGCATGGTTTAGATAGGAATGGGTGGGGCATAGATAAAACTTGATTCCTCCATTGCAGAAAAGAGTGTTGTTCTAAAAGAGGAAGAACAGTTGACAGAACCAAGTCATCTATTGCGCAGAAGGGGGGGGGGGTCATTACGGTCAAGTGAATGGTCAGTATTGTGTTACTGTTATTATGGTACAGCACAAATAGCTACATGATAGAGTAACTTCATGGGTATTAACAACAAAGTTAGGCAGTAAATAAATATGCTTGGAGCAGGTACCAAGAAGTGATTAATCATTGATACCGGTATGTGGAACAAATACCAGTCACTGTCTCCGTGATAAGAAAAGACTGTCAGTTAATATATGTGTGACGTTGTGTTATTATGGTAAGGGATCCATTGTCATAAACGATTCAGCCAATCACAGGCGTTTGCATATTAGGCGCTTGCAAATTCTCGCTATGTGAGATGTTGTGATAGAGACGAGCTTATTATTAGTCTCTAAAACAGCCAAGCGAGTTTGTAAACCCCTAATGACGTTTGTGATTGGCTTATTAGTCTCTAAAACAGCCAAGCGAGTTTGTAAACCCCTAATGACGCTTGTGATTGGCTTATTAGTCTCTAAAACAGCCAAGCGAGTTTGTAAACCCCTAATGACGCTTGTGATTGGCTTCATCATTTCTAACAATAGGATTCGTTACTATAGCAATATGATGATGCCATATGTATTCATAGTTGCGATTGGCTGATGTTTTATGGCAATACTACGTCACCCATATTTCCAAAAATGATCGTCCCAATCTCAGGATAATTTACAATATGGACAATTAGTTACCTCTGTGGGATGTGGATTATTTAAGTGTAGCTGTCATGACTATCTTGGTCACTTCTTCAGCACTAACTGGCTGTCATTGGTCATATCACTCTGGTCAGTGTTTGTGGAGTCACGCGGCAGCATTGGTTGGTATGTTAGACCGTTGGTATAAGTATCCCTCGCTCAGTTAATGGTTGGTTGACGTTTATAAATTTAGTTTAAAATTTGGATATTCATCTGTGTGGGTTAGTTTTCTGTAGGCTGTGAGTTTGGTAGTTGCAGCATCATTGACATGAACCAATGTGTCTAGGAAGGCAATCTGGCAATCTGGTAGACGATACATCATTGATGAATTGGGCGCATTGGTCAACACGGTTGAGGTGACCGGTGAATGGTTTAATCTTGTAACAGTGAAAGTATGTTAAAGTGGCATCAGCATAAGGGTACCAGAGGTTTTGTGGGCGGGTGGCTGTGGCGAGAGCATGTCGCTCAATAGATTACATGTATAGCTTAGCAATCACTGGTGACTCTGATGAACGCATAGCTACTCCGTGAATTTGATGATAGATGTACCCGTTTGGACGAGGTATGTGGTGTCTAGTAGTATTATCTCCTGGAGGCTGATAATCTGTTTTGAGTTTTGGTTGAAGGCACACTGGGCACGCATCGCTCGTCTGTTTATTATCAAAATTGTAACCCTTTAAACTTTACAACTAAAATTAAGTTCGGTGTAAGAAATATTATGTTGAATGTTATGAAACTAATTTGACTGGGATCTGTTGTAGGACATGGCTCCAGTTAAACCCAATTTGAATAATTGTACCGGGACAAGAAACTAGTTGAAATGAAGGAAATCGTTATCTCTTTGCCAGGATGATTATTGTAGCTCGCTCTCAGCCAGATATTGACATCCTTGGGAAAGGGTCTAACTAAGTTGCAAGAACGTATACCCAGTCCCTTTATAAAAGGCCTGCAATAACATATGTTTAAATCAAATTCAAGACGCAGCTGGCAGGTTTGAATTTTAAATGTGTCACTTTCCTTATTTGCAAGTGATGGAACTAAACTTCCTTGTCAAAACAAGAGCAGCCTGGTGAGTTTGCTAGAAAACGTCCCAGTGGAGTCTACAGCTCATATAGATGTTATTGGACAAGTAGCAGAAGACAGTCAGGAAAGTGTAGAAAGAAAGCTGACAATGGATATAATCGATGATTCTGCTGGACCAGAGAAAGTTTGTATCAAGGATGGATATCCATGGTTATCCTCTATGAAACTCCATTCCAAAAACGGTAATGGTAAAACCTGTTTAGACATAGCCCGTGAGTTTCATTCTGTACTTGATAGTAAAGTCCGAGGATATGGCATGGCACATGTTATATTTAATTGATCATTATGATACTGGTGTCACGTTAAAGCAGAAAACTCGAGATCATCCAGCGAGAAAGGCATATCTTGTCTCGAGATACAGATGTGTTCATGTTGGCGTTGTGTCATTTTAGACAGCTAGGAATGAAAACATGCTTCATCACATGGACATCTGAGAAACGTCCTTCCATAAGATTGCATCCATGGGCAAAAAGGCTCATAGGAAATTTATGGGGGATTTTTATTATTGTTCTTTGAACTGCGCCTACACCTAGAGTTTTGATCGGATCACTAAACTACTTAAGTAGGATGTTACGCTTGTAGTCCTAAAGATGTCTGCCCACCTAAAAGGTAACCCTGACCGCTGACCTTTGACCAACATTGCAAGGAATATTCCCCATAGGGAAACAATGGGGATTTTCAGTATTGTTCTTTGAACTACGATTACAGCTAGAGATTTTACTCTCCAGACGTGGGGAGGATGTTATTCTTGACGTCCTGAAGGGGTTGATTAATCTGCAGGGCACATGCCCATGTGGAAGGGTACCACCTGGGTGTCAAAATTACCATTATTGGCAGAAATGAACTTCTCTTCATCCGAAAAGGATGGAATGGAAATATTAGACGGCACCCTATAACATCCTTTCATGTTTCCACCACCGCCGGGTCACAGCCACAGGTGCCATAAAGTTACCAGTTTTCGTTTTTGGCATTGATTACCTCCCTTTGCCCATATAAACTGATTGAGATGGTTCGATTGAGTGACATGTTATGTTTTAGGACCACCCGTCTATCTTTGCAAATTTCTGTGTTATTTGCCCCCTCAGTGCTTTTTCCTTGATTTTCATGAACACTTTACGAAATGAGTACCATATATGCCAAATCCGGTTGCGATGGCTTCGAAGTGATCCGATCTCAATGTCAAGCTCATCCATTAGAATCGCAAGATACAAGGTTTCGTTTACCTTAGGCATATCACGTATGCCGAATTCAATGGTGATGGTTTTGAAGTGTATGTATGTATTTTTATTTTATTGACGCACTGGCAACGTGCGGCTTCAATTTCCATGTGCTAACTTAGCCGACAGTGATGCACCCGTTAGTTTAATTTGTTGATCACCATCGCCCGGTCGGGGGATCGAACCGCCATTCTGCAACTCCGCATAGCATCAGCAACCAAGCATCTTTCCACTGGACCACCGCACCAAGACTAAAGTCAAGGATTGGCCGACCAGCTTTCACATGTCTGATATACTGACACACTGACGATTCATATGGGACTATCTGTGGATGCATCTGTCACAATCAGTCCTAGGCTTTTACGCCTATTGTACTCTGACTCCAGCACGGCTGGGGCTAAGTCATGTAGGCATTTGAACACGAAAAGTGCGACCTTAAATTCGATTCGTTGTTCCACTGGCAGCCAGTGTAGCTCTTTGAGGACTGGTCGAATGTGTTCATGCACTTTTGTTCTGGCTATTAACCGGGCTGCCGTATTTTGTGCTCGTTGGAGACGTTGTAACTGCGATGATGATATGCCTGTGAGAAGAGAATTGCAATTGTCCAGCCTTGATGTGATGGTTGCGTGGACGAGGGTATTGACTGCATTATAGTCTAGCAATTTCCTAAGTTTACCGATGTTGCGAGTGTTCAGAAATATAGATTTACAGATCGACGTCACATGGCTTTCCATAAACATAGTATTGTCAAAGACTACGTCAATATTTCTCGCATTAACACTAAAAGGAATGTTGGCGCCACCGATATGAACCGATTCAATTTCTATTTTTGGTCTCAAGTGACGGGAAGCGATCATAATTATTTCTGTCTTTTTCTCGTTGAGTTGCAAAAGGTTGTTTAACATCCAAAGTTTCACATCGCGAATACAGTCCTCCAGAATTTCCCGGGCATTCAATTGGTTGGGTGTGTGAAAAGCTAGATACAGCTGAGTATCATCGGCGTAGAAGTGATAGCTCATTCCACGTGCGTCTAGAAGTCGTCCCAGTGGTGCCGTGTAGATAGTGAATAATATAGGCCCGAGCACAGACCCCTGCGGCACACCAGAGAGCAACTCATACTGAGACGACCTAGCTTCATTTAATGTGATTGTTTGATAGCGACATGTTAAATAGGATTTGAACCAACTCAGTGATGTACCAGATATGCCCAGTTCTGCTAGTCGTGATAGCATAGTTGTATGATCTATCGTATCGAAGGCTGCAGATAGGTCTAGGAGTGTTAATAGCACACACATACGATTGTCCATAGAACATAATATATCGTTCTGCACGCGTAGTAAAGCCGTCTCTGTGCTATGAAGCTTGCGGTAGGCACTTTGGTACAACTCACGTAGGTTATTTACTTCTAGGTGATTCTGAAGTCGTTCTGCAATCACTTTTTCTAACAGTTTTGATAGATATGTTAGATTCGATACCGGTCGGTAGTTGTTAAGAAGGTTAGAGTCCAGAGATGGTTTTTTGAGCAGTGGTATCACGTTTGCTGATTTAAAGATAGTAGGCACAGAGCCACTCTCCATGCACATATTTATCATATTTGTAATGACTGGTGCAAGGTCGGCGATACAGTCTTTAACCAAGTGTGTGGGTATTGCGTCTAGAATACAGGACTTTTGTGGTGATTTCCTGATTAGTGTTGACACCTCACTGATGGAAGCTGGTCGAAACTCTATCAGAGGACATTCTGATACTGGTACATCGTTCAGAATCTGTACTGAATAATCTGGATGTCTCAAAATGTTTGCACGAATGAGTTCGATTTTTTCAGTGAAAAACTGTCCAAAATTGCCAGCTAGCTCAACTGAATTGCTGTGCTGTGGTAAGGTATTTCGTCCTTTATCTTTGTGAAAGAGCCTGTTGAAAACGGAGAACAGTTTTTTCTGGTCTGCTTTGTGTTCGGACACTAATGTTGAGTAGTAATCCTGCTTTGCTACAGTTATCATTTTGTTAACCACTTTACACTGATCAGCATATAACTGTAAATGAACGTGTAGATTCGTTTTGCGTGCAAGGCGTTCGTATTTTCGTGAAAGTCGTTTTGCTTCCTTTATCTCACTGTTGAACCATGGTGAATGTGGACGAACAACGATTGATCCAAGGTCAAGGTCACCGCATAGGCATCAATGTTACCAGTTTTCTTTTTTTGCAGAAATGGATTCTCCTTAATTATCCATGTCCTTTGGGCATATTAGATGGTATTAGATGATCCTTAATGGATGGACATCACAGATTTACTGTTACTTTAGTAAATGTGTTCTAGTTAATATTATTATAATTAGGGGCATTGCGTATGGGTTAGTGATAGCATGTTTTGAGGTATTTCTGCAGGACCTCGTAGCTTATGCTGAGAGTTTGGCTTCTGACTAGAAGAGACACATGGGTTTGACATCCATAGATTGCCATTGCTATATTGGCTTTGCCCATGGCCTCTTCAGTAGTAGTAGTAGTAGTAGTAGTAGTAGTAGTAGTAGTAGTAGTAGTAGTAGTAGTAGTAGTAGTAGTAGTAGTGGCAGCAGTAGGACACATACCTGTTTGAATACGGTATGACGCTATAGAGCTCCCGACACACAGACCCCTACGAGTTTGCACCGTTCATTAACTCTGCAGAACAAACGTCGGCGACCATATAAGTCACTGCTCTGATTGGTATCGAGTTATGACATCATCAATATTTGAATTATTCCCTGACCCTGGCATTTTCACGGCTCATTACCCCTATCAATAGTTCTCCAGGCCAAACATTGGCGACTGTATAGGCAGCTGTTCTGATTACTTGAGAGTTATGACGTCATCGGGAAAGAATCACCACATCTGAAGATCTATGAAGTGTTAATACATTTAGAGTACTCGCCATCTACTCTGCCATTCTCTCTTTAGGTAAGCATCCCCTTCTTGAAACAGAATGTGTTATAAATCTAGAGTTTTCTTAATATAGGATACGGCAAAGCATCCAACTTCAGAATGTTAAGCCTTTTAGAGCATAGGTACACTATACTCTCCTAGGACCTCTTCAGGCAGGACCATCTGAGGTTGAATGTGTTATAAGTCTAGAGTGCATCGGTCCACATATACAGGTGTAGCGTTTATACAGGTTTTTATAAGTCTGGACGCAATAGGCAAACACTTGTATAAATCAATGTCTTGACTATTTAATAAGCCTGTTGCGGAATATTTAGAAAATATTTTGACTGGATGTGTTCACAACATATTTCGACAAAACCCATACAATGAGCAGACAGTTTTTTCGGGTGTAAATATAGGTCCCAAACGCAGGGCTTATTGTTAGAATATTAATTATTATTAATATTAATATTATTATTAATAATAATAATAATAATAATAATAATAATAATAATAATAATAATATTATTATTATTATTATTAATATTATTAATAATAATTAATATTATTATAATTAGGGGCATTGCATAGAGATTAGTGATAGCATGTTTTGAGATATTTCTGCAGAATTTCACAGTTTATGTTGAAGACATTGTCTTCTTGATAGAAGAAACCCATGGGTTGGACATACATGGATTGCCACTGCTATATTACCTTGTACACCCATGTTTTGTATGTTTTGCATTACCGAGGGTCAAAAACCTAGAACAATGGTGACTGTATAAGAGGCAGCGCTGATTGGCCGAGAGTTATGACATCACTAATATGCAAATGAGCACACGCCCCACACCTTCACAGCGTATTACACATGTCAATCATCGGCACAGATCAAAGCTCTACAATCACCAAAATGTGGCGAGGAGAGTTATAACGTCATCTCATTTGCATATTAGGCCACGCCCACATACCCCAATATGGTCGGGGCGTGGTCATTTAAAAATCGATAAAAATAGTCATGCCCCCTGACTATGTATGGTAATGTGGGCGGTTCCTAGTATGCAAATGAGATGATATCATAATTCTCTCAGTCAATCAGAACACCCTCCCACCCCGTCACCTTTCTACTGTGTGATTTGCTCGTTTTTCTTTATGGCTCTCATAGTCAAGACCATTCGTTTTACATTGATGGCGATGTTTTTATGGTCATCATATTTTAATTTAACCTTTCTTGGCCCATAATCTCTCGTCTGCCTATCTCCAGATAGCCTTTATGCGAGGAACCAAAATAGCGATGGATCGTATGTCAAAGGAGAAGCATGGCAATGGTGGAGTGATCATAAACGTTGCATCACTTTATGGTAATAGTATGGTAACTATAAGTCGCATGGCACTACTAATCCACTATCACCACCACCAGCACGACGACAACTAAAACAAGAACTGTGTAGAATGGGTAATGCACATGCATCGCTTCTATGTCATATCCACTAACGCTTACACACAGTTCTCTTAACCAGTAGATCTCGCTCGTGTTGGGATCAATCGATCTCTGAACTCCATGACTACCGATTTCCAGTAAACTATACAGGTAAGCTGTTGAGGTTGATCTGTGCCGATGATTGACATGTGTTGAGTATTTTGAAACTAATTTGACTGGGTGATGTTGGTGCCTATAGCAGCTACAGCGCCCAGTCAAATTAGTTTAAAATATTCAACAGCATGTTTCTGAAATAGCAAAAACATGCAATTCCCACAACGTGTCGGATAATTAAGCATTAAAGACGGGCTTAATCGAATCATTCATGACGTCATGATTTTGACGTCAGCATACACGTCGTGTACTTAATTATGACTTCATATGAGGTGTGAGGAAATGGATTTCATGAGTTCTGTCTACGACTACACATTAAATAGTACGACAACTATATTACTGTAGACGGTGGCATCTTTATGCATCTGTATGCGCACAACCACTCTGACGATGATATGCTTACTGTTCTCAATATTGATATAGTCTGTTCGCGGGGTCACAGTAGCCTCCATTTGGAGCTTGTAAGCACATGGCTGGGACTGGCTTACAGCATAAACACATGTGATTGGCCGACAAGGTAAAACCCGAGAGTCATTCATATGTGGCTGACTGGCTAAACTCTGACAGCCATTGATATCCATTGGCACAGAAAGCAATGGTATAACATGATGATACGATGTCACACATTAATAGAATGATATTATGTCATATTACTATTTTATTTGAAGTCGGATTGCAGAATGGATGAATATAGTTTTAGCTATGCCCCATCATCATCACTAATCTCCGCCCATATTTTGCCCATGTTGTGATCGATCAAACCCTGAACTCACTGAATCTTCATTTCCAGAAAACTGTATAGGTAAGTTGAATATTTTGAAACTAAATTAGTTTCCAAATATTCAACATAATGGTTATTAAGTAGTAAAGACAGTAGACAATTGATACACATGATGTACTATTAAGACTTCCTGATGGACGTAAATACGCCATTCATGACATGTATTTAATTGTGACGTCAGCTTACTGTGACTTGTTTCATAATAACGTCTTGATTGGCAGATTTGATGCCTCTATTGACATAAATAATTTAATGCCTGGGAATGGGGAGCATTATGTATGATTACTGTGTTCTGCGACTGTAGTAGTAGAAACAGTCTACATATGCAATCAGTCCTTCTTTGCTTTTGCCCACTGTGTTTTGTTCGCGGTCGAAATCCTTAGCTTCCTCAGGTCCATTCTTGACTTGAGTGTACCGAGTCCTGCTTTCTTGAGGTCAGCTCGCAGCACGCTTAGCAGATTTATGCAATGACGTCCTCTCCTGGCTTTGTATTTGCTGGCACCGAGTAGGGTGAATTCCAAGACTCTGTGCTGGTGTCTCTTCTGGCATCCCTAGCACATGACCAAAATGTACTATCTTTGCTAGGCGACTTTTACAGACAACGGCGACGTATTACACATCTTGTATAGTACATCAGACCAAAATGTACTATCTTTGCTAGGCGACTTTTACAGACAACGGCGACGTATTACACATCTTGTATAGTACATCATTGGAAATTATGCTATCTGGCCATCGGTGTCAAGTGATGGTGCGTAGGTGTTTGTGGTGGCATCGAGTTTATCTAGAGCTGCATTTGGAGCTGCCAAGCTGTTACAGTTATGCAGCATCAAGGACACGCAGGTTGAATTGTATAAACGTAGCCTTTTAATCAAAGACATCTGAGATCCACGAATCCGTAGCTTCCAAAAGGACTGGAAAGCTATGTTCCCCATGACGCAGCGTGCAGCAATGTCAGCAGTACTGAAAAGCAGTGAGCCCAGGATTCTACTTTTCCTCAATGGTCCGCCGCCACGAAGTGGATCGTAATTTTCTTTAGCTTCATGCTTTGTAGATAGGTATATGTGGGTGAATTTCGTTTTGGATTCATTCATAGAGATTCTCAATTTTTAGTTTGCTTGCAGCTATTGGGTGAAGTTCGTCAAGGGGTTTCTTTTCCTCGTCTATGAAGTCCACATCTTCGGTTATATTCCATCTCTAGCGACATACCCAGTATTGACACTTTTTGGTCTTGTGGAACCTTCCCGCATGGATTCCAATGCAGCAGGAAGTTAACAGGTGAAAAGCACTGGAGATAGACCATCTCCCTGTGTGGAGCTGATTGATGTCTCAAACTAATTAGACTTCACTGACTTGACTCGTATTCTGAGCTTGGTGTCTGCAAGCAGTAGTCTCACTAGTCGTAGCTCATCTTCATTGCAACTGGCCTGGCATAGTACATCTAGGATCTTTGAACGTTTAATTGTGTCGAAGGCTCGTGACATGTCAGTGCCCATTTTGTGGAAATCCCAGTGTTTGGACATGACTACCGACACACGCATGCATTGAGACAATACAATGTCTGCGCAGCTGCGCCCACGTTTGAAGCCACTTTGACATGATCCGATGGTCATCGGTCCTGTTTCGGATGCAGCATAGAGCAACATTGGATAGGATTTTCCCTATGCTGTTGAGGAGCACAATGGGACACAGATTGGGGGTGTGTGGGTGGGGGAGGTGGTTTCTTGGGCTTTGGTAGTGCGATAAGAGTGCCTTGGCCTACAGCGTCGATGGGAAGGTGGTGCATAAAAGCTGAATTGATTAGGCGCGTGATCGGTTTTGAGATAATGTCACTTGCATATTTGAATAGTTCATTGCTCATGCATTCAGGTCCAGATGCACGTCCATCTTTCAGGGTTTTAAGTGCCTTCTCAACTTCTGCTGTTTTAATTGGTGTTAATAATGGCATGGGGACTCACGAGAACTGGTGCAAGGGCTGATAATCGTGGTCAGTGAACAGTTCCTTGAACCATTCTCGAATCGCCGCGGCTTTGCCCTGGTCGGTCCCGATAAAGTGTCCTTCAGAGTTATGTACAGTGAATGGTGGTGTGTAGTCAATAACTCACAGGGCTCGGGCTGCCCGAAACATTTTGCTACAGTTATCCGTGGCAATGATCTCATCTGCTGTGGAGTCTGCTTGTTGAACAGCAAGATCTTTTAAGCATTCGCTAATGTGGCGCAGAATGTTATTGTGCTCCCGGTGTAGCTTGGTACAGTCTTCTCTTTGGCCACTTTGATCGATGTTCAGCCATAACGTTTTCTGCTGTGCTGACAATCTTACTACTAGGGGATCGCCAGTATACTTAGTTCGGTTGTTTATCAGAACACCTATGGTGCTGATAGCTGATGATTCCATATATTTCGGCATTTTGGCTAGGGCTTCGTTTGGATTGGAGCTGACATCGATGTTAGCTATTTATCTGCCCCCACCCCCCTGACGGCCTTTTTTATGTCATTTGAGGTGTCAGTGTCGCTGATTAGCTTGGGTAGGTTGTAGGTGACTACCCTCTTGCCTCGTATGGCGTTTATACATTAGGTAGAGATCGCTCATCTAAAGTGATGTAATGATTGGCTTATGGTCAGAATTGAGGGCTGTGCCTCCATAGGAACGAACATTCTGAAGTAGGGGTCTTGCTTCTGTCTTGCAATCAGCAGTGTGTCTGGTCCATGTTGTCCGGCGATGGCATGGGTGTTTAAAGGTCGTATTGTGGCAAATAGGCCATTGGAACTAAGGAATGCCACCAGTACATCTCCATTGCTGTTGCATGCCCCCCTCTCCATACGATCCCATGCATAAGCGAAGCCCTGAACTTTTGTCCACAAGTCTGAGTTTACCCAGCTTGGAGTTGAAATCTCCAGCCACGAACAGTTGCTATCTAGATGGGAGTGTAATGGCGGAGCTCAGTTCTGCTTAGAAGGAATTTAATAATGCTGGATTCTCTTTGGCTTTTTCGATAGTTGGGCCATATGCGTTGACAATGCAACACTTAGTGGTGGTGTGTTTTCGCGTAGGTATACCCAACTCGATGAATGCAACGCCAGCATTGATGTGTCAAAAACTAATAACATGGTCCAAGACCCTTGGACCGATTACGAAGCCTAAACGTGGGTATGTGGCCGATTTTTGCTCCATGAGTACTAGCGTATGGCCAGTCTGTAGTTGTTGCTCTGAGTGTTTAGCTACTTTAGTCTCTTGAATGCATGTAATATCGGTATCATAGTGTTCACAGACTGCACCCAGACCACGTACATTCCACATAGCTATTGTAAGCTCCTGAAGAAGGTTAGACATAATCAGAGTTGCCTCTGTATGCGGATGTCAGCCTGCAATCCTTGATGACTTACGAGACCGGCGCGGAGGTGTCATATTTAATTGACAATCCCAATAAGGAGACTGCATGGGTGTCAACCAAACATGTCTCCCATGCGGGTGATAGGCAACTGTCTAATATTAATATAGAATGTGAATCGTGAATAAGATAAATATTATCAAGTGGGTTTACTGTATCGAACTAGAATTGTGTGTAAATAGAAGTATTGTGTGTGGATCTTTATCAGAAGTGACATCATAGACCTCTATCGTAATGTCAGTGGATTCCTGAAAGTGATTTGCCATTTTATTATTTTACATTGTACCTGGATATTAGTTATCTGAAATCGAAGGAAATATTACTGAATGTAATTGCTTATATAAAAATAAATTCTGTGACTAAGTGATAAAATGTTTTTGAAAATATTTTTCTATGAGCAGGCATGGTATGCAATGAGCTAGTACCCGTCTACACTGCAACCATGCATGGCGTAATAGGACTGACACGTTCGCTAGCTGTAAGTTGATCTAATGCTAAGAGGTGATTGAAGTGTTCTCGAAGTAGGAGGCCAAGCCAGAGCAATTCAAATGGCGTTTACCTGATTTTGTTGTATCAGTCACTGGTCAGTGAAGTGTGCTGGAGAAATTGACAGTGGTGTGACATATTTGGGTAGTCACCTCTCAGTGTGGTTCATCGTCTGGTTTAAATAGACTTTAATGCCCTCGTGTCCCAATAACTATAGTGCAATTTTCCCAGCACGCAATCTTCAGATGCCATATGACTTCTCTAAAGCTTCACTATCCGATTATACGTGAGTAAATTGTCACTCATCACACATGATCATATTTGCTGACCATTTGTTATGAGTGACGTTATACAGCAACAGTAAAAGGTCTCATCTAATTATTTTAACAATTTACATATTTAATATGATAACAGGTTTTGATGCATTTTTTGCCAAATTCAGTAACTGATCCTCGTAAATAACATCCCGTGAAGAAAGAGAGAAACAGATCAAGCTACAAGTAGTGAAAATTCTCCAACACTAAAGTTTTGCAAAAACTTTAATTAACACAAAATATTAAAAATTTTGATTAAAGTTAGATTTTAAGAAATAATTAGTTTACTGTCAATGTCAGCAATAATTACAACAAGAAAACATGATATTACAGATACTGCGCACAATGATTGCAGAAAAGAAACTTGGTCCATCCCGACCATCTGAATAGACAGTGACATCATCAATATAATAATCAAAATGCTTGATAGTGTCAACACAAATATTCATCAACCACTGAAATGTAGTGCCACAATTTCTTAAACCAAGTGGCATGGGGATATTTTCCTTGAAACCAGTGCTTGTGTGGAACGCAGATATCTGCCTGGCATGATCAGTCAGTGGTACTTGCCAATACTTTTACATATTGTGAATTTTAGATATTGTTCATTGCTAATTATATTGATACGGATGTCGGTGCACGGGATTGCGTAAGTGTAATGTTATTGATACAGCAGAAATTTGTGCAGAAATCATAAATGACACCCAGCATGGCTACTGATATACATAGATCAATCCATGAGCTTTAATTGGTTGGATTATGCCATTTGCATACATGAAGGTGATATCCTTTTCTATGGTTTCCGTATTAGCAGGATTCATTCTGCAGGCAGGTATTTTAATGAGTCTATAATTTCCCACATCAATGCCATGAAAGTTTTGTGCTCGACAATGTCAGCAAAAAGGCATAACTGACATTGAATCAAAGATACACTGGTTTGTAAGTGGTTGCTATGCGTTAGGATACCATCCATTGTAGACTGTTGCTTGAATTTGTGTTGTAAATCTGTGGTCCACATATATTCCCAGGTATCGATGCGAGGTCGATTGTGTTAACCAGATTGAAAGATTTTATAGTAATCTGTATGATTGATATATATTAACATCATCTCTCATATGGCAACACTTTGTAGTTTTTTATATTGAGAAGATTGGCAGCAACAGCGACTAATCAAATTAGTTTCAAAATATTCAACATAATATTTATTAAATAGTAAAAGCAAACAATTTGTAGAAAACACATAGACCGTCTTCAAATATGCGTTCGTGACGTGCTTATCGACGTCATTCATTATGATGTCATTTTACACATCACACATTTCATTATGACGTCATATGATGGGTGGGTACTCTGGAAAGGTGAATTGGACCTTCATAGTCCCTTTGAGAATTCGATCAAATTGTGTTTCAAATGCTGGGATTGTCATTAGTCATAGTAGACAGATGGGATACTTTGGTTTGCTAACTAATTGGCAAAAATTGCAAATCCTAAAATGTTCACCACATCTCCATGGATCTTTTGCCATATGAAAAGTTTCAAATTCCATAGTGACTACCAAAATTGAGAGCATTGTTGGTGTTCTCGGGTACTTCACAATGAGACGTAATGGGCAATAATATCTGTTTTACCATCTGTGATTCATCATCGATTTGTGGGCTGTGTGTGAACAATCTTTATCCAAGGATACCGTTCTGCCACCAGTACCAGAACTGGTTATTACGGCAATCATCTGCACCATTAGCGAGAGAACGTACACATCTTAATCCTTTATTCTTCATTTGTATCTCAGTTTTGGTGTCGTCAACAAACATGACATGCCCGAAATTGTATTTTGGCGTTGGAGTGCCTTCATCCAGTCCCATTATGACGTCCATCTTACTTCGATCTGTCAATAGTGATTACTCATAATGGAGAAGTTCACGAGGATCAGTTATAGGAATGCACCACCCGGAAGTTGCTACATTATTAATGTCCGGTTGCATGATACTATGTGTCATTGATGATTCATGGACCAAGTCGGTCATAACATGATTATTAGAGAGATCATTTCCCAATATGTTCCCTAGAGGCTGTTTATCTCTAGCCTATTTTACAATGATGCTGTCTAAGTTTATTGTGGTTGTATGCTGTGTGAGACTTGTTTGATTGTATGAGAGAACAACTTAGAATCAATGTTTGGTTGGCTTCTGTATCTTTTGGTATTGTGACAGGCATAGATGCAATGCTGTGTTACTTAGAACTAAACTCACATAGCCTATCTAAAAATAAGGGAATTCAAGGACAGAGTGTCCCATTGACTACTGTATGATGCCAGGCTTTGCTCTCTGAATCCGATGATTCATTATCATGTAGTCTATCAGCCATAGTTATTTTGGTATTTCTCTTTGAGAACGTATCCTGTGGATGTGAACAATTGGTGACATTTTACCTCAATAAAAGAATGAGTATTAACTTTAGTAGATTTATCTTTCAGATTTGGCGATGGTGAATGGTTATGCCTGATATAATTTCGACTGCTGATTATTAGAATTATTGGAACGATTTTGAATTGGGTGCTGAATTAGTCGTCCTGTGTAGGTCTGCCCAACGTTGCTTGGGCTTGGGACAATTGAGTAAAGCACCTCTGTACGCACTACCCTCGGCTGGATGAAATGAGTTGGCATAGTTTGCAGATTGTAAATCAGTTTTTGAACACTTATGATCAGTAACACAAATCATTTCTCGTAACGCTATGCTATGAAAGGACACAGTCTTCCAATTTCCATTTAGAAACCTGATGAGTTAGTGTAATGTTGTAATGCGTGAGCGTGTGCGTGTGTGAGCAAATAATTTATTAGACAGCGATGAGGTGCTGTGTATTCATATTACATAGCAGTATTTAAATGACTATTAAATCTGATGGAAATTATAAATCAAATTTGGATTAATAATTGACAAAACACCAACAAAGTGCAGCGTCTTATTTTCATTATATATATAATGTATATATATGTGGAATCTGTTCGTCTCGTCGTCAGTCAAGACAAACTCTCATTTCAATAAATGAAACATAAATTCTATTTATTTCACTTTGGCTGACAGGGCAAAACCATTTCAATGGAAAATGAATGCTGATAAAAAAATTTGAACAATTTGTAAAATAAATTTCAGGAAAGTTATTGGAATTCAGAAAACAGACTCCTTAGTGACAAGCCCCCAGGTCATGAATGACAAGCCGGTATAAGGCGATGGAAATCACATCATGTGAAAATGCTTACTCCCAAGGTAATTGACCTAATATGTTTAGGTAATGGATGGACTCTAGAGATCTTGAGGCCCCTTAGATATTCGTCGAAACATCGTGATGAAGAATCGATAATCGAGTTAATAGGTCGATTAGATTGGCCTATTAAAATTACAGTTATGTGTACCAAATTTAGCAGTGATCTATATCGCTGTCACAGCAAATATAATTTACGATGCATTGGAAGCCGATGACTCAAAATTATGTCCTTCGTGAATTCAAAAGTCGGACGGTCACGACAACCAATGTGACCTGTAATTGTATTAAATTATTCAGGATTCTCAATATCGTAATTGTCATATTGACCAGAATATATGACGGAACATCAGAACGCATTCGCAACAGGACTTACTTAATTACCTCCGATTCACCTACCTCCACCACTACATTTTCTGTCGCGAGCCAGTATTGGACAACAAATGTGACCGGTAATTGTATATAATTATTCAGTGTTTTCTATATCGGAATTGACCATAATATATAAGGAAATCCAGAAGGCGTACCCGACAGACTGACTTGTACTGTGTCAGTCACCCAACTGAAACATTCTCTACAGATAATGCCCCACGGTTCCCCTACCTCCACCGCTACATGGAAAGTTTATGTTCCGCCCGAGCCAGTATTGGACTGTCACACGCAATGCTCATGAGAAGGATCCATTGATAGCTATTGTACGCCATTTCTAACTAAGCTCCGCCCACGTTTTGCGGGTGTTGGGATCGATTTGTATACATTGAACCCTGATTTTTCATAATCCTATTTCCCAGGTAAGATATTCATACATGTAAGCTGGTGAATATTTTGAAACCACATCAACTCGGCGTTGGTGCTGCGCATGGTATTAACAACCTCCAGTCAAATTAGCTTCAAAATATTCAACAGCATATGTATTAAATAGTAAATCTATCGCATACATACAATTCGTACACTTGAAGGACTTTTACAAATTCATGGTGGAGTATTCTCTGTTACCTATGATTGTGACGTCAGCCTACATGTGACATACTTGATTTTGGCGTCATATTTTTGAGTGACAGATCGGATCCATCCACTGACTAACTATGGTACAGTTTCTCTAATTGTTGAGTAATTATCTTGTATTTCACGGTATTATAACAGATGGCAAAAGATTCAAATCAAAAGAAAGGCATTAAGCTAGTGACATTGTGTCCTTCAATTGTGGATACGGAGTTGGTGGCGGACCTAATTAATCGACGCTCAGTGGAACAAATCGCTCCTCTTAGAGAGATTATTGAACAGAATGAAGGTTACATGAGGTAAGATTTCATTCACGCCATATGAATTGTCTCAATAGCAAAATTATCGACAATTCGGTAATGGTTGGATGGATGGATGAATAGACGGACGGACGGACGGACGGACGGACGGACGGACGGATGAATGGAAGGATAGATATATTTGAAGGATTGATGGGTGGATGGGTGGGATGACTGGTGGGCAGAAGGGCAGCTGGATGTCGGTTGAGTGAGAGATAGATAGATAGATAGATAGATAGATAGATAGATAGATAGATAGATAGATAGATAATCAGTTAACGGGTAACCCAAGCGAAAGGGGGGGGGGGGGGATTACAACACACCAACTGATGCTTTTGTATGTAATTAAAATAAAATAGATTGTTTCCATATTTTCCAATTCCTAAATATTAAATTTCGTTAGCAAAAGTCGTTTTACTAGGTTTCCGTGGTAATCACGGGATGACATCATCGCGTGATTGATTGTTCTCATCACATTGATAAATTAACGAGCACATGACATCGTTTTGGCAGTTATGCGAAATACGGATCGGCCTAAATTGCGAATTTCATATTATGCTGTTTCTTGAGATTTTAAACAATATTGTTTTCAGTTGTAAATCGGTGGAAAACACACTGGCGAGGGGTTTCGCCCTGTAGTCACGACGAGTAAAATATTTTCCAATGTTCCAGAACCGTTAAATTTCGCAAGAAAGAGTGAAAACGAGACGATTTTTAATGTTGTAAGCGACCCGAGTCTGAGGTTTGACGCGACTACAGACACCGCCTGTTTGTTCGCGGTTATTATTAACGGCGTTGCATAACGCGTTCAGGAATTACCACCACAATTATCAACATCGTATACGGTGTCTATAGATAAGGACAAGTACACGTATTGGTCTTCTTATACATGCCCAGGGACTGCAGGGCGCGTGGGTGTGGGGATGGGGGTGTGGGGGTGTGGGTGGGTGGTGGGGGTTGGGGTGGGGTGTGTGTGTTGGACTATGCTATAAAACCTCGATACCAAGGCCACCTGTCACATAGTCTGCACGCATAGAAAACACCTCTGTACTAAGGCCATCTGTCATATAGTCTGCACCTAAACGTGGATCTCATTTCCAACATCACAATAAAGTGGTTGTTAAATAATTTGGAGCTGTTTCAAGTGGAATACGTTCCTGACTTAGACAGCAGCAACTTTACAAAAAATTAGCCTAAAAATATTTTTCTGACATCCTAATTAGTAGGATGTGAAATTAACTTGGATGAGCCACTAGGCAGTGGGACTTGTGATCACTACTAGATTGTAGTCAATCTCTATTCGCTTCTGGCTAGAGGGACAGTGGCAATTTCACATCTGGTATGTTAATTTATCATATTAAATGCATGATCAAGGTCTAGTGCATTATAAAGAGTATTTGCTGGTCACTGATAATGCCTGTTTTATGTGATCACCTTCATATGCTTGGGGTGGTTGGGACTGGGTAGGGTTGGTTTCCCGCTCCCAGCCCACTCCGACAAATTTTGAACGTTAGATGTTCTGATATGGTATCTGCATTTATGGGGTTATATATGGAATTTCACATTTAGACAGTGAAAAAGTGGAGGGGGAAATATCTGACACACGCACGCACGCACGCACACACCAGGATCCAAAAGTGTGGGAACAACAACCCCCCTTGTCCCTAACCCATCTTCTTACGCTTATGACCATATGTTGATTCCAAAGGCTATAGCTGTACCCTATTGCTACTAGTCATAAGATACAGCCTGTCTAGATGAGGTCATCGCATAAGAATTTATATTTTATGACTGGCCAACAAATGTTTTTATGGTGCACTAAACACCAGATTCCATCAACAGGAGGCCCTACTGCTAGGCTTGTGCAAGTATTGCTTATCACGATCGATTATTTGAGAATAATCGTGATTAATCGGGAGAGGATTTATCATATCCTTCCCCGTCATGGAAGTTAAAAAGTCATAACCAGGAGGCACATTGTGCATCATATTGTGGGTAATCTGTTCCACTTGCTCTAAGCGCATGCGTATAAGTGCAACTTTTGCACTTAGAAAATTCGCGAGATCACTCCGACTATATTTTTAGATATAGAGACTGGTATCCAGTCAATTTAGAGTCTGGTATCTAGTCAATTTACCCAGAAGACATTGCGCGTACGGTGTAGCACGGATCGACCGGATGGGTACTGACTGTCCCAGCTGAGCTGGGTACGGAACGGCCGCTCATGATTCGCTCCAAGCACTTTCTCGTTTATGTTGTCCAAGGGGAAGGACGGAAAAGTTGTTCCGCCGACCTCTTCCCATTCCCACCCACTTCATGCTATTAGCCCCCATTATAGAGTTAACACAAGCGGAAGCTGAGGCTGCCCTGGGCCATGTTTCTTGTGGAGTGGAACATGTAATAAATAGCATGGAAGTGAAGAGGCCAGATGAGGCCTTGGCTTGTTTTGAGGAACAGCAAAACCGCACAACTCGGTGTACCTCTTCATACCCCAAAATCGCACAACCACCCCCCATCCCAAGGTGCAGCTCATCCAAAAGCACCACCACCACCCCCATCTCCAACGTGCGTCTCTAGTCTATGCACAAAGTTCGGACATCATTCGTCCTGTCCATTTCACACTCCACTCGTAGTATGTTGACCGTTACTCTTCAGATATGAGAGAGTCCGCTGTTACAGAGGAGGTGGCATCGCAGACTGCAGCAACCAACACCCCCCACCCCACCCCCACACCCCGCTGGTGGTGGGCAGGGAAGAACAGCTTGTTCAGCAGACTCTCAGCTCGAATTTTCCCGGTACTTAAAGACTACGACAGAGTACCAACCGTCGTGTAACGGGAGATGACCACTCTCCATCCAAAGGGCATCCCAAACCACAATCGCCCTACCAAGCCCCCCCCCCCACCCGTCAGCAGTCAGAACATCACACCGGACACAGAAAGCCAGAAGCATATAGAACACACCTGCCTGAAAGGCTTGATACGTCAATTCATCGTTGCGTGAACATCGCATACACACCCAGTTGTATAATAGTGTAACTCGGACATTCAACATCAGCAACAACAAGTGTAGCATTCACCCATCGTTTTTATTGAAAATGTTAGAGACGCCTTTTTCTGCAAAAATCCTTCCCGCACAGATACGGAAAGGTCATCACTTTCCGTAGACCCAACCTTTCTCGGCATTCACCAGCCTGGAAACCTGGATATGCCCAATCCGCATTACGCCAGTGTCACACAGAAACCCCGACTTCCCTACAACAGATCACTACCACCATCAACACAAGTCAACATTTTCCGCAACCACCTTCTTATCCGGTTTACGGAAAACTGATTAAACGGAAAGGAGGAGCAACACCGTAGTACGCGCTATGCCCCCCCACCCCCATCCCCCACCAGAATCCTCATACGGAAACAGCTAACATCTTACACATCATTCACACGTAATAACAGTCAATATTATTGAGAGAGCAAGATGCCCGCAGTCTGTCGTCCGTAACTAGTAGAATTTTGCTACCGAATATGAATTTGATAATGGATTGATTCAAGTTACGACAGCATCCTTCTTGGTCATCCGCACTCTAAAGTAACTCTGTTCCGCCCCCGGGCTCGGCCATTACAGAGCGAAATACATCATGTCCGATAAAGTTGACACCGCACTTCGGTTACCCACCCCCAATCCAAGTGGTAATAAAAACGTCACACTTCACGCCAGCGCAAGAATCATCCATAGATGAAATGCTGAAATATCAATGAAATTCATAAACACGACATAAACATAGACATTCAGGTTGACTGTATTCACAATCTCCATGAATTGTAATTGTAAAACTGAGGCCCGCATTTTCCGAGCTGTATTGTAATGAATTAAGTTTGGTCTAGGTGAGAGTGAGACTACCCATAAGCGGAAGATGCTTGGTAGTTCATCCACCCGGGAAACACAGTCCAGCCTCGTGGAATTAGTACACTTAATTTCCGTAGGACAGGGAGCTGTTTACACCAGACAATAATTGCAGACAGCTATATTGTCTTAATTTTGACTAAGGACACGACTGTTCTACCGCGTATATAAATCATTAGTGCGTGGGCTGGTAAAGCAGCGTCAAAACGTCGACAGTATAATCTCATGGAGAATATCAAATATTCTCTTACCTATATATTCCAGTCACAACATCAACACGGGCTGGAATACACCTATTACACACAACAAGCGCCGCATGTATAAGATCGTGCGCATACAGGGACACTGTTCTAAGGAACAGAATTAAAAACATATATTTTCGTTTTTCACATCAACTATGAATAATCAGCAGCATCAATACTCCGCCATTACATAAATATTGCCTAAGTTTCCGATCAACCACGTGCTTTCGCAACAAGAAACCACGTGATCTTCACTTCTATTTCCAGTAAATTGTATCAAAAGGCTATAAATAAAAGAACCGCCCAAACGCGCATCTACCACAGCGTGATGGAAGAGGTGAGAGAGGGTGAGTCGGGGCAATTGCCGCTGACGTCATCGCGCTCTCCCACACCCCATCGGGCGTTCCAGCCTGAAATCTGAACAGGCAAGTTTATAAGCATCCAATTTGAAAAACCGCATAACACTAATTAAAAGGTGAGCTTCCACGGGAATAAGTAGTTCCGGATTTTAACGTTGATCGGAGACTTGTTTTTCCTTTGAGTGAAGACGAAAGCGACACTCCTTCCTTGTTACATTTATATTTACTTCCTTTACCCGGAAGGAATACATCATCGGACTCCGGAAAAAATTAAATTAAAACTTTCTATATACGGCGTGACGGATTCACCCTAAAACTTTCGGGTGTGTTCATCTGCCCTCCTGTCACGTCAGCAAAAATTATAAAAGGAGGAGAGCGCGCACTGAAACGTCGTCTTCTCGTCAAAACTCGACACAAGTGAAGATCAAGCATTAGGCTACTTTTGTGTCGTAAACTAAATTGTACTGTTTTATTCTTATTTCATTGCTATTATTATATTTGGCCAGGAAAGTTATGAAGACATAGGACAATTAGAATAGGTTATGCGGTTTTGCGCATTCATTATCATGCGGAACTAAGATGTCGTTTGCGGAAGATCTCGCCTTGTCCAATAGGAAGATTCAGCACCAGCTCATCTCGGGAAGGAGTATCCGTGTACAGCCTTACGGCAAAACGGACAGCCATGTAAGCATGCGTTTTCCTGCAATTCAGACTTGACGCTTCATGTCAATTGCGATCATCTTTTCCAACGCATATTTTGTTCGGACTGCAAGTACCTATATACAGCTACTCGTTACGGAGTGACACATGCGTTAACGGAAAAGCATTGTGTGTTAGTGGTAACATTACAGCCTGGTGAACAAAGTGAAGACGTAGAAGTTCTAGCTAGTCGATTTGAAACTAGGCTTCCAATTAATGTACTTCCTATGGGGAAGATGGCTAAAACTAAGCGTACCAAATGGTGACAACATGATTTTCCGCATTTCGTAATACCAGCAGCCACAGCCTCCGCCACTCAGCCAGCACCCAATCACCACATCGCACCAGTCACCATCACGACGGCAGCACCAGCACGAACCACACCGGCAGAACCTGCAGTATTGGTACCTACACCGCCTGCAGCTTCCACTCCAGCAGTACCCGCGACAACACCACCGTCCGCACCATATGTCACCACACCATCAGCGTCCATAATCGGCCAGCCAATTTCAGTGGTAATCTCTACACCAGTGACCGTATCCGAACCAGGGTTACAGGACATTTCAGATCGATCTATATCTCCGTGTAGTCTAATAATTGATGAGGACATCTGCCTTACGGAAGCTACCGCCATCACCACCGCATCACAGAGCAGCACATCAGCCTACCCGCGCAGCAGCACTCCAACAGATCCAGCAGTTTGCAGAAGTAACTACGCCGGATCATCCTTATGCCAGAAAGAAGACTTGCGCATCCAGAAATCCGTGCAGTTCCGAGGATGACCGCCAGCAAACTACTCAAAGCAACCAAGATCCGAAAGCTGTCTGCCAGTGCAGCATCATCATCCGCAGCTACACACTGCCCGCTCATCAGCTTCACCACACTCGGCCCACCTGCAGCCCGCACGACCACCACCACCTCCACGACAACAGTTATGTCAGCAGTTTCCACACCGCCACCAGTTCGTACGTCACCCGTCATGATCTCCACCACCACCAACGCTTCAATGGATACATCCGTACCTTCCTCCAGTTTCAGTATACCAGACCTGGGCATTATTAGTAGTGATATTTCAGCAGCTCAGGACTATCCACCACGTCCGTCCCGCACAAGTCGGGGCACCCAGACATGCTGGGGAAATTTTTCGGTGGATATTTATGGATACTACTGCCGAGGTTCCAGCAGGCTTTATAACTAGGTGTGCGGAAAACGAAACCTTATCATTATTATGTTTATTTTTAAAATCTTATTCTTCTTATTATATATGCTTTTATAATTTACACCCAGTCCCTGGGCTGACTACGGTCATTCTACACAGCTGCGCAATATTCTTGCATAGCTGTGTCTCACACAAAATAATCGCTGTGGATCCCTGTGTTGTAAACACGTCATGTGCGACGTAAGTATACAACACACCGTAGCGAATATGTCATAATCCCGTCTCTACGGGACGCATTTGGAGTAGCGAGAGCTACTTGGGCGGAACCGCACTAACGCGCCGCACTATATGCATCCCTTCATATATCTGGGATACATAAAGTAATTTACATTTAATCTGTGATATACTGTTCAAGCTTATCTATATGTGATCACATATACATACCTTATTTTTTCTTATATTATATTATATTATATCGTATATAACGTTGTAATTGTGATACGTTGGAGCTCGGGTGTTCTCTGCAGAAATTTAATTATTCGCATCCGAGAGAACACCCATGCGAGCTATTGTTTTGTGTAATCTTTATAGCTGAATAAAAGTAATCACACACCGCAAAACAAAACAAAAACAAAAAAAAGAAAAGAAGTAAAGGCCTGGAAAAATAATTCCAGGTCAAAAATGAAAACTAAAGGTATGCATCCCTCCCAAACTCTTTCCCACCCTATGCGCTCTTCTCTTGTAAACACGCGTCTCTTGTGGCACTCTCCTCTCGGCTACGCGCCTACTCGGGAAGTCTATAATTCCCGCCTAGCGTGCTCCCGTGCGTTCGATCCACTATGCGTGATCGTTTGCCACAGGTGTCAAACTAGGAGGGCGTGGTGTAGCACGGATCAACCAGACAGGTACTGACCGTCCCAGATGAGCTGGGTATGGAACGGCCACTCCGGATTCGCTCCAAGCACGCCCCCTAGGTAGGATAGTGCACGTATATAAACCCCATAGCTTCCCTGACAACACATCTTGGAATTGGAAGCGGGTGCATGCCGATAGTGTAACGAGTTTGTACTCGTAAATGTCTTAAACTACCTCATCCCGTTGTACTTATATTGGCCAGTTACCTATAGGGCCTAATTAATATATATATATATATATATATATATATATATATATATATCTTGAGTTATTGTCTCTTTCCACGATCCACCAGCCGTATGGCTTATTAATTGTTTGGATTCCCAATCAACACGTTGACAGGATCCGACCCTCGGAAACTATTGGAGGTTTCCGAGCGGTGATAGTTAAAGTGTCGATTTACAATGACGCCCCCCCCCCCCCGCGTATCTTCGGATACTTATTAGGTAGATCCCCCCCCCCCCCCCGCCAAAGTAGGAAACACTGCGAAATAATAATAATATTTATTGATACGTTGTAATACCGGCCTGCAGTGGGTATCATGGAAAATAACCCTAACGACAGGTCAAATGTTAGCTCCGTAGCACACGGTGAGAGACGAGATACGGATCCGCATCCAACTCGGTGTAGTGTCTTGTGAGGTCTTAGAGCCCACCACGCCCTCACGGAAAGGATGCTAGCGGTGGATATCAGTCTCTCCATCCCCATCATGAATGACACGGCGCTTTCTAATATTTGCTTATGTGAACTGTGAAACTTGTCTGGTGATGTTATATATGGTTATGGGGCCGGGTAACCAGATCGTTATTTGATTCGCGAGGCTTGTTCCATAACATGTATGCACGCTATCCTTTGGAGGTAGATGCTATGCAGGGCGACTTACGGGAAGCTGAGTATCTGTGCCCGGCGGATAAACGTATCTAAAGTTAGGTAAGAAGCCCTGCCACTTGCGGCCAAAGCTTGTTCTCATTACTAACAACCAATTGGTAGGTTAGGATGTAGCAGAAGGCCAGCCTAAATAAAGCGGCAACTACCAATGCAATAACTTTGGAACTACATGAGATGGTGACCTGGGAATTCTTCGGAAATCGTTTGTCCCGTCTTCACGTAAACCAGTGTGCAAAACCATAACTTAAGCTTCACTAGGATTTTCCACACATAGCATTTTCTGCTGAACAAAAGAGTAACCCTTTTTGCCAGCTCTTTTCCTCTACTTCAGCGTTGAAGGCATTTTCCTGTGATGGAGGCCTGCGTGAGGCACTTTCCTCTCGCAACAACAATATTTTCTGTTATATTGTGTGTTAGGGGTATACTAGTTTATATTAAACTGTCTAGTGATCTCGTTTCCATACTCTCTTACAGGGATACCTCTGCGGATTCAAGGATCTGTGTGGTACCTTCGGCGAAGCCACGTAGAAAGAACACCGGGCGGCTCTATGTTGTGTATCATTGTGCTCATTCACTGTCAAACGTATAAAACTGTTTGTATAGTGTTATAAGATTCTGTGACTGTTTAATTATCATCATCTTGTTCATAGCTCTAAATTAGTATGAACCGACACACTGGTGACACTAACAGCAGGGATGACACGGGGAAGTTTGACCTCGGCGGCATGGCCCTACATATGTGTTCCACCGGCTCTAGAGGCCGGTCTTTGTATTTCACCGAGAGAATGACACGGCGGACCAGCACATACCTCTGCAAGCTACACCTAGTTATGATGTAGACATTGCGCATCCTAGTTATGATGTTTTAGCTTCCGTAACGGGGAAGCACAGAATAAATACTCTACCGGATTAATCAGCCAGGATACAAAGTACTCAGACATAACAACAAAGGCATATCAATGACAAACGCTACAATAGTGTTTAGAAATTTCCATTTGCTCGAGCCAGTCATTCCAGTGATACGTTTTCAAAAATAGTCTTCTATTGACCTGCAAATGGACATATATTAACTGATTTTCGTGACCGATTGAATAAAAAGGTAATTACACCTAGAAGTATTGGCCACTGGCACAACCGAACACAACAAGATGACCACTTGAAAATTTAACAATCAAATTTCTGTGAAGACGGTTTAGCTAAGTTTTGTTAAAATTAGCCCAGTGGTTAATAAGTAGTCTTTTTATGATTTTCTCAGAAATTTGCAGGAAGTACAAGATGTCCGCCAAAAACACTAAACCTTTTTTGATTCATGGCAGACATGTTTTTTTACATATCAACTTTCCAATTACAAATTTTAATGGCGTTTCGGCCTAATAATATCTGTCAAATTTCGGCCCGATCTGTTCAGTGGGTCTGGAGAAGTTGTTTTCGCAAGAACTAGGTCATCCAAGATGGCCGGCGAGCCATTTAGCAAATCGAGTTCTCTCAAACAAACTTAATTTAGCTCTTGGCCTAGATTATATTTCCTGAGGTTTGCATCGATCCCCCAAGCGGTTTCGGAGATTTTTAAAGACGTTTCTAAAAGCCAGCCGAAATCCAAGATGGCCACTGGGCCAATTGGCCGATTGTCTTCCGTTGAACAAACTTGTATCCCTATGCCGTAAGGAGTGTAATAGCAACATATAATTGAAATCGGCCATGTGGTTCTCGAGAAGACATTTTACATTTTCCATTGCTTTAGTATGTGAGCTTTAGGTGGGAATATGATCCAAGATGGCCACCAAACCATTTATCAGACAGTTTCGAAAATGGCAAATTTGAAATCAAAATACCCAGAAAGATATATGAAACCAATTTCGGCCTCAAACTCCATCGAATAAAAAATACACGCTACATTTTGATTGGCCCACGGTGGCCAGGCTTTTTGACGGATCAACTTCCCTTGAACAAATTTTAATGGCCCTTTGTACCTGATCATATCTGCCAAATTTCGGCCGGATCTATCACCGGTTCTGGAGAAGTGTTTTTTGTGAAAACTAGATCATCCAAGATGGCTGCCGAAATATTTGCCCGATCAAGTTCACTGGGACAAACTTAGTTCAGCTCTTGCCCTAGACGATATTTCCTCTGGTTTGAATCGACCCCTAAAGCGATTTCGGAAAAGAATTTAGACATTTCGAAAAATGTTTCTAAATCCTAAAAAGACCTCTGACTCTCTACTGTATGTTTTAAAGGATTTCTGGATATTTGGGAAAAGACTGAGCATAAGTAATGATTGTGACGTCATTAATCAAATGACCCAATATTGTATTGCCAACACGCTTTACCAAAAATGGAAATGAAAACACAGATGCATGGTAGTAGGCTATATGATTTCCGTTATGAATGGTTAACCCTTTACTCGAAGGAAATTTATAGGACCGATTTGATAAAAAATTCCAACACTTATCTTGGCTCGATGTATGGAAGAGTGATCTGCATTAGTGTTTGAACGTTGACCTATTGGATCAAAAGATAGATATATAGTAAGGAGGATAATAAAAAGACAGATTTTGATGAATTAATATTCATTCATTCTTGTCGTCTTTCTTTTGTGACAATTCAAAGAATATATATGAAATACTTCTTCTAAATAATGTATTGTGTGAAGATGTATATGGTTCTATTGAACCAGGGTGTCAGAATCTGTAGTGTGAAATAACCGCTGAATCCCTCTATCGAGACCTCTGCTGAATATCGGTGAAACTAATTTGAAAGAAACAAAATCCCTATGATGACGAAATTTATCTAGATTAAAACAACCATTATCAGTAGACGAGTGATCCTGGCTGATACAATCTCTGCTCATTCATTGAGTTTGCTATTAATCACATCAAATCAATTCTTTGATCTAATGCCACTTATATCAATCCTCAAAGAATATAACAGACGATTTAATTTGCTTCAGAATCATAAATGCTAGTAGTATTATAGTTGTTTACAGTCAAATTCCTTTTCCGAGTCTCATTTGTGTATGTGAAAACACTTCGCGAGCTTTGAAATGTTGGAAGTTTAGTGCGTTTGGCCAGTTGGCGTTTTTTCACGCTAACATTAGCCGCATCAACATCACCACAAAATACACGATCCGTCTTTTTAACGAACCCGAGTCGTTTAGAACATAGACAAACGGGAAATGCAAGAGGAATATTTCAGGATTAAAATTAGTTATTTCTTAGGGGATCGCACTTTTCTTATTTTGATAGTCAGGGTTATCATACATAAATGTAGTATTTGCGAAAGATCGCAAAGAATAACTTGCCAATATTAAATAAAATAAGTTCCAGACGAGCTCTAAAATAGGTGTCAATCTTCTTCCATATCAGCTATCATCTTCGTCTTTTTCAGTCGCACACGGCTTGACTTGGTATGGTTTAACGATAACGTGTTCAATATCATTTACGCAGATGCCCTTGACCAATATCATTTGCACAAATGTGCTCGTAGTCGAATATAGTATAATGAGATGTCCGGGAAACGCTCGTCTCGGCTAAACAAGAACTTGAAGCAGAGCTTGTTTTACGCTTCTCTACTTTATTAGCCGCCGTTTTCTCTTGATCGTAAATATATGGGCGTAATGTGAATCCACGTGGCTAAAAAAAAATCACGCGTTGACGTCACATCGTGATTTTAGTAGGTCACAAATTGTCAATTTTAAGCTCGATTTTAATATAAATAGAGTTGATGAAAATTTGTCAAATCTGTTTTATATTTGAAAAACTGTTTAAAATATTTTGTTATGGTTTTATCGAAATCTAAATCTAGTTTGTGATATCCTTTAAACTTTCTTTCAGTACTGATGAATGCGCTGCTGCAGCCATGACACTTCTCGATGACGACGTAGAGAGTGGATCAGCACTTATCGCGGGCAAGGTCAGAGGTCGATATTTCCACAAATTTGATGATATGTGGAATGTAAAGCAATGAGAGAATGGTATATTGAACGTAGCACATGCGTCACAATTCCTTTGTAATAAGATGGAAATTGCCGAATAAATGAACACAAGGATGCTCTACAACCGAATGCGGTTTTGACATCAATATATGCAAAGTAAATAATTTACGAACATAGTCGTCATCGTTGTCATCCTAGGCGTTGTCGTCGTCGTCGTCGTCTCGGTGGCAATGGCTTCATGAGCTCTACTTATCCTGATTTTGTAGTGAGAGATGTATTGAACGATGGAGGTAGATAGGGGATACAGGGAGGGAGGTAGGGAGGAAGGGAGGGAGGGAGGGGGGGAGAGAGAGAGAGAGAGAGAGAGAGAGAGAGAGAGAGAGAGAGAAAGAGGGGGTTGAGAAGAGAGGGAGGGAGAGAGAAAGCATGAGAGGGAGGGAGTGCGGTAGGGGGAGCAGGGAGTGAGGGATGGAGTGCCAACAGCCTCACATACAAAATGGCACATAACCTGTATGTCTTTTATAGCGTATATATGTAGTTCTTTAGTAGCATATTTAACGTTATTAGTAAGGCATCGTCATCATACGCCACGGAACTAACAGAACTTGCTCACACATGCTAGTCTTAAAAAAATGATGGTTGTAAAATATTTCTATTTAGTAGCTTACCAACTCATGTGTACATAGACGACAATTATATTTGTGTGGCAAAGCGAACAGTCAATCAAACTATTAAAGGATGTTACACGTCGTTGGTGTTTTAGTCAAGTCATCCCATAACTCCCAACAGTATTTTGATTATCTATTTGAGTGATTCACACTGATGCTTACCTCGGTAACCTTACATTCATTGAATCACGCACAGATTACCCTTCTGTGAAATTACAATTGATGATTTGATGGATATCTCATCGGTTCGGAGCAGGGATATGTTCCTGAGCAAGCCGAACCTGAGACGATCAGAGAATGGTGCAGAAGCCAGTTCACCGATACAGAAGGCGAGGTAGTACACATGTGGATGGCAAGCCAAGACCCCTGTAAAAACCCACCCACTATAAAAATCAATGACAGAAGAAAATGTTATAAAAGCAATGTCCACGAACTCGTCACGCACGCATGTGGTGGCATCCTAGCACCCTTCACACACGTACCGACGCGCGCACTCACGCACACACGCACACATACGCACACGTACGCACACACCCATCATCATCGTCGTCGTCGTCGTCGTCGTCGGTGGCAGCGGCAACACGGCAGTGGAATAAAGCCTCCCATTGGATGTGATGGGGGGGGGGGGGGGGAGAAGTCACATTAATTAAACTGCCTAAACTGAAAAAGTCATCCGGAGCTATTTGATGACGTTTGGTATTAGAAAACTTTTTGACCATATCCCGTATTAAGAGAGAAAACTGACAGATTTATGAAAAACTGGTAGAGCTGATCTAAAAGAGGACGGAGCTGTGCATGTCGCTTATGACATGTATGGTGCACTACATCAAAGAGACATGACTCAAATACGCCTAGGTGTGAGAAATAAACGCACGCACGCACGCGCACACACACACAGCACGTACGCGCGCACGGACCTACTCACGCACGCACGCACACACAAGTACAAAGTTGACTAACATTGACAATTCTCTCAAGCAATCGGGATTCCTACAGGATCGGAATTATCACGTCGCGTGCATTCGTTACCATCACGTGACCACGAATTGGAGGAAACCAGTTTTAGCTATGCCCTGCCCATCTCTAGCTTAGGTCCACCCACACCTCGTGTTGAGATCGAGCAATTACTAAGCTCCCTGACTATCAATTTCCAGAAAACTGTTCAGGTAAGCTGTTGAATATTTTGAAACAAATTCGACTGAGCGCTGTTGCTGCCATAGCTGTTGAATATTTTGAAACTAATTTCACTGGGTGCTGTTGCAACGTGTAACATCCTATAGCAGCAACAGCGCCCAGTCAAATTAGTTTCAAAATATTCAACAGAATACTTATTAAATAGTAAAAACATACAATTCGTACAACAACGCTTAGTCCGTCATCAAGTAAGCGTTTGTGACGAACTTAGTCACGTCATTCATGATGTAATTGATTATAGCGTCATCCTACACGTCACATATTTGATTGTGACGTCAAACGGTAGATGAATAAACTTCGTCCACCCCCAACCCCACCCCTCTCATCAAGCTGATTGTGACGAACTACGTCTTATGGGACTCATACTGGAAAGTTTTTCGCATCAAATCACTGCTTTCTGCAAAATCTGACACACTAGGACAGATTGCAGGAAGATGATAAGTTACCAGTGCTCTTCACCTGTTACATCACTGCAGCTATATCTTTTATTAGAAAACATTCGACAAGACCAAACGCTCCAGGCCCGAAGCTAGGCATGCCACTGGAGTTGTGGGATGCAGATGATGTTGATTTCAACAATGAACCATCGCTCCAGGCCCTAAGCTAAGGATGCCACTGGATTTGGAGTATGCAGCTGATGTTGATTTCAACAATGAACCCAATGCTCCAGGCCCTAAGCTAGACCTGGCGCCGGAGTTGAAGTATGCAGATGGTGTTGATTTCAACAATGAACCCAATGCTCCAGGCCCTAAGCTAGACCTGGCGCCGGAGTTGAAGTATGCAGATGGTGTTGATTTCAACAATCAACCCAATGCTCCAGGCCCTAAGCTAGACCTGGCGCCGGAGTTGAAGTATGCAGATGGTGTTGATTTCAACAATGAACCCAATGCTCCAGGCCCTAAGCTAGACCTGGCGCCGGAGTTGAAGTATGCAGATGGTGTTGATTTCAACAATCAACCCAATGCTCCAGGCCCTAAGCTAGACCTGGCGCCGGAGTTGAAGTATGCAGATGGTGTTGATTTCAACAATGAACCCAATGCTCCAGGCCTTAAGCTAGACCTGGCGCCGGAGTTGAAGTATGCAGATGGTGTTGATTTCTTCGATATACCACTAAACTTGGAGTATGCAGATGATGTTGGTTTCATCGACAAGAACAAACGCTCCAGGCCCTAAGCGAGGCATGCCACTAGACTTGGAGTAACCAGATGATGTTGATTTCATCAACGAAAAAAGTGTCTCCTTGATGAACTGTTTTGCAATAGTTACAATGCAGCTCAAGGCCACAAGCCTCTCCATGAGCGAAGCCGTACTGAGTGTTCTGAGTGGGCATCAACTCGGATTTCTCCCTGTTGACTATGCAGCCTAGATCTGAAAGTAACTTCAGAGTCAGAGCAGTATCCACTCCTAACCTGGCTGGCGTGTCCGCCTTGACAAGCCAATCGTCTATGTAGGTGTGATGTGCCACGTTCTCCTTTCTGAGAAACGCTATCACCGCCAGAACCACTCTGGTGAAAACCCTTGGAGCTGTCGACAAGCCGAATGGGACTACTAAAAACTCCCATATCTGATTCTGAAATGCGAATCTCAGAAACTTGTGACAACCCCTGTTCATTGGAATGTGGAAATATGCATCTTTCAGATCGATCGACACACACCACATTCCTTTCCTCAATCCTGCCATTACGACCTCGGAGATTCCATCTGAAACCGAGGCGTATGGATAAACCAATTCAATGGCCTGAAATTGAGTACGGGTCTCCAACCCCCACCCCACCCCGTGCTCTTGGGGACAAGGAACATGTTTGAATAGAAGCCTGGAGTGCTCTGGTTTGCTGATTTTCTTTCTCCCTTCAGAAGCAAACAGGACACTTCTTTTTGAATGGCTTCTACCTTGTCTGGCTCCCATGGTACGGGATTCCAGACAGGTGCCAAAGACAGATTTTGTGGTGGAAAATCCCACCACTCTAGCATGCACCCCCTGGGATATCAATCCCAGGACCAGACTGTCTGACGTCACACCTCGCCAAGCCTCGACGAAACGCATGAGCCTTCCACTCACTGTAGGCGTATTGAGAGAGAGAGAGAGAGAGAGAGAGAGAGAGAGAGAGAGAGAGACATTCTGGTCTTGGCTTGACTGGTCTAACTGGCACCGCTGTTCCTGTCACACAGGCGCGGTCCAGGCAGATATGAAGGGAGCTAGTATACCCTCAGGTACGATCCACTCCCTTCTTTCCACCCTTGGTGGACTTACCCTTGCCCTTCCCCTTGCCCTTCCCGCCTCTCGGGCGATCATGGGCACCACTGGGGTGGGCAGGAGCCTCCACACCCTTCCTCGCCTTCTTAGCCGCAGGCCGCTGTGAAGGCCTAGCAATAGCAGAAGAAGCTGGCTTGGCTTTCGTATTGCTCTTATGCTTCTTCTGCTGAAGGTTGACCAATTAACGGTTTAGCAACAGCCCCTAGTGCATGTGCCTGGCACACTAGTTCCAGCTGAAGGTTCTCCGCTACCAGACTCGGCGGTATGTTAGCAGTGTCATCTAGGATGACCCGCACTTGGCCACCGAGGATGCTAGGGCCGTTCAGAGACGTTCCAAGCAAACACTCCATGACAGCCATTGCCGGACGCATATGGTCAAGGACCATCTGCCTCCGGGACTTCGTAACATGCACTAGAACCCTGGCGGCCAAAGCGTTCATCGACAGCACCAGGCCGTCGTTAACGCAAAACAGCGCCACAGGTGGCACAGGGTGGCCTGACCCAGCTTCAGCCCACATCGACTGAAGAAAGCGATAGGAGTGATTGACAGCATTCATTGCTGCTTCACTCCCTCACCGCAAAGGGACAGGACTACCTCAGTGTGTGCTTGAGATTTGTCCACAAGCGCTTAAGTGGGACATCCCGCTCCAGCACTCTGGACCCCAAGAGCCCAATGGTCATCCTCAGTGACTGTCACTACCACACCATAGTGCTCGTACTCCCCTCTGGGAATACGGCACCCTGCCCACACCTGCCTAGAGGCTGTAGGGAGCTGCCTCTTGGTCAAGAGTTGCTTGCTATAAATGGCCTCCAGCAACTCCTTGAACCATGGATCCTGTCCAATGGACTGAATCCGAGCCACGGGCAAGATCCCCGTCTGAATCATCGTCTGTGTTGCATGTCCAGATATCTGACCCCGAATCTAGGACGTGTTGTTACAACGAAATATGGCAGATAAGATCGCCTCCTTTAATCCCAACGGCGATCGGGCAGTAATATGAAATTGCTATACGGTTTTTAACACTAAAATCGGCTGACGTCGTTCTCCGTATTATCTGAGTGGATACTGCTCTGACTCTGAAGTTACTTTCAGATCTAGGCTGGATAGTCAACAGGAGAAATCCGAATTGACGCCCACTCAGAACACTGTAATGGCTTCGCTCATGGAGAGGCTTGTGGCCTTGAGCTGCATTGTAACTATTGGAAACAGTTCATCAGTGAGACACTTTTTCATTGATGAAATTAACATCATCTGCTTACTTCATTCCAGCCTGGAGACTATCTTTGGTGCTTAATGTACTGGCCAAGCACCCTTTCGAACCTTTGGGTTCGGCTAGTCTAAAGCATCTGACTTTAAAGGCGGGTTTTCTTTTGACAGCTTCCTCAGCATGAAGTTGCATCGAGATCCATGCGCTTTTAGCAGAGAGGGACTGATATATTATCTCCAGAGAGGATCTGCGATTGCTGCCAAGAGCAGAGTTTATGTCAAAGAGTCAATCTTTGAAATATCCCGGCAAACCGATCATTATATCAAAGCTAACAAGGTTTGGTCGTGATGCCAGTGCCTGGTGTCCAGTCCGTGCTTTTGACTAAGTACAAAATACGGACGGACGCTCTACGGTCAAATGATAGACATCTGTGGATCTGCCATAGGAGGCCATATGGCACTACATCCATGGATTCTATCTCTCGTTGGGTAGTCGAATGCATTCGGACTACCCACGAGATTGCGACTGGGCACCAGGCGCAATGTGCTAGGGCTCACGATGTTAGAGGAATAGCCGCCTCGACCGCCCTATTTAATGGTTCCCCGTTAGAGGACATCATGGCCGTTGCACAATGGCACTGTGAGTCCTCTTTCACGGATTACTATATGAGGGACATGTCAGACTCCGCTAATCCACTTGCTTTAGCTGTTTTGAAACGATAGTCTAGTGGCCACAATGTTCATCTCCCTTTTGATAACTTTGAAAAGCAAAAGTAGTAAGAACAGACATGGTCAAGCGAGAGGAATTCAACCGTATGGGATACGTCTGGTCGAAAGTGTATTGGTTGATGGCTCCACGTCTGGAATCCAATATTCATGAGGTAATTCAAGTTTGACAGTTTTTTGTATTATGTTTATATATCATGATCATTCATCTTATATATTCATGCACATTCCCAGGCTTATATGTACAAAGAGCAGTTAATCCTCTTCGTATATTTGTGTTTTCAGGCGAGATGCATGTTCGCGAGATCTCTCCCTTTTTTAGGAGGAAAGTGGGGGAGGAGGGGGGGGGGGGGCGGTGATGTGAATGTGATTCTGTCCCAAACTTGTTCGTCCTTCTAGGTCTTCGTATGTCAAGTGTAGGTCTAAGTTCTTTCTTCAGGGGCAAAAGAGGCTGTGTATGGTTTGCCCCTTCCCACCAGGTTACCGTCTAAATTTGGTGTTATCAATGAGTAATATAATGGTAAGTATTGACCGAAGGAGAATGAAGGAAATTTCAATTTTCCTTACTCCGTGATCTAACAACCTTACCATTATATTACGGACCCTACCTCCCAACCATACAGAGGCAAGCCATAGGTATTCTCTTGTTTGGTAGCTATTCAAACAATATGAGTGTCTCTGGCAGACGGATACCCGGTCCCAGGAGCCGGTAAAGCTATCTAAATATGCTTATGATATAAACATGTGTATCCCGGTATGCAATGGACCTTTCCAAGTTTATCTGTCCATCACATGACGTCATAATCAACTACGTGACGTGTAGGATGAAGTCATAATCTAGACGTCATGAATGATTCGAAATAGCCCGTCTTTACCACTTACCACACGTTGTACGAATTGTATGTCTTTACTATTTAATAAACATTCTGTTGAATATTTTGAAACTAATTAGACTTATCATTGTTGCTGCCATAGGCAGCAACAACACCCAGTCAAATTAGTTTCAAAATATTTAACAGCTTATCTGTATAGTTTTCTGGAAATTGATAGTCAGGAAGTTCAGAGATCGATCGATCCCAAGATGGACGAGGTGTGGGTGGAGCTTAGATCAAGATGGGCGGGACATAGCTAAAACTGGAAAGGCCCATATAGTGACCATGACCTAGATATTTACCATTTCTCATGAAACTCAAATTACTTCTAGTCATTCTTCCAATATTAAGTGACTGTATAAAATTTGGCGATTCGACATCCGCGCATCCCAGATTTATAGTAAAATGTATATCGATGGATGACTGGATGGATGATTTGATGTATGCCTAGATGGTGGGTGGGTTTGTGCGTGAGTGTGTGCGAGTGGGTGGGTGGATGGGGAGTGAGGGAGGGAGGGAGCGAGGGAAGGAGGGAGGGAGTTGAGCCAGCGAGCGAGTGAGTGATCGGGTGGGTGGGTGGAAGGATGGATGCCTGAGTGGCTGGTTGGGTGGGTAGGTGCGTGCGTGCGTGGGTAGGTGTGTGTGTGTGGGGTGTGTGGGGGTGAGTGAGTGGGACGAACGGACGGACCCTAATGTCGGTAGCTGATACAGCCAGATCATTGTCAGCTACAAACAATAAGCAAAACGTTTCATTTTCTGAGCGATAGGCTATAAACAAATTACATAGAAATCAGAATATTATTTTAAAACCAGCCGATAGATGTTCGGCAACAGTCATTAGGTTTAGAGAAAAACTACATCCGCGAGGCCAAACACAGTAAGGTAACACAAACCATTACAGCAAACCTTGTGATTTAATTTGGCCCCTAAACCAACTAAGTTTCACTGAAATACCTAATTCATTACATATAGATAAGTCCATCGAAAAAACCCAGCTAAAGTATCTGCTAGGTGAAAATGATCCACAAAATCGAGCATTCTATGGGCTTGTTAAGGATGACGTCACTGCGCGGAACCCGGAAGTACATGTTTATGACGTCATCATTTGTTGTTAAACAAAACAGTGTTTTATGTATTTAACAATCGAGCTGAACCAGGAAATACGTCATCATGTAATAAACCTAAATCTTGCTAAACCAACCGGCGCACGGTTAGATCGATTAACACCACCAGAACGACCTACCATTTCAGACTAGGGGATCCAGTCTTATGCATTTCAGGATATATTGATTGCTATTTAAAGTCCATTGCTAATAGCCGCAATTTATCAAGAACACATAACATTTTCTTTCAAAATTTTCCAAATTATCAGTTCCAAAAGATGCATATTTAGTCACATAAGAACATAGATGTTATGTACACCATTATAGATATTGATGATGGAATCAATGCTGTTAAGAAGGCGTTGACCAAATTTTCGGATCCAGATCGACCAGATACAGAAATTCTAAAAGTATGAGATGTAAGACTTAAAGGAAACGACCCCCAATTTAATGGTGAAAATCACCTTCAAATCTGTGGATGTGCACGATTCAGTGGAAATTTAGTACACATGAATGACTTCAATCAACACATTTGTAGTGTCTTCACTCAGACTGTAAATGTAAATGGCAAAGGCTAACTTGGCCATTACAAGATTAAACTACATTGTATCATTATGGTGAGACCATATTAGTTAACACAACAGTTATTAGTATAATCATGAAATACGCATGTATCATATTCTATGTTTTGTATAGCAGCAATGAGTAACATGCGTCATTGTAAAGTTATCCAGGAAAACAATTTAAAACAATTTATTTTTGTATTCAAAGAAAATAATTTACCTTGATTAGTACATCTTTAACCTTGACATTTTGTTCCATAATGAAAAGGGTTCATAAGACACACCAAGAGACAATCTCTGGCTCAAGTTTGTTGACAACACATTCTGTATAACAGTCTACTATACGGGGGATCCAATATAGAGGCGGGGCGGGGGTGTTCTTTTCTATAGTGGACGATCATTCCCTATGGAAGATTTGAAAATAAGATGTTCTGAGAAGCATAGCATTCTGTTTCCTACATTCCGAGGGATAATATATGAGGAAATATATGAAGTTTTTACCCTAATATAGAAATAGTAAAAGAAATTAGGAAAATACTGGAACAATAGTATGCTTACTTGTAGCCCTGCTAATAATTTAAGCATTTTCAGCCATCAAGTTACCCAATAGCTATAAATATGACAGAATGTGCCACTTAGGTAATATCTTCTCACGTTGATGCAATACTGCTGAAGAGTTGCAAAATATATCCCTAACCATTGATATAAATGGCAAATCTGACCGTTGGCCTATATTATCTGGAACCTAGGACAGCCTGACCAGGAGCATTATTTAGCGATTTCCGGAATTTTTTGGAAACCAAGATGACCACCGAAAAGGTGACCAATAGCACAGTAAGATTCTTTAACCCAAATTTGGTTAAATCAGGTCATTGATTAAGACGTAACTAGCATATTAAGGCAAATGTTGAGGGACAACGGATGAATGGTTACCATGCCATAAGACCACATAGTCTTTCAGACCAGGTGGGCTAAATATCTGCTGTAACCACCCACCAAGTTACAACTAAATAGCTCTAAATATGATGAAACGTGCACTGAAGAAATATCTTCCCCCATTGTATCCCATACTGTGGAAAAACTGAAAGGGTGATAACCCTGGAGTTTGAGATCGAATCAGCTTCATGTTGGCAATGTATATATTAGACGTTAAGAAGGCAATAAAATTATGGCCCAGACAAATGCATTGAGCGTAAATGGACAAATGACTAGACTACCATAGTAGCCATTTAATACATGCACACCTTCTCTCTAAGATGTATGCACGTGCCAAGTTTCATAATCATACATATGAGTCTTGAAACTACTGTCCAAACAAACACCTACCTAAATTGTATGCACATTTCCATGAATGCCATTTTGCCAGCAACTTACTTGCACGGCTAACATTTTCAATGTGCCATACTGGTAAACCACTAGCAAAATCGTGTACATCGAAAGCTCCGCCATACGTCATCAGAATGATATGTCATCATTCACTGTAGCGAGCAGCATTGAGACATTTTCACTTTTTCCACTTTTTTCATTTCCACCCCGCTTCGACATGGAAAGTTTTACTATGGATGTTGTTGACAAATTCGATCATGACAAGGACAACTTATCTGAAATGGGGGTAGTCATGACACAGTTACAGTTTTGCTTCAGGAATACTTAGGTTCTATAACCAGTAAGCCGAACCTTTCTGACACCAATATCCAGCATGGGCCAACAACATGCAATACCAAGTTAAACTCTCAACATTTGAAGCAGGTTTCTAAACCTTAAAAAATCCCGATTTGCGCCCTTAATACAATGTTACTACATTTCCTCATTCAGTGAAGGATGATCTTTTGAATGGCATTTTGTCGACGGATATAGCCTGGTTATTGTCAAGATTACATCATCGTGAGTTTGACTATTTGAACGCAAGTCTGCGTGAGCGAACCATGCCAATATGGAGTGTGATCGTCTCTGTCCAGACCGCTAAGGGCATTTGCCTCATGTGTGTAGAATTTCTGCCTGCCCTGCCATACCCAATCCTGAAACATCATACAGTGTACATAACCATTACAAACGTGCAGTAGATCCTAAGGTACCTTGATCAATACAGCCATGAAAAAACCGACATGAGATCCTAGTGCACCTAGATCAACCAAAAATACTGGTAACCTGCGATGAATGTGTGTACATCATTGCACGAGAAATAGAGTTGATCTGGCCTGAGGTCTTTTAGAACATTAATCTTTGCATGTTGTCGTTCTATATGAGAAAGGTGGCATTGGGATGTATTCAACATTTTTGAAGCGGAGTGGTGCAGAAAGCATCCTCATAGAGTTCCATATTTAGAATGTTATTAAATCCGTCTTTACTGGGAAACACTATGTGACATCATTGAAAGGACTACAGCTACTTAAAGAATCATTTGATAGACTGCAATGGAGGGAATTGAAATATCGCGTGTTTCTTATGATATTGCTAGAACAAACTTGATACATGAGCGCTGATATTAAAGGACAACTTTACTAATCGGCTATGATACAGCGACTGATCTGCGAGCATTCTCACTACAGCAAGCAGTATATGACTATAAAAATAAGAGCTAATCTCCATACGGGTTGATACGGGCGGGTCTCTAATTAAGGATGACGGCAGTGTCGGGTGTGCGTGTTTGAATGTTAATTAGGCCATTGAGAGAATGAATGGACATAACAGGAATTTATCAAGCAACATGGAAAGATGGCTATGTATACTACAGCAGATGACAGTCAATGTGGCAAACAAGTCTTGCAATTAAAATATGGGCCTAGTAAGGCAATTCCAGGGGAACAATGACGAATTAATTCGTGACCTTTGCCAATTTCTTCTCATTAATAGTAGACATGGTGGAACATTTAAATATTGGAACTCTTTCATACAGCTCATGTACTACCAAGAAATTCTCATCCGAATTGACCATAAGGGCAATTGGACATTGGAACCCCACGCACTCCAAGCTTTGTTACCAATCTTTGCTGAATCTGATTCCAAGATTGTCTTCCGTGGTCCTCTTTATCTTTAGAGGAAATGCAGAAACTTCCAGAGAGGGCGCCATAACTGTACCATGCTTTCATGGAGAGAAGAGTTGTAGTGAGCCATACCTAAGGACGTGGCACAGCAATGAGATCAGAAATGGTATAACGCAAGCAATCATCAAGTCCCAAAATGTTCCTCAGACAACATCGGCAGTTCCAAAAAAACATTATGTAGCAATGTGGAAGCTAATATATCATGAATTGCTTGCAATCACCAACCTGTATTAGGACCTGAGTCGAAAATGTACAGCATCTTATGACTTGGAAGTAAGCCAGGCTTTCAACAAGGCAACAATCGAATTTGAGCGGAGAAACATCAATCCAATTTATGAGTAATTCCAAGGAATGAGAACCCATTTTCGAAATAAAAATCATATGGTTCTCAACATCCAGGCAAAGGCGGTAATGAGAGAAGAGATAAGAAGACAATTATTGAACATTAATGGTATCAGCCAGTCAGCCTATGGGGGACTGAGAAAAGAAAGATTTATTGGAATGTCTGTTAGATTTTCTATCACAAGTCATAGAACCAAACTAAACGCATCCATGTCCATCTACAAAGTTGCTGCAGCAAAGAAGGACAATGTGAACCCTCCACAAAGACAAACAGATTCAGCGACTGCTGGAAATAGCAAGATCAAAGGTAATGGCAATGGGCGGACCTCCGAAGTACGATGTGGCACCATGATCTTATTCTTTTGACAAAGAATGTCTTATGACCAAGGCAAAAAACGCAGTATGGACCAAGAGTTGGCGAAATGCTTGGAGAAAGAAAATTCGTGTACGCTGCGAGTAATAGGCACAGTCAGTACTCTATACTTTGCGGACGTAATGGCAAATGTTCCAAAAATCAGTATCGAGGAGCTTCACAGCATCGGCATATTCTGTGATGTAGTGTAGAAATACGTCCATAATTTATCCAAATGAGCCAAGAGAATAGATCGGGTGCTCGATTCATACATGTTGAGGTGTATACAAGATTCTTAGCGACGGCTAAGGGAAACAGTCACCAATATAACTTCGCACTATCAATGGGCAGACACAACACCCAGTAGAGATGAAGAGGGTTTGGGCTTCCAGTAAAAAAGAAAGTGCACGACTCACCAAGCCTAGCGCTACTAGTGAGTCATACTACCCGAGAGACCACGATCCCTTGCTATACTGGCATTGCGTGTCGGTCATCAGAGGTATGTGAGCTGGATTTTGATGTAGAGGAGGCAAATGCTCGAACAGTCCCTCATGCAATGTTTGCTGTCATACATGGCATCGACAGGATAAGCGTGCTATCATCTGATACCAATGTATATCATTCGTATGATGTACTACTGGAATGACTTGCATTATTCTGGGCTTAAAAGCCGGTGTCGGCGAATCTACCAGGTTCATTCCAATGCATACTTTGGCAACCTGCATAGGAATAGATCTTTGCCAAGTACAACTCGCAGTACAAATGTTAACTGGTTGTGACTATACCAGTAAATTTAGGTAGGTGCTAAACATTCTGCCCTGAAGGCCGATAATAATATTTGACAAATTTCGGCCCGATCCCTTCAACGTTTTGGGAGAACATGTTTTCTTGAAAAAACTAGGCCATCCAAGATGGCCGTCGACCCATTAAGGTGTTAACCTCGATGCTGTTTGATGAGTTTCGAATCAATCCATCAAGCGGGTTCTCCAAGAGATTTTTAAAGACATCTCAAAAAATTGGCCAGCATCCAAGATGGCGCCCGGCCAAATTTGCACCATCAATCTTCTTTGAAGAAACTTGAATCTCTATGTCCTAAGGATGCATCCTGTCAAATATAATTGTAATCCGCCAAGTGGTTCTTGATAAATCGTTTAACCCTTTAACGCATACGCTGGCCAAAATGAACCTCTGCAGTGGCCTAGAGGAAGAGAAATGGCCATTTGCAGAACAAGAGATAACTATTTTTAAAGATTTACCACTTGAATGACTGACTCTATAACCAAGTCAGTTATTCCAGTGGTAAATCTTTAAAATAGTCTTCTCTTGGTCTGCAAATGTACATGTTCCATGACATATTTCAGTGTTAACCGGCTAAAGAAAAAATTGGCGAACAGACGGTCGCCATGCCAAAAGCTCACATGACCTTTCAGACCAGGTGATCTAATAATTCAATGATCATAACATAGTGTGGGCATCCAGTTTTAGCTATGCCCCGCCCATCTCCAACTATGTTCCACCCACACATTGTCCGTGTTGTGATTAATCGATCCCTGCACTCTGATTCTCAATTTGCTGAAAACTATACAGGTAAGCTGCTGGATATGTTGAAACTAATTTGGCTGGGCGCTACTGCTGCTCATGGCAACAACAGCGCCCACTCAAATTGCCTTCAAAATATTCAACAAAATAATTATTAAATGGTAACTACATACAGTTGGTACAACTTGATGGACTATCACGCATTTATACCGAAATAAATAGTGTCATAATTGATTATGACGTCAGTCTACCGGTGACGTTGTTGATTATGACGTCATGCGAATGATGCGATTGACTGAGAAACTTGGTTTATCAATTTCATCATTAACACAGGGTCTCATCGGACTACAATGGCTCACCATACACCGTGTTCACCCCTACATGACTTGATCTCCGCTATTGAACAGAGTTCTGTACCCGGTCTGAGCTGATCATCAAAGGTATATTTCTGATTTTCTCGCGAGAAATATGAGTTTCCATAAAATGAGGTCAGCCTTGCGTTCAATAGGCGAAACTTTTCAGAGCGCTCTGGACGCACAAAAGCGTCTTTTTCAGTTTGTATATTATACGAGGTACTTTATCTGAAAACAGCAGATTGTCATAGTTTGCAGATTTAGCAAAACGTTTTAAAACGTTTTCCCTCTTGAACCCAACGCGGGTAGCAGCTACACATAGACTCCATACCCAGTGCTACGGATGCGTTTTGATATTTTATGTAAAACCTTTCATAAAATCTAACATTTTCACACAAAAGATTTACCAATCAAAATTCTGAATAGAAGTTTTAGAGCATATCACCATAAGATCCGTTTAGCCAAATTTGCTTAAAATCCGCCAATCAGTCTAAGAGGAGATACGGGGGGGGGGGGGGGGGGGGACAGAGGGTCTACCTAGTATTAGCTTACTTGGCCATTCTGACCACGTGAGTTAATAATAATGTCAATGACATAATAGTGATGAGGATTAGGACAATGAGGATCGATGACATTTTAACTGTGACCATATAATAATGGTGATGTTAGCGGTGATGATATGCATGATGCCATTGTGTATAGAATTGTTCTCTTCCACTCGATCGACTTCCATCACTTTTCATATATGTTAAACTGTGAAAATAATAAAATGATAGCATAAAACGTTAACAATAGCGATTTCGCAGGAAAAGGACGCGCTAACAACCACAACACGCAGCTCACAAAATAATGACCGCTCGCTCTTGACCTCTGATACCCCTACGAGCAGCTCTTTATGGAAATGTCTGCTGCGTATTTGATGTCGCTCCACTCAGAACTTTATACGACGATAAACACATAGATCCATTGATTTTCTACTACTTTATCGTTATAATGGGGTAATTAGTAGTGTATTTATAGAATGTTAGCCACTTACATAGACTGGCGTGGATTGAAAACTATTAACAATGAAAAACCCGGTTTCGCCTGAAATACTCTGTCTACAAGGCGGGTTGGGTTACCTCTCAATCCAATCTAAATCTAAAAATAAAGCGACCTGTCTGTTTTGACTGACTGCGCCAAAGCTTGTGGTGGTGGTGGTGGCGGCGGCGGCGGTGCTTTAGGTTTAACTTGGGCAGACTCCGCTCATAATGCGCCGTTCATGTCCTAGCGAGATCCTCTATACTATGCTAAGAGGAGCGAGAAGCCACGCTTTTATTTTTAGATTGGCTAACTTACAAGTTACGACCGCCCTCGGAAGTTTTCGCAACTCCAACAGATAACTATTTTAAAATAAATAATACTATCGTTTTTATTAGCTCACCTGGCCTGAAAGGCCAAGTGAGCTTATGTCGTGGCGAATGTCCGTCGTCCGTCCGTTCACCAACTTTTCCTTTAATCGACTTCTTCTCAAGAACCGCTGGGCCAATTATATATGGCAGGAAGCATCATTAAGGCATAGGGATCCAAGTTTGTTCAAATGAAGCCGATCGGCCAATTAGGCCGGCGGCCATCTTGGATTTTGGCCGACTTTTAGAAACGGCTTTAAAAATCTTCTCCGAAACCGCTTGAGGGATTGACGGAAACCTCATGAAATATGATCTAGGGCAAGAGCTCACCAAATTTGTTCAAGGGAACTTAATTGGTCGAATAGTTTGGCGGCCATCTTGGTTGACCTAGTTTTAGCGAAAATAACTTCTCCAGAACCGCTGAAGGGATCAGGCCGAAATTGGGCAGATATGATTAGGGCTAAGGGCCAGTAAAGTATGATCAAGAGAAGATGATCCGTCAAAAAACATGGCCACCGTGGGCCAATCAATATATAGCATGTTTGGCGGCCATATTGGATTTCTTTATTTGATGGATTTTGAGGCCGAAATTCGTTTTATATAGATTTTTTGGTATTCGGGTCTCAACTTTGCAATTTTCGAAACTGTCGTAGAAAAGGTTTGGCAGCCATCTTGGATCATTTTCCCGCCAAAAGCGCCCATACTAAAGTAATGGCAAATTTAAAATGTCTTCTTCTCGAGAACTACTGGGCCGATTAGAATTATATTTGGCAGGAAGCATCCTTATGGCATAGATATTTCATTTTGTTCAAACGAAGCCGATCGGCCAATTTGGCCGGTGGCGATCTTGGATTTCGGCCGATTTTTAGAAATGTCTTTAAAAATCTTGTTCTCCGAAACGGCTTGGGGAATCGATTCAAAGAGGTAAGCCAAGTTTGTTCAAGACAACTTGATTGACCGAATGGTTCGGCAGCCATCTTGGATGACCTAGTTTCCCCGAAAACGACTTCTCCAGAACCGCTGAATGGATCAGGCCAAAATTTGGGAGATATGATTAGGGACTAAGGGCCAGTAAAGTTTGTTCAAGGGAAGTTGCTCCATAAGAAAACATGGCCGCCGTGAGCCAATCAAAATGTAGCGTGTTTGGCGGACATATTGGATTTTTTATTTGATGGATTTTGAGGCCAAAATTGGTTTTATATATGTTTTTGGGTATTCTGAGCTCAAATTTGCAATATTTTAAACTGTCGGATAAACGGTTTGGCGGCCATCTTGCATTATTTTCTCGTCAAAAGCTCCCATGCTAAAGCAATGGGAAATTTAAAATGTCTTCTCGAGAACTACCAGGACGATTTCAATTATATTTGGCAGGAAGCATCCTTAGGGCATAAGGATCCAAGTTTGTTTAAATGAACCCGATCGGCCAATTTGTCCAGCGGCCATTTTGGATTTTGGCCAATTTCAGGAAATGTCTTTAAAAATCTTCTCCGAAACCACTTGGGGAATCTTCATCTAGGCCAAGAGGTAAGCCAAGTTTGCTCACGAGGACTTGATTGACCAAATGGTTCGGCGACCATCTTGGATGACCTGGTTTTCACGAAAATGACTCCTCCAGAACCACTGAAGGGACCCGGCCGAAATTTGGGCCATTAAAATTTGTTCAAGGGAAGTTGATCCATAAAAAAACATGGGCACCGTGGGCCAATCAAAATGTAGTGTGTTTGGCAGCCATATTGCACTTGCAAAAATGTCCACAAACTCATTTAAAAGACTGCTAAACCACCCACCAACAATTTTGACAAAAATTGATGGTACTCCAAGTGAGCGACACAGGCCTGTTTTTATCGGTTGATTATTTTTAATACATACATAACACGCAAATAGAAATCTAACATCTATTTACAAAATAAAAATTGTTAAATCAGGCCCGTAATGCGTCATAAAAAATACTTCGAATCAAATTTGATTGGGAACTGTTGTTTCACATGAAAGTCAACAAAATGATGTAGTTCATTGATATCCCAACACACCATTTGACTCACACACATACATATGAATCGTCAGCGTGTCAGTATATCAGACATGTGAAAGCTGGTCTGCTAAACCAAGATTCTTATCTTGGTGTGGTGGTCGAGGGGAAAGATGTCTGGTTGCTGATGCTATGCGGAGTTGCAGTATGGCAGTTTGATCCCCGACCGGGGATATGGTGTTCAACAAATTAAACTAATGGGTGCATGACTGTCGGCTGGTTAGCATGTGGAAATTGAAGCCGCATGTTGCCAGTGCGTCAACAAAAATAAAAATACATACATACATACATACATACATACATACATACATACATAGTCCCATATGAATCGTCAGTGTGTCAGTATATCAGACATGTGAAAGCTGGTCGGCCAAACCTTGACTTTTAGTCTTGGCGCGGTGGTCCAGTGGAAAGATGTCTGGTTGCTGATGCTATGCGGAGTTGCAGAATGGCGGTTCAATCCCCCGGACCGGGAGATGGTGATCAACAAATTAAACTAATGGGTGCATGACTGTCGGCTAAGTTAGCACATAGAAATTGAAGCCGCACGTTGCCAGTGCATCAATAAAAAAAATAAAATAGAATAAAATATATATACTGCCAGAGCCGTGCTGGAGTCAGAGTACAATAGACATAAAAGCCTAGGATTGAATCGTGGCTGGTGCATCCACAGATAGCCCTATATCAATCGTCAGTGTGTCAGTATATCAGACATGTGAAAACTGGTCGGCCAAACCTGGACTTTTTGTCCTGGCGCGGTGGTCCAGTGGAAAGATGTCTGGTTGCTGATGCTATGCGGAGTTGCAAAATGGTGGTTCGATCCCCCGACCGGGAGATGGTGATCAACAAATTAAACTAATGGGTGCATGACTGTTGGCTAAGTTAGCACATGGAAATTGAAGCCGCACGTTGCCAGTGCGTCAATAAAATAAAAATACATATACTGCCAGAGCCGTGCTGGAGTCAGAGTACAATAGGAGTAAAAAGCCTAGGATTGAATCGTGGCAGATGCATCCACAGATAGTCCCATATGAATCGTCAGTGTGTCAGTATATCAGACATGTGAAAACTGGTCGGCCAAACCTTGACTTTTTAGTCTTGGTGCGGTGGTCCAGTGGAAAGATGTCTGGTTGCTGATGCTATGCGGAGTTGCAGAATGGCGGTTCGATCCCCCAACCGGGAGATGGTGATCAACAAATTAAACTAATGGGTGCATGACTGTCGGCTAAGTTAGCACATGGGAATTGAAGCCGCACGTTGCCAGTGCGTCAATAAAATAAAAATACATACATACTGGCAGGGTCATGTTGAACTGTCGAGTTCATGATGTTCCGGTTATTCAGATAGTTAGATAATGGCAGGGGCATGTTGAACTCTCGAGTTCATGATGTTCCGGTTATTCAGATAGTTAGATAACACGCGATGATTTATTATTTTTCAATGACCTATATTACACACACATTTCTTTACATGTTCTATATATTTATTTGAAACGCATACAAGCTAATAAGCACTGGCATTATTTATTATCTGACTGTTACTTCACATAGCAAGTTAACAAACACACGTGAAAGGTAAGATGAATTATTCTGTTTCATTTTATCAGAGAACATATTATGTTCTCATGTTTCTGATAGCCGTTGCTTCATCAACGCCACTCCTGTCTATGCGGACCCCTCCCACTTGCTAAAGTTTGTTTGCGTCATTTGCAGTAGGTAATCATCATGGTTTAATTTAATGTCAATGTTTATATCTACATTATTAAACTACTTTCCTATCTAGCCTCCAAACATAGAGACTGCTTCGATGAAGTGTATTCTATTCACTTAAATGTTATGAAACAGCGCGATGGAGGTTCATTTTAATCATATTCGCCATTGAAGAATAACATGTTCTCTGGAAGCTAATGGAGGGATCTGACCTGTCACTCAAGTATACTCATCATACTCAATTACGTCACGTGTAGGCTAACGTCACAATACATAGTGACGTATCTAACTCCGCCATGAACATTGAAAAGTCTGTCAAATGTACAATGATATGCCTTTATTATTTAAGAAACAATCTGTTGAATATTTTGAAGCTAATTTGACTGGGCAGCAATAACACCCAGTCAAATTAATGTCAAAATATTAAACAGTTTACCTGCATAATTACCTTGACATGTGTATTATGGGTATTCAAGTTTCAAAGAATATAAACCGATCCCAATACGTGCACAGTGTGGGCGGAGCTTACCTAGAAATGTTGGGCGCTTAGCTAGAAATGGGCGGTGCTTAGCTCGAAATTTGCGGGGTATAGCTAGCAATGGATCCGTCTGTTGATGAAAGAGTGGCAGATTCATTACTGTGTAGATTGCACGCATCGACCTATAGACACTAAGCATCTGGATATTGATGAGAGTTATACCAGGATGTTGTGGCTTCTTGTATCTTGTATCACCATGTGCCGGCAAGTAGTATACGGTTTTTTTGGACGTTATTGTGCTTTTTCTCGAGAACAATGGCGTCCAGCCGCCTAGAGTGTAGAACAATGGCGTTCAGCCGCCCAGCGAAAAGAACAATGGCGTCCAGCCGCCCAGGGGAAAAGAACAATGACATCCAGCGCCACCCGTTTGAGAGTTTTGATAACAATGACGTCCAGCCGCACACGTTTTTTTGGATTTGCAACACTCTGGAATGTTCTATTATATTGAATTAGTTAACCCTTAAAAGTTTAAATGATGTATGACAATGTAAAAATAATAGAGTTTAAGAGGTGGTCTGATAACGGAGGTCGTAGGAGGAGGAGGTTGAGGATGTATGAGGAATTACGGTATTGCTGTATATTTTGAAAATAATTTGACTGTTTCGTCGCTAACGTTATTAGTAAACTGTAGAATGTTTAGAGACTGTCTGTAAGATGTTACTGTCTTAGCAACAGGTACCAGACAGATTAGCAACAAAATATTAAAAATAATCTCGTATTAATGGTATGTTCGGTTGGAATGGTAACCAAGACTTGGTGGTGATGGATTGTATCATGGGTTAAAAAGAAGTTAACCCTAATACCGATGAATATATGGCTCACTTTCATCGATACAATACAGGAAAACTGTTGAATATTTTGAAACTAATTTGACGTCGCTAACGTTATTAGTAAAACTATTTTTGTTGAATATTTTGATTGACTTTTAACCGTCATTACACACAAATTGTTTTTTAAATACTTTGCAATAACGTCAATCGTTTTAGATACGATGGTTAAAATGCGGTCATTATATCTCTGAGGGTTCCGTTTATAGAATTGTATGTCGAGCGTACTTATGCTAAAAAGATTATTTGTTGCGTATGATTTATCCATACGTCTTGAATAGCCGTGAGATCAAGCTTGAATCGAGATACAAACATACCATGCGTTAATAATGAAAGAACGCGTTAGTACCTCAAGTCTCGTTCTAAGCACAAGATATTATAATGTCCTCGCCGAGAGTTTGTAAAAAATCGATAATAACGCCTGCACCCGCTCACCGGCTCTCCGTTTACCGACGCCTAAAGATTTGGCAATTAAGAGCAACATTACAAGTGTAGTAGCATAATCATAGATGGCCGTTTACTACAAATATAAATATGTCCTGGCAGGGATACGTTATAACCATGTTTTTTACTATATAATTCAGTCCTGCCCTAAGCGACCACCTCGTGTTGCGCCATTACATGGACGCTAGAGACTTTCTTAACCCTTTTAACCCTCGAATTTCTTCAAGAAAATGTCAATTTTCTTCATCATAGTACAAGAGAAGACTATCTTTGAAAATTTATCATCGGAATGACTGCCTCTGACAGCTATCCATTTGTCTAGACATTGTGGTCGTAATGTGTGAGAGCGTGGTGTCTGAAAAATGGTGTATAGGTTGGAGAGGGTATGTCATGAGGGTTTAATATAGGTCACGCTCGTATGCACACATGCTGATACGCGATACTGCTAGTTATACATTGTGCCCTTGTGCGTAGGTGCGTGCGTGTCGCGGTGTGCGCATGCGTGCGCCAGAAGACTTTTTGAAAAATTTTCATCGGAATGACTGGCTCTGCTGGCTAAAATGTATACGTACATGTGCGAACGCATGCGGTCCGCATGTTGTGAATTTGCGGGCGTATGTTGCGGATTGCGGGCATATGTTGCGGATTTCGGGCACATGATGCGGATTTGCGGGCGTATGTTGCGGGTGCATGATGCGGATTTGCGGGCACGTGTTGCGGATGGCAACAACTATATGCACATGCCTGAACACGCATACACGGCAAAATGCATGTGTACATGTGCGGGTCGTGTTGCGGATTTGCGGCCGCAGTACATATATTCCTATAAACGGTACAAATTCAATCCATTTTCTCATTCCAGTTTAAACATCTTTAAGTGGTTGGACGTGTAACTGCAGAGTAGTTAGGTAGCCTTAGGCAGTCAGATTTCATCTCACGTGATATTCCTTATATTTTTTTGGTAGTAGAGCGATGTGGTATAAATGTAAATGTTAATGTACATTTGGTTAAACTGGCCAGCAGTACAAACTTTGACGGATCAGACACTGGGTATGTACGGTGTCGTTGGTGTTCCATCGACATCCGCGACACCATATGCCGACGGTCGAAACAGGAGAGGGTTTGTAGGCGTATGATCAAGAAAACAGAACCTAAAGAGATGGTGTACACCTGCAAGGAGTGCTATTGTCTATTACCAATCAAACAGTATGCGGCCGCATGGGTGTCCCGTAATCGGTGATACTCCGACTGATATACAAAAAGCAAACATGACGCAGTTTGTTACCAAACTGACAACCACGCCTGTGTGGATCTGCGAAGACTGAGACCTATCTCAAAACACGGCCCTTTTCAGGGCCCACAAATCATTCGAAAGAGAACTCTTTATCTGTTCAAAAAAATAAAATAATGTGATAAAGATTTTACACACAACAAACCTCTTCACACATGCATACGCAAGCACACATTCTGATCCGTCAAAAGTGGTCGATGGATGCTACTGTTCTAAATGGGCATCTGTACGCTATTGTTCGTGGTCGATTAATGCATTGCCATTGACTAGGAATGCATTTTGTCCATATTTTTTGAAAATTTAATAATTAAATGACTGCCATTTTAGAGACATAAATACGATAGATAACACTATCTATATAATAGCATAGGAAAAATTACTTTGTACGTGTCTGATTTTTGAAAATTAAATGACTGGGGAACACATTTTGCTCATTCTTTGGTAATTTTAATAATTAAATGACTTCAACTTTAAAGAATCGCCTCAAATACGTAAGATAAAATTATATATATATATATATATATATATATATATATATATATATATATATATATATATATATATATATATATATATATATATATATATATGTATATATATATATGTATATATATATATATATATATATATATATATATATATATATATATATATATATATATATATATATATATATATATATATATATATATATATATATATATATAACGTAGATCACTATAATACGTGTAACGCAACGCACTGATTTTTTTGAAAATTAAATGACTGGGAGTTTGTTCATATTTAAAAAAATTTAATAATTAAATGATTGACGCTTTAAAGACATAAATATGGTAGATAAAACTATCTATATAATATTATACAACATCGATCGTCAACGATGACCATTTCCATAACAATTTTGAAAATTTAATAATTAAATAACTGCCATTTTTAAAATGACTTAAACCAAGGAGGAGGTTAATGGTGACTAAAACACCAGCGGCTTACAATCAATTATTTTCAAAATATACGTACAGAGATATCGCGCAAGACGTTGCCTCGGCGAATACGCTAGCATATACGTCATCCATCCTCCTCATCTTTCGCGACACCTCTTTTTCGACATCCGTTATAAGACCACCTCTCTCTTACCTAACATCGTATAATAAGAAAGTTAAAATTTACACAGTCAAATCGTTTTCAAAATATTCAGCAACCAATCAATTTATTCAGCAACCAATCAAAATATTCATCAACCGATTATCATAATATTCAGCAACCAATTATCAAAATATTCAGCTACCACTCAAATTATCAAACTATTCAGCAACAAATTATCAAAATATTCGTACATCGTGCATACCTTGTAAACAAGTACGCTAGCATCGCCCTCATTATCATCCAGCAATATCAACTGAGGAGAAAAACTATAGTATTCCGCCTTAACTGACACAGGCAGTCAAATTATTTTCAAAATATTCAACAGTTTTCCTGTATGAGCCATATATTCATCGGTATTAGGGTTAACTTTTTTTTAACCCATGATACAATCCATCACCACCAAGTCTTGGTTACCATTCCAACCGAACATACCAGTAATACGAGATTATTTTTAATATTTTGTTGCTAATCTGTCTGGTACCTGTTGCTAAGACAGTAACATCTTCCAGACAGTTTCTAAATATTCTACAGTTTACTAATAACGTTAGCGATGAACCAGTCAAATTATTTTCAAAATATACAGCAATACCGTAATTCCTCATACATCCTCAACCTCCTCCTCCTACGACCTCCGTTATCAGACCACCTCTTAAACTCTATTATTTTTATATTGTCATACATCATCTCTTATTATTTTTACCTTACTACGGTAGATAACCACGGAGGGGGACGCACCGCCATTACATTTAAACGTAAAATACACAACTTTTAAACTTTTAAGGGTTAACTAATTCAATATAATAGAACATTCCAGAGTGTTGCAAATCCAAAAAAACGTGTGCGGCTGGACGTCATTGTTATCAAAACTCTCAAACGGGTGCCGCTGGACGTCATTGTTCTTTTCCCCTGGGCGGCTGGACGCCATTGTTCTTTTCGCCGGGCGGCTGGACGCCATTGTTCTACACTCTAGGCGGCTGGACGCCATTGTTCTCGAGAAAAAGCACAATAACGCCCAAAAAAATCCTATACTTCTCCGGCAGTATTGTCACATACGGTGCTATTGCCGTTTTCGTGGGGTTGGGTGGGGGTAATGATGCGTAACCCGAAATTCACAACGTAATGATTAAAATAGGCGTTAGAATTAGAAGACATGATCGATCAGCGGTTACAGATATAACCATATTACTTAACCTGCATGCACCAAGTTAGTCAATATAAACGTTGAAACGACAAGAATTCTCAGATAAGTCATTCGGTCTTCAACCAGAATTGCACACTTCCTTGCGTGGTAGCATACAGGTTCCGAACTGTTTACAGACTTATTTATCATCCCAATGCTTCCTTGTTCGTTATCTATTTGATAAACTTTAGTTACCAAACGTCATACGATTTCAGTTACACTGCAACGTCCAAATCAGTTCTGCAACTAACAAATTGTAGATATCCGGATTCGGATCTGGGGATTTTGAGGAAGTAGCTAGCCTCAAGATTGTCCGTTCCTGTCTTAAACATTATTTGCATATGACCTCTTGACCTCGCGAGACTGAAGCCCAAATCTTCTGTTCATCTTTGTAGGAGTCTTTTGGATAAGTTTGTAGTTCGGATCGACTGGTCAGGTACCGGCCGTACCAGCTAAGCTGGGTACGCGCCGCCCATCCTGGATTCGTTCTCTGAACACGCCCCCCCCCCCCCTGGGTAGAGCCATAAGCGGATATGAGCCTATAGGAGAGATCGTGTTGTAAAAACGACTAAGTTCGTTAAAGCGCATAGTGCGCATGCGCACGCTTGGATGCTATTTTTTATGGAGCATGTAGTTTACAACCAAGATAGGATGGCACTTTTAGTGTACCGAGATACACTTTTTGATTACCTGTTCCCGCTGAATCTGGCATTAATCAAGACCAGAATTCGACTGGTTTTTTAAATCTGTAAACCATTTCAAAATCGGTTAAGAAATGGCTGAGTTATCCACGGAAAACCCTTCTTGATTATCTTCAAAATATTGCCGTGGCGTCATAACCACGTGGACGCAGAACTTCTAGAATGTTCTAGAACATTCGACTGCGGTATTATTAGCTATGCGGTGATTGGCTGTTGCTCGAACGATGATTGGTTGGAGCCTGCGCCTGTGACGTCACGAGGAGTATAAAAAGAGACGTGATCCAGAGATCGAGAGCATCCTCAGCCAGGGGCGGAACAGGTTGGACCTGTACTAGCTACTATTGAGCGACAGATATTACGTATATAACTTCGGTTTCTGACGGGGTCTCTCCTGTAGCTAGCAGTGCCAACCCATTGCACTAAAAACGATTTTGTAACTCCCTACTTGCGGGAGCAATTTGGAACTTTCTACCTATAGTTCACGAATATCAATATCCACTTCAGAACACCAACTTGCGGTGAGGCCTTTATGGCCTGAATATGTGGTTCTACAGATGTAGAGGCATGATGTTCTTTGATGGATGACTCGCCGGCCATGCCTAAAAGTGGTATTTCAACTGTCACAGCACTAATGTCATGTAGGTTCTTCTAACCTTTGACCGCAGCAAGTAAACTCTGCCCGGTGCGTCTTCAGAGCTGGCTGACGTACCCAGTACCGTTAAGCTTTGTTTTGTATCTTCATCTGCATCTAACAACCCCCGCTTGTGATCGGGTTGTTGTCAACTTCCATCCATGCCATCGGTGTACCGGAACTTTCTTCACAGCAGTAATGCTATTGTATCTCTTGCTGACTACTCGTTAGACATTCCATTATGCTTACAGTGCTGAGCGATGTACTCCTGCCATGAGTGTTCTTGTGGGAATCCTGTTTGCGGAACCAACTTGCAGGAACCGACATGCGGGAACTTTCCAGCTTCCAGAGAATGCATCAACTCGCGTCAACTAAGGAATGACGTATCAATTTCAGTAACACGATAGCCTAACTTAAGAATGGCTACCGAGTATTCAAGTAACTATATTTCACATTTTATTTATTCCGCTAAATGTACTCTTTTAATGATATTGTATCCATATAAATGATCCTGATGACTAAAAGGTACCGTACCGGTCTTAGGACTGCTAGTTATAATTTCTGTATACATTTATAGTTATTTTCATTTTCTGCAAGGTGTTTTCACTAACCGCACCGTAGTAGGTTCGTTAACCTGTACTAAGATATATAATTCTGATCATATTACACTATATTGATTGTTTTGATTAGTTTATATATATATATATATATACACCTGTGCAAAAGTTAAGCACCACCCTATTTTTACGCACATGCGAGGGTATATTCATGTGCTATGAAGAAAGCAATAGCATAAACATTTATGTACCCATCCATCTTAGTGCAAGAGGTAATAATGCAACTAGAGGAATGCTGATTATGATGGTGGGGAAACACTGTATGTTTTTGTTTGAACTTGAAAACAAGGCCTGAATATGGTTACGTCGACACAACTGACAACTATTGCCCTACAGTTGACACACGTGGCTAGATTGTCATTAATGGTGTCTGAAAACGAAGTTTAACATCTGTGCACGAGTTTGAGACTGTCATTATTAATACCGGGTATATCCACCTTGTGCCTGGATGACGGCCTGGACACGACGTCTCATGCTGGTCACCAACCGACTGATACGCCATTGTGGTATTCGTTGCCATTCAAGATGGAGTGCGTCTGTTAATTCCTGTAGGTTCTGCACAGGAGGATCCCTCCTTCTCACCATGTTTCCCAGAATGTCCCAGATATGCTCAATAGGGTTCATGTCAGGGCTCCTTACTGGCCATGGTAGGGTTTCGATGGCATTCTGGCGGAGGTATTCATGCACAGCTCTAGCACGATGTGGTCGGGCGTTGTCATCCATGAATATAGGGTGGGTTCCAGGTGCATGATTTACAAAATGAGGGACCACAACTCTATCCAGTATGGAATCTTGATATCTTTGTCCATTTAGTGTTCCAGGTACAGTCAACAGATCCAGCTTACAATCAAATGTGATGCACCCCCATATCATAACGGAACCTCCACCAAATGGAACTTCTTCCATGATGTTACGTTGGTCGTACGCCGTGCGTCTGGACCTCCATACACGAGTTCGACCATCTGTGGCATGAAGCAGGAACCGACTTTCATCGGACCAGTGTACCCGTCTCCAGGATCTCATGTTCCAGTGTCTTCTTTCGTTGCACCACCTCAGACGCTCCTCTTTGTGGTGTGCAGTGAGGAGAGGACGTCTGACAGGTCTCCTAGCTTTCATGCCAGCAGCATACAGTCTCCTTTTGACGGTAGACATTGACACTCTATTGCGCGTTTCCCATTGCTGGCTGAGCACTCTGCTGTTGGTGAATGGAGATCTCCTAACAAGGCGTACTAGGGCTCGATCATCACGGGCAGTAGTCTTCTTCGGTCTTCCAGATCTAGGCCTGTCCTTCACCTCGTTAGTTTGCCCATGTTTTGCAATCAAACGACTGATTACAGTATGGTTAATGTTCAGCTGTCTGCCAATCTCTCTGCATGACATACCAGTGGTATGCATGCCTATGATTTGCCATTTCACACGATCACTTAACCTTCGTCTTGCCATAGCGGTTCACAATCAAGAGCTAATTCTCTCTGTACAAATAAACCACGGTCATGAACACAAAATTCCTAATCTTGTCGCCGAAATCTGTATGTAATGTTCTACACCTCAAACTGGACTTTTACATAACTGAACACGTGTGCTGTTTCCCGCCACGCACGGACATCAAGCGGCGTGAAGTCATGCATGCATGTGCATTTCGTACTTGGAATTATGTCAGCTAACGCGGGGACAAAAAGTATGGCAGCCTAGTTTTACCATCATGTTTCTACGTTCTATTGTTTTTGCTGGTGCTTAACTTTTGCACAGGTGTATATATATATATGGCCAGTGGCCATCAGTTCATATGTTTTGTTTATTCATAGAAAATATAGTACTGCAGTGCACGTAGGAAACACTATACAGCAACACTTATATATGCAGCACTTTCTCCTGCCACCAACAATTTTTCACTGAGGTCGCTGTCCATGCTATAACTCTGTTTAGCCCGGCATGCTACCGACTGAACCATTTCTATTCAACTCGATGGGATAGGGTTAATATGATTAGAGACACTTTCTTCGTTAAGAAATCTGTACTATATTCTTCTCTTCCGGCAGTGCGATAATCTAGCCCCGAACTCCGGTAAGACTCATAACCCCAAGATTTTGTCTCTCTTCATGCTCCACTCAGCCTTGTGGCTTCTTAATTGTTTGGATGTCCCTATCCGCACCATGGGCTGATCCGACTCTGGGAAACTATTGGGGTTTCCGAGCGGTCATGGCCAGGGTGTAGTATCACATACATTCCCTCTGTATCTTCGGATACTTAGTAGTTAGCACTTTTGCCAATGTAAGAAAAGCACTGCGAACACATATCTTAATTATTATTTTATTTGCTGAACCATCCTCCCGCACTGCAGTGCAAAACTGGGCAACTTGTATATAAACCTAACGACAGGTTAAACGTTTAGTTCCATAGGACCCGATGACGGCCGAGATGCGTATCCCCACCGAATTCCATAGGAATGTCTGGGCATGATATTTAGATCTGCCACGCCCTCACGGGAAGGACATTTACGGTGGGTATTCGTCTCTCTTACCCCCACTATAATGATAGGACAATTGCCTAATAATGCTTTCATGAAAAGTAACCTATGTCCTGTAACGTTTAATGTGGTTACGGAGCGAGATGTTCGGATTCTTATCCAGTGCAGAGATCTTACTAAGTAACATGTATGAGCGCTGTCTTCAGTATTGATGTCTTAGGGCATCTGTTCTCAATGACAGCCATGTCTAATAGCTAAGTAGATACCAGCCATTTGCGGCCTAAAATAGTTCTTGTTTCTCAAAACTAAAAGCTAATTAAGCAAAGCAGAAGGCCCGCATAAATAAAGCTGTGACTACTAATTCAGCATACTAAGAATTACATAAGACGGTGACGTGGGATTCCTTCGGGAATCATTCGTCCCGTCTTCGCGTAAAACCGCACGCAACCCTATAGTCATAATCTCACTAGGTATGGTCTTTTCTTTTTCAAGCATTTTTTGTTTGAAATATTAGAGTGGGCCCATTCTCGCCTACTACTCTTCTCCCGCTTTAAGCAGTGGTGAAACCTTCCCGAGACGGATGCCCGTGCGAGGCACTTGCCTCTCGCAAGGATTCAGTGATGACGGTCCACACGAGGATAATACTCCTTACCCAAATTAGCACTAGGAGTAATGCCCGTGTGAGGCACACGACTTTTCGTCCGAGATAACCTTCCTTTCAGCTTAGAGGTATAATAACTTATATTAAGTTAATTAGTTAAGTCTCGTGTATGGGAGCCTCCCTTGAGGGGATACCTCTGTGGACCTACGAGTCTGTGTGGTACCTCTGGGAGCCCCATGTTTAAAAGTTCATCTGGCTGTCTCTATGTCTCGTACTTTCGTATGCTCTTATTTAGTTTTATCTAGCATACTCATAGTTGTTTAGGTAAAATCATTGTATAGACTTAAATTCAAATCAAATCTTGTAAGTCCATAGATCACGAAATTGCTATGGCCAGGCACACTGGTGACACAAATTCTTGGGATGAGACAGTTGTATTTAATGTTCGCGACAATAGTTGCACGCCCCCAATGGAATGATTGAGTTCCACCGGCCTTAGGAGCCGGTTTTTGTTACCCGCAGGGCAGTCTCGTACAGGATCCATCCCCCCAAGACAGGATGCTAACCAGCATAATTCATTCGTCGTGCACTTGCGGCGCGGCGAGTCGACATGATATACCGGAATGGCCCGACACTACACCGCGAGCTACAAGTGGCGCCAGATGTGGGCTCGAAGAACATCAGTACTTACACGCAGCGACCTCACACCCACACCATACAGTGAGCTTAGCTCAATTCCTTCTCCATTTAGCGACGACTCCCTCGATCAAGAGGTAGCATCATATGATGGATTTTCAGTTCACATGCTCACCGACTATGCCAGAAATTCTCTGGAATCAACAACACCGCAGTATAACCTGTTTTGGCCTGTCAGTTTCGGGATACTCACATGCAGGAATGGAGTTCAGAACTATATCGGACATCCGCGACAGGCCACCACCATCAGGGCCGAATTGTGGACGACTCCGACAAAGACCCGATTACGGGCATCTCAATAATCCTTCAGACTACTATCGTTCACCCGTGTCATCTACGGAGACCATATGGCTGGGTGATAATCCACATTACAGACAACCTCCCACACCGCCCCCTTCTAGCGCAATGCAGTATTATCAGGAGGAATCGGCACCACCGTTTCGCCGGTACATCAGTCACGCTACACATCATGAATGTCAGCTGACTGCACCACCACCATATGAGGAATATCAGTCCTCACCTCGTGGAGAACGTTTGCGTAATCTTTACAACATTCCGCCTCCCATCCAGAGACCCATGCCGGTCTATGGCTCTACAACCGGGGCAGACTCATTAAATTGGAGTACGCGTGTCCTCGCTCCTCGGCATCGACGGGAACCACCAACACCACCACCACCACCACCTGCACAACGACCAGCCTCACAATACTCGTCAGATTCTCAGATACCCACACCACCCAGATTTCAGCCACTTCATTCTTCCCGCGGTCTTGGCCGAGTCATCCTCCCTCCCGAATTTAGTGGGGAGAATGACTGGACCAATTATAAAATACAGTTAGAGATCATAAGTCGGACTAACCGCTGGAACAATCAACAAATAGGTGACTTTCTCGCCGCAAAACTTTCTGGGAAAGCCCTTCAAGTTCTTGCGGATCCTGGAACTGACTACACACCCACCTACACACAATTGGAACGAGCATTGACGGAGCGATTTGGTGACACAGCTCTCGGAGAAACTAGTTGTCTTCAACTCAAGAATCTCCAACGACACGTGGGAGAAACTCTTCCCAAGTTAGCTAGCCAAATCAGAAGGCTAGTCACCCATGCATATCCAAGCACCAACATGGAAGGCATGATCCATCTGCATCTCAACACTTTTATCGATGCATTGAGCGGCGAACCAGCCCTGAAAGAAAAATTATTTCTAGGTGACCATGGTAATTTGGCCCAATTAACGGCGACCGCGGTTCGTATAGAAGACTTTCTGGAGCAGGAAAAGAGTAGCCGACGCCAACTCCATCCTATCAACGAGATAGAGGGTGCAGCTATCGCCCCGCCCGCTAATGTCCCCCCCCCTCCAGTTCAACAACACCAACCACACAGACATCACCGTCACCAGCTATGCACAATTCCAATCAGGATCAAGTGCCTGGAGGAAGGGGGTGCGCCCATAGAGGAAGCTATAACTGGGCCCCCGGGTGCGGGAACCAGCACAACAATAACAACGGCAACATGAAAGAACGGATAGACGAGATCAATAAACAGATCTCCGCACTAACAAATTTAGTTACGACAATTTGCAACAATCTCGCCACCACACAGTTTAGGACAACAAACACCACCAGCACCGCACACCACCGAACACTTGTTTCGGATGCGGTCAGCCAGGCCATTGGAGGGAGTTGTGTCCTAACCGACCTCCTTCCACCACGCCTGCTCTTGACCGCAACAGACGACAACCAGAGAAGCCGTCAAACTCCTGAGGGCACCGAATTACCTAGAGCCACCTCGGTGCCCATATCCGCCTCCCGGCTCAACTGCCGCCTTCGTATAACAACGTTCAGTGACCAACAATCATCCACCAAAATCAGCTTTTACACCTACACCCAAATACACGGCGGCTTCACACATGTCAATGCCTACGTTGCCTCCCCCATCCGCAGCATTGCCATCCCCCTCTTTCTCCGCACATAACAAGCCTTCTTTCCTCTGTAAAATGGCAGTGGTAGGTTGTAGCACCTCCGCTGAAACAATGTTTTTGCAAGCACCACGTCCCGCCACCAAGACACTAAATTATCGGTGTCCTTTGGTGGTATGCAGAACACCACCCCATCCAGCATCATCTCCCGCATCTACAGAAAGCAGCGACTCAGGAGACTCAAGCGCCACCGTAAACAGGGAAAACATAGCCCTGGCGGCATCACTGTTTCTTCTGTGCTTCACCAAAACATCCCATGAAGCATTGTAAGAAATGGCTTGCGCAGGTGGAATTCATCCATCATCCCATGTGCACTGCCGTTTACACCAATGCAGCATACCCAGAAACAGCAACAACTCCATCACCATTGCTACCCCAACTCCGCCTTCACCACAGCCCTCACAGCAGTGGCAACGACGAACTGGCCCTTTCCTCACTCAGCCATCCACAACATTACGAGAAGCCATTCGGAAACAGTCAGAGTACATACAGAGTGATTCCGCTCCAATGCCATTGTCGCTGATGGCATCATTGGAAAATCTTCCACAGGTACACCGCAAAGTGATATACAAATGTGCTTGTCTGGTTAGTGGTGTTTCCACCAGTGCCACCGTCGACACTGGTGTTTCAATCACAGTATTTAACAAGCGCTGATATGAGAGCATCCCATCTCATAAGAAGCCTCCCCTTAAACCTACAAACATTTACCTACAGACGGCTATGGGAGCTGATGTGCCCGTAGCCGGTGTAGTCAATTTAGTCATCCAAATAGAGGAGATGCAATTCATACAGCGAGTTGGCATCGCCTCTATTCACAACGATGCCCTCCTTGGCTCTGATTTCCTCAGTGCCAGCGAAGCCATCATACATTGCAAACAACAGGAACTCGACATACATGGCCAACGAATACTTCTTGGACAGGCATCGTGGTACGGTCTAGTTGAGCTGGTACAGGAACAAATCTTATGGTCCACTGCACCACAGTTAGGAAGTAACACGCACATCGCCATGCTGGAACCAGATCATGATTATATGATCGCCTCACAATGCGCAAGTCCCCGTATAATAGTAGACACTACTAATAAGGAAAATATACCTTTTAGTGTTCAATGGTACCGCAGATCCCATCACTCTGGAACCAGGAGTACGCTGCGGCCATTTAGTGGACATAGTCTCATTGGAATAACCTACACCCGCTGACACACTGCCACATATGACTGATGATTTACCCAAACATTTACATGATTTGTATCTACGTGCCACAGTTGGATTACTGCAATCACAGAAACGCGAAATTACTACATAAATATCATGATATCTTCTCCTCCGGAAACATGGATCTCGGAGAGACTCATCTCATATGATACTCTATCGATATGGGCAATAATCTCCCTGTACGACAACCGGTACGACGTCTTCCCATTCAAAAAGAAGTGGAAGCATACCAAGAAGTGAACGACATGTTGCGGACTGGTATTATTGAACCCTCAGCATCTCCATGGGCTGGCCCAATAGTACTAGCTGGCAAAAAGGATGGAACCTTGCGGTTTTGTATCGACTACCGCCGCCTTAATGATCTTAGCGTTAAGGACGCTTATCCGTTGCCTTGGATACATCAGGCCTTGGATTCCTTGTCCAGAGCCAAGTGGTTTTGTACCCTCGACTTGGCTAGTGGTTACTGGCAAGTAGCCATGGATGAAGCTGACATGGAAAAGACCGCATTCGTTTGTAGGGATGGCCTTTTCCAATTCCGCAAGATGCCCTACATAACTTTTGAACACCTCATTGAGCAGGTATTAACCACCCTGCAATGGGAAATCTGTCTCTGTTACATCGATGACGTAATAGTCTTCGGACCCATGTTTGAGCAAAGCTTAATAAATTTGGACACCGTGCTTTCACGATTCCGTACAGCCAATTTGAAACTCAAACCGAAGAAATGTCATCTCTTTAGACAGAGTGTTGAGTTCCTGGGACACGTCATATCCGGTGATGGAGTGGCTACTCAGCTGTCAAAATCTAAGGCATTAGCAAAGTGGCCTCAGCCCTCTTCAGTTACGGAAACACTGAGTTTTCTTGGCCTAGCCAGTACTATCGCCGTTACATCCGACATTTCAGCGCGATTGCTTCACCCCTCTACAAGATCTCTGAGAAAGATCGACCATTTGAGTGGACGAGTGAGTGTGAAGGCTCCTTCAGGGTGCTGAAGGAACTCTTTACGACTACATGATAATGTCGGGCATCTGGCCATGGAAAGGACTGTTGCCTGTATCAAATTGAGATTCCACTGAATCGGGATTCGCGATAGTGTCAAGGCATGGGTTGCCAAATGTATCCCATGTCAAAGTTGCGCTGTTGGCCAACACCATATCGCACCATCTCAAATTAAGATTGCTGGTGCATCGTGGGAGCGACTGGCTATCGACGTGCTCGGACCCTTGAATACGACGGATGATGGAAATAAATACATCCTCGTATTGCAAGATTATTTTAGGAAGTGGGTAGAAGCATTTGCTCTGCTGGACCAAGAGGCATCCACCGTAGCGGAGGTCTTGGCTAGCAATATGTTCTGCCGCTTTGGTATACCGTATGAGTTGCACTCCAATCAAGGAAGTAATTTTGAGAGCCGGCTCATATCAGAGCTCTGCAAATTGTTCCATATCGTCAAAACAAGGACGACTCCATACCACCCCCGGAGTGACGGGATGGTAGAGAGATTCAACAGAACTCTCACGGAAATGCTTCCTAAGGAAACACGCCTTGATTGTAGAGATTTGGACCCATGGCTCCTGTATGTACTCATGGCTTACCGCACTTCAGTACATTCCCGCACGGGCTACACCCCTGCTCGGTTAATGTTAGGCCGTGAATTAGCCTTACCCCTGGATCTGGCCATGCCTTCGATACCAGCGGAGAAAAATTCTCTATGTTGAACTCCTGCGGCAAAGGATAGAACAAGCCTACGAGTTAGTGAGAGAAACCTTATCCACTGCACACTGGCGGCAAAAGACATGGCACGACCGGAGAGTGCATGGAGATCCGTATGAAGCAGGAAGGATGGTTTGGGTACCCAATTCACGACGATCTACAAACGTGCCAAGTAACCTGAGTTACCAGTGGAAAGGCCCCTATGTGGTAGTAGGTAAGACGTCGGACGTGATCTACCATATCCGTACTTTGGATGGCCTGACCTCAGTCATCCACTTCGATCGACTTAAACCGTGTGTCAGTGACGACCCAGCACCAGAGCTCGGACTGGGCATTTCTCGTGACACCGTTACCCAGACAGATATTTCTACGGAAATTAGTATTCCCACGGTTAGCGAAGAGCACCATGGTGCCAGTTCAGCCCCACTTCTACCAATCCAGAACGTGGGTGACCAAGCAGCTAACGCTGACGACGATGATGAGATACGTACTCGCCCTCTCCCTCCTCAGCGTGGGTCTACTCGATCCGGGAAGTCGTATCTGAAGAATTTTGTTTTGTCCAAGGGACCAGATGGAAAGGTTGTTCCTCCGATCTCTTCCCATTTCCACCCACTTCATGCTATGCCTCCCATCATAGAGTTGCCATGCTTCCTGTGGGTTGGAACATATGGTGAATAGCATGGACGTGAAGAGGCTGGATGAAGCCTTGGTGTATCTAGAACCACAGAACCGTACAACGAGGTGTACCCGACCACCTCCCGAAAATGCCAGACCAATTCCCACCCAAGCGGTACCCATATCCATCGCCACACCACCACCCCAAATCCAACTGGCGTCTCTTATCTATACACCAAGTTCGGACATCACCGGCCCAGTCCATTTCACACTCCACTCGTCCTCTGTTGACCATCAATCTTCAGATATGAGAGAGACTGCAGCAACAGAGGAAGTGGCATCCCGCACCACACTGACCCACATTACCCCCTGCGGTGGGCAGGGAAGCAGCCTGTTCAGCAGACTCGGCTTGAATTTTCCCGGTGTCTAAAAATTGTGACAAGACACAAACCGTCGTGTAATGGGAGATGACCACATCCCCCTCTCCAAAGGCCACCTCCTCCATCTGGCCTACCATACTCCCCCGTGAGCAGTCAGGACATCACATCACAGACAGAACGTCATCACATACAGAACACACCTGCCCTCAAGGCTGGATACGTCAATTCGTCATTACGCGTACATCACATACCTGCTCGGTTATACTCAGCATAACAGAGACATTCAACATCGGCAACAATATCATTTAGCAGCACCTACTGGTATTAATTAATTCCCGATAGAGACATAAAATTCCCGCAACAAATTCCTCCCGCACAAAAGATGGTATCTTCCGCAAACCCCCACCTCCTGCAATAACAACAGACTTTGCGTTCACCAGAAATGCGCCCAGTTCGCTTATAACATCGGCATCATACAGCAGCCCGGACATCCCAACAACAGCATTATCATTAACAGACAGCAGCCGACAAATCTCCCGCACATGCCTTCTTATCCAGTAGTGGGAGAACTATACATAAGGAATGCACTACAGCTATCTACATTGCGCGTCACGCTCGGTACGTTTGTCCAACAGTCCTCCCTTTTTCTCTTTTCCCGACGTCGTACGAAAACAGCTAAGTCTACATACATCATCTACACGTAATAACAGTCAATATTATTAAGAGAGCAAGATTCCCGCATTGTCGTCAGTCACGAGTAGGATTTTGCTACCGAAAAGTTGAATTCGACAATAGATTTGTCAAAGTTACGACATCATCCGATAGGTCATCTGTGCTCTAAAGTAACTCTGTACCGCCCACGGGCTCGGCCATTACAGAGTGAAATACCCTCAGGGTTCGATAAAGTCGACATTCACGCCACCTCTCCTTCCCCCTTCCCGCACCTTGCTGCCATAAACACGTCACCTTCACCACCGCGCAAGTATCATCCACAGATAACCAGCCACGCATATCAGAGTCAAATCACCAACATGTCAGAAACACAGACACTCAGGTTGACTGTATTCACAATCTCCGAACGACGGCATTGTAATTTGTAATAACTGTGACACCCACTTTCGAGTTGTACTGTAATTTAACCATTATTAAGTGGTATTAATATGTCTGGTCTAGGCCGGGACGAAGCTAGTTCTACCCATTGAGGAGAATGCTTGGCAAGCCCTCCCGCTCGGAAAACACAGCTATCTTGACGGGATCAGGAACATTGATCTACCACCTGAATAGATCTGTTTAAACCACACATCAAATTACCTACAACTTTACTGTTAAATATTTGATTAAGAACACAACTGCTCTACCGTGACACAAATCATTAGCGCACGGGCAGGTAAAGTAGCATAAAAGATCTGACAGTATAATTACAGAGAATTTCAAAAAAACTCTCTTCCTTGCATTCCAGTCTATAATCAACACGGGCTGAGAACTACCTATTACAGACATATACCAAGACGCATGTTAAAGAACTCGCGCAAATAGGGGACATTATAAAGATTCTTGATGTAACATGTATATTTTTATCGCTCGCATCTACAACAGACTACACCTCAGCAACAGCATTTTGGCCGTCGCCATAAACAGCATATACACCTGTGCAAAAGTTAAGCACCAGCAAAAACAATAGAACGTAGAAACATGATGGTACAACTAGGCTGCCATACTTTTTGTCCCCGCGTTAGCTGACATAATTCCAAGTACGAAATGCACATGCATGCATGACTTCACGCCGCTTGATGTCCGTGCGTGGCGGGAAACAGCACACATGTTCAGTTATGTAAAAGTCCAGTTTGAGGTGTAGAACATTACATACATGTGTTCATGACCGTGGTTTATTTGTACAGAGAGAATTAGCTCTTGATTGTGAACCGCTATGGAAAGACGAAGGTTAAGTGATCATGTGAAATGGCAAATCATAGGCATGCATACCACTGGTATGTCATGCAGAGAGATTGGCAGACAGCTGAACATTAACCATACTGTAATCAGTCGTTTGATTGCAAAACATGGGCAAACTAACGAGGTGAAGGACAGGCCTAGATCTGGAAGACCGAAGAAGACTACTGCCCGTGATGATCGAGCCCTAGTACGCCTTGTTAGGAGATCTCCATTCACCAACAGCAGAGTGCTCAGCCAGCAATGGGAAACGCGCAATAGAGTGTCAATGTCTACGTCAAAAGGAGACTGTATGCTGCTGGCATGAAAGCTAGGAGACCTGTCAGACGTCCTCTCCTCACTGCACACCACAAAGAGGAGCGTCTGAGGTGGTGCAACGAAAGAAGACACTGGAACATGAGATCCTGGAGACGGGTACACTGGTCCGATGAAAGTCGGTTCCTGCTTCATGCCACAGATGGTCGAACTCGTGTATGGAGGTCCAGACGCACGGCGTACGACCAACGTAACATCATGGAAGAAGTTCCATTTGGTGGAGGTTCCGTTATGATATGGGGGTGCATCTCATTTGATTGTAAGCTGGATCTGTTGACTGTACCTGGAACACTAAATGGACAAAGATATCAAGATTCCATACTGGATAGAGTTGTGGTCCCTCATTTTGTAAATCATGCACCTGGAACCCACCCTATATTCATGGATGACAACGCCCGACCACATCGTGCTAGAGCTGTGCATGAATACCTCCGCCAGAATGCCATCGAAACCCTACCATGGCCAGCAAGGAGCCCTGACATGAGCCCTATTGAGCATATCTGGGACATTCTGGGAAACATGGTGAGAAGGAGGGATCCTCCTGTGCAGGACCTACAGGAATTAACAGACGCACTCCATCTTGAATGGCAACGAATACCCCAATGGCGTATCAGTCGGTTGGTGACCAGCATGAGACGTCGTGTCCAGGCCGTCATCCAGGCACAAGGTGGATATACCCGGTATTAATAATGACAGTCTCAAACTCGTGCACAGATGTTAAACTTCGTTTTCAGACACCATTAATGACAATCTAGCCACGCGTGTCAACTGTAGGGCAATAGTTGTCAGTTGTGTCGACGTAACCATATTCAGGCCTTGTTTTCAAGTTCAAACAAAAACATACAGTGTTTCCCCACCATCATAATCAGCATTCCTCTAGTTGCATTATTACCTCTTGCACTAAGATGGATGGGTACATAAATGTTTATGCTACTGCTTTCTTCATAGCACATGAATATACCCTCGCATGTGCGTAAAAATAGGGTGGTGCTTAACTTTTGCACAGGTGTATATATGTTTCCGATCAACCTCGATATTTCCAGTAAATTGGATCAAACGCTTTAAACACAAGAGCCGCCCAAAGACACGACTACCACAGCGTGATGGAGGAGTGGTGAGGGTGAGTCGGGGGGGATAATAACCGCTGACGTCACCTGGCTCCCACACACCCCATCGAGCGCTCCAGCCTAAAATTAACAGGCAAATTATAAGCATCCAATCTGAAAAATCGCCTCACGCTAATTAAAAGGTGAGGCTCCTCAAAGTAAAAGTAGTACCACGTTTTTGTGTTGATCGAAGGCTGTTAAATGCGTGAAATTAGGACAAGGTTAACGAGCCATTCTTCCTATAATTAAAAGTACTCCCTTTATACGGGAAGAATTAATCCCTAGACGTCTAGAGCGAAAAAAGAGGAAACTTTCCATATAGGGCTGACCGAATCACCTATTAAAACTTTTGCGTCACCAAATAGTATAAAGGGAGGAAGCGCGCTCTGAAACTTTGTCTTCCCGTCAAAACTTGACACCAGGGAAGAACAGATAGCATTAGGTTTCTTTCATGTCGAAAACCAAATTCTGCTGTTTTATTATTTTATTATTATACTTAGCATGGAAAGTTAAGTAAAATGAAGAGATAGGGCATTAGGTTTTGAATAAGATTCCCGCAGCCAACTACCATGCGGGAACGAGATGTCACTCCTTGAAGATTTAGCGTTATCGGATTCGTCTGAAGAAGAATCGGTACCAGTTCCAAAATGGTTCCCGTGCAGCTCGTTATTAGCTAGCGGACAGCCCTGTACCAGAACTTTTACGAGAAAATCCGACCGCATCCTTCATGTTAATAATGATCATCTCTTCCAGTCAGCCTTCTGCACGACGTGCCAGTATCTCTACACTGCTACTCGCTACTGGGTGACCCACACGCTCCGTTATCATCACCGTGTGTTAGAAGTGACATTAGTTCCCGGGGAAGAGAACGAGGATCATGCCATTTTAGCCACCTGTTTCGAATCTTGGTTTCCAGTCAAAGTTCTCCCGACCGAGAAAATGGCCGCACGAAGAACACTACTCGTAGATATCCCATTAGTCATCGTCTTCCCGCGGCTACCGTAAGCAACTACCGACAGCCAGACATGAAATCCTGCCCGCAGCCGCGTCGGGAAGTGTTACGCCGCTGCCAGTCACTTCATCTATACTGGTCCTGAAGCGGAGTAAGAAGCGAAAGTCTCCCACAGAATCCAGTCTGGCAGCACCCGCATCAGTAATTAGCCATCCGGCTACGGTCACTGCACCCGCACCCGTAGTGTCTAAGACAGTTTTAGCCAGTCAGCCGATTTCGGTAGTGATCGCGACACCTGCAGGAATAGACATTCCAAGTTACCCGCAGTCACCATCTCTGCCAGAACTGACCATAGACGAGGGACCAGGACCGTCGCAGCCTGCGTCGATCAGCATAACTCCGACCCGTGTTATCGTCCATACGTCCATACGTGGGAAAGAGACGTATCGCCCACACGCAGGACATTCAGCCCGTGCCTAACGTCACTGCAAATCGTCTGTTAAAATATGCTAAGCTGCGGAAGATGTCATCTCCTGTTGTATCCGCTCCCGCATCATTGTCTCAGCTTACGATACAGCTCACCGCCAGCAGCCACCACGACGACTACCACCACTGCAGCATCAACGACATTAGCAACCACTAGCATCGCTGCTGCCTTACGGACAGATATTTTAGAACCGGCAGTAACTGTGAGAGACATTATGGACATGCATATTTCCGCCACCATCACTTCAGACATTTCCGACAGTGCCAGTAATAGTGAACGCATCTCAGCAATGATAGTGCATCCACCGCGACCAGCCACCATCAGTCGCGGGACTTAAGAATGGCTACCGAGTATTCAAGTAACTATACTTCATATTTTAATTATTCCGCTAAATGTACTCTTTTAATGATATTGTATCCGTATAAACGGTCCCGATGACCAAAAGGTATTGTAGCGGTCTTAGGACCGCTAGTTATAATTTCTGTATATGTTTATAGTTATTTTCATTTTCTGTAAGGTGTTTTCTCTAACCGCACCGTAGTAGGTTCGTTAACCTGTACTAAGATATATAATTCTGATCATATTACACTATATTGATTGTTCTGGTTAGTTTATATATATATATATATATATATATATATATATATATATATATATATATATATATATATATATATATATATATATATATATATATATATATATATATATGGCCAGTGGCCATCAATTCATATGTTTTGTTTATTCATAGAAAATATAGGACTGCAGTGCACGTAGGAAACACTATACAGCAACACCTATATATGCAGCACTTTCTCCCGCCACCAACGAGGTCACTGTCCATGCTATAACTCTGTTTAGCCCGGCATGTTACCGACTAAACCATTTCTATTCAGCTCGATAGGATAGGTTTAATATGATTAGAGACACTTTCTTCGTTAAGAAATCTGTAGTATATTCTTCTTTTCCGGCAGTGCGATAATCTAGCCCCGCACTCCGGTAAGACTCATAACTCCAAGATTTTGTCTCTCTTCATGCTCCACTCAGCCTTGTGGCTTCTTAATTGTTTGGATGTCCCTATCCGCACCATGGGCTGATTCAATTCTGGGAAACTATTGGGGTTTCCGAGCGGTGATGGCCAGGGTGTGGTATCACATACATTCCCTCTGTATCTTCGGATACTTAGTAGTTAGCACTTTTGCCAATGTAGGAAAAGCACTGCGAACACATATCTTAATTATTATTTTATTTGCTGAACCATCCTCCCGCACCGCAGTGCAAAACTGGGCAACTTGTATATAAACCTAATGACGGGTTAAACGGTTAGTTCCATAGGACCCGATGACGGGCAAGATGCGTATCCCCACCGAATTCCATAAGAATGTCTGGGCATGATATTTAGATCTGCCACACCCTCGCGGGAAGGGTATTTATGGTGGGGTATTCATCTCTCTTAACCCCACCGTAACGATAGGACAGTTGCCTAATAATACTTTCGTGAAAAGTAACGTATGCCCTGTAACGTTTTATGTGGCTACGGAGCGAGATGTTCGGATTCTTATCCAGTGCAGAGATCTTACTAAGTAACATGTATGAGCGCTGTCTTCAGTATTGATGTCTTAGGGCATCTGTTCTCAATGACAGCCATGTCTAATAGCTAAGTAGATACCAGCCATTTGCGGCCTAAAATAGTTCTTGTTTCTCAAAACTAAAAGCTAATTAAGCAAAGCAGAAGGCCCGCATAAATAAAGCGGTGACTACTAATTCAGCATACTAAGAATTACATAAGACGGCGACGTGGTATTCCTTCGGGAATCATTCGTCCCGTCTTCGCGTAAAACCGCACGCAACCCTATAGTCATAATCTCACTAGGTATGGTATATTAGAGTGGGCCCATTCTCGCCTACTACTCTTCTCCCGCTTTAAGCAGTGGTGAAACCTTCCCGAGACGGATGCCCGTGCGAGGCACTTGCCTCTTGCAAGGATTCAGCGACGACGGTCCACGTGAGGATAATACTCCTCACCCAAATTAGCACTAGGAATAGTGCCCGCGTGAGGCACATGACTTTTCGTCCGAGATAATCGTCTTCCTTTTAGCTTAGAAATATAATAACTTATATTAAGTTAATTAGTTAAGTCTCGTGTACGGAAGCCTCCCTTGCGGGGATACATCTGTGGACGAGTCTGCATGGTACCTCCGGGAGCCTCTTGTTTAATAGTTCATCTGGCTGTCTTTATGTCTCGTATTTTCGTATGCTCTTATTTAGTTTTATCTAGCATACTCATAGTTGTTTAGGTAAAATCATTGTATAGACTTAAATTTTAGGTCGCCAAATCAAATCTTGTAAGTCCATAGATCACGAAATTGCTATGAACAGGAATACTGGTGACGCAAATTCTTGGGATGAGACAGTTGTATTTAATGTTCGCGACAATGGTCGCACGGCCCCACCGGAACGATTGAGTTCCACCGGCCTTAGGAGCCGGTTTTTGTTACCCGCAGGGCAGTATTGTACAGGATCCGTCACCCCGAGACCAGATTCTAACCAGCAGCATCATTCGTCGTGCACTTGTGACGCGGCGAGTCGACATGATACACCGGAACTGCCTGACACTACCCCGCAACCTACAAGTTCATCTCGGTTAAAAATATTTTCTATGTCACGACAACGTATATATATATATATATATATATATATATATATATATATATATATATATATATATATATATATATATATATATATATATATATATATATATATATATATGAGAAAATATTTGTGTAATATATGTGTGTGCGTACGTGTATGTGTGCGTTTGAACATGTACACAATTAGATTGAAGTTTGAACCTTGTTTTTATTTGTGCAACAAATATCATGTATATAGGTAGATGAGCAGGATGACCTAGTCAGAAACGCATAATGTGATAACCTATTTTACACTGTGCACTGGAATACGATATACGTGTAAGTTAGGATTAAAGGACGGACGAACAGACACGAAGGACAGATAGTAGAAGGAAGAATGAACATTTACTTTGCTAATGGCACGGATCTATAGTGAAGACAGCAAGTGTCACTGTTATTAAATGCAGCGTGAGTGGAATGTAATGGATGAAAGAATTACTCACCGTTTGACAGCAACAAATGCAAACTACTTTGAATACAATCTGTAACAACAACAACTGCAAACTTTCGCAACGACAAACGCAACCTATTTGTTAGTTCGTAACAGCGACTGCAAACTATTGTACTTCTAAAGGTTAAACTCATTTCATGATGGTGTTATAGAATGTATCCGAAATCCAAGCATGGTTAGTTAGGCCTGTATGAAACACTGGGTTTATTATGACTGAATGAATTTTGATGAGCATTACGCGTATTAGCGGTGGTATAAAAAATGCGGCTGAGAATTGACTGCTTCGATGCGAGATTGTTTTAGGAATGATTGCAGCTATTTAAGCAATCAATGCTCGACAGCGTACGACAAGAAATGATTATTTTGAGAACTTTATGACTGGAAATATCTTGAATAGATGCAGTGGTTAAATGGCCTGTTTGCTAGTATGGTAGAACTTTATCAGGTGCTGCTGACTCATGTGCTGCGTGGGCTACGGATTTTCCCGTGACCAGATCCGCAGTACGTGCTAGGTCATAGATCACTGGATGATGAGGATCTGTGGTGCTGTGACCGTCATGTTGCCAAAGCCTAAATAGACAAACCCTGTATGAGCGAATCCTAGGGATTCAGATAGAAGTCCGTGGCCGAGTTGTCAAGCTGAACATTAACGTGAAACTATGTCTGGAATCACAACATTATGACGTCAGTATGGTACAATATCAACACGATGTTGTGATATATCCTTCAAAACGGTTCCAGCGAGAACTAGTTAGAACTAGTCGAACGCATGCGTCTTCAAGAGTTTGGGGGGGGGGGATTCTATTGGGTGAGCAATGAGGCTTGACCAATCAGAATCCGAATTACCTCTTTTTCTCCTGTTGTGTGACGATAGTTATGAACGTCCGTTTACATTATGTAAGACACTGTTGACAGTGTTCTTGATCACTCTACCATCCGTTGATCCTGAGATCAGTGCGCTTATTAGCAAAACGTCTGCTCAGTACTTAGAAGTAGTTAGTTTCTGCAATTTTTAGATTACCATGTTGTAGTTATTATAATATGAGTCACGTGGAAATCTTCGCTGGTCATGGAGACCATTTTCAAATAGATGAATTATGATGTTAGAATAAGCCGTTCTAGATTTTGGTGCTGACTTTGACTGAAAGTTGTTGCTGCTATGGCAGCAACGGGTTTCATGCTGACTCACTGTCAACATACCTTAAGTGCGTGTCTGTATGCTTGCCTATTAGCTCTTTTATGGGCCATTTATTGATATCCCCACTTTATAAATTGTTGATCATTCCAGACATTTAGGGGAGATGACTTCTATATACCCGTCACACCAATACAACTGTATTGAATTACTTCCCTAGATTTTGACTGCTATATAAGGGTATGTGTATAAAGATCAGGGATCTTTTCCCCCAACGCGAGTACTATAGAAAGGTAGAAAGAAATAAAGTGAAGAAATGTTTATTTAAGTTTATTTGTCTGTTTTATATTCATAAGACTATTGATGATAATGGAGCTCGATAAGCTACAATAACCAGTCATCGATTGATGTTTAAGTTTGTCTGAGTTTAAATCAGTTTCATTCTGCAATACGACTTATCACTTTATCTTGTTATATAAGTTAATAAAAAGTATACTCGTTAAATTTATCAGTTGTTACGTTCAATCTGTGATCAGAGAAAGACACATCGTATTTTCCGAACCCAGAGAATCTTCTGCAGTCAGATACAAGCCCGAGTCTTCATAATCAAGTTAGTATCATTCTTAGTTCCGAACCCGAGAATCCCGAATTCTCAAAATGTATACGATATTCAATAATGGTTGATTTGGTGAGTTTTGGATGCAAAATATCCGTGATTTATGTTTCCAAGGTTCAACATTAAAGCATGTAGTATTGCGCACATTATAATACTCGCTGTACTCTATCACGCATATATACCAGGCACCCCATATTCATCCCCATACTCATTCACACACACACACACACACACACACACACACACACACACACACACACACACACACACACACATACACACACACACACACACACACACACACACACACACACACACACACACACACACACACACACACACACACACCTCTGTTTGCTACATTGATAATACTAATATAAATTGTATGCCTCGATAGCAGCTACTAGATAACATAGCCCGTAAGATATAGGCCTATTCATGACCTTAATAGTGTCGATAATCAGATCAAATTATACCATTATGTTGCCATTAAACACAGCTTTAAGTAACACGGCCAAAGGTCAATATCGGGAACAGTGCTATACAGTACAACACACTTGCGCAATGATGCCACATAATCATACATATATTGCCTATTTTATACATATCTGTATCTTAACTCAAAGAATGTTCTGCACAGCTTAGGAAATATATATGTTATTCCTCTGGGATTCAAGATGCATCTGAAATTTAAGAGCGAAGTCATAGATGATATGATACAAGTTTCGTATTCCATGAACTCTCAATTTCCAGAAAACTATACAGGTAATACATTGGAAATTTTGAAACTAATTTGACTTGGCTATGACATCACCATCACGCGGTCAAATTAGTTAAGAAATATTCAACAGAATGTTTATTAAATAGTAAAGACATACAATTAGTACAACTTGAAGGACTATTAAGGGAACTCAATTACGACATTCATGACGCAATTGATCATGACCTCGGCTTACACGTGCCGTTGTTGATTATGACGTCACATGATTGATCGATAGACTGAATTCATGTATTGAGATGATGGTGGCCTTCGACGCATTAATAATGCCTTCTACGATTGCTAATAGAGACTTGGCACGACAGGCACTTGATATGTGACGTTATGCAAGTAGACATCAACATTCTGGATCCGGACAAATGATGCTGATATATGTTTTCATATTTCACAGCTGATTATAAAGAGCCACCGCTAAGTTTTCGAAGTGCCCTTGTCATGTCTCTAGAAGGTAAGGTAGGCGTGGTGACAGGCGCCGCCAAAGGAATCGGCTGTGCTATAGCGGATGTTTTGTTGCAAAAAGGAGCAAAAGTTAGCATTAATTAAGCTGTCAATCAGATGTTTACCTTACTTATCATGTTAACACTAGGTGTATTCTATGGGCTTTGTTATTATTAATCTGCACGCAAAACGATTATTTTAATTACTGTGATCTTTCCTCCTCCCCCCCCCCCCCCACGCCGCCTCGTCTACTTTAATTCTCAGTAAGAGAGTGTGGACCATATCTTATCGTAGAGTTTTGTTTAACCCGCAAACTTGATCAACGTCCACTGCCCATAGAGCAATCGCTTGAGCGTGTATTTATTTTGAATCCATCCATTGGGCGCTGAAGACGCCCTCTTCTCAGTGACCAAAAGCACATATATAGGAAATGCATGGGAATATACAGCATAGATCTTTCAACTGTGACTTTGTTTCCACTTTTGATCGGATCACCACAATATTTGGTTATGGTTTGTGTATGCTTGCGTTCCCGGATTTTTTTCCCCAAATTCTGGGATCTAAGTTCGGACGGCAGGGGTTGAGTTTACTCGTTTTCATTTTTGACAGAAGTGAAATCCCCTTGGCCTGAAAAGGTCAATGAACATACTAACCGATGCGCCATCATACCCATTATGGTCAATATCATGGTCAAGGTCACCACTGAGGAAAATGGTTGAACTGCAACTACGCATACAGTTGGTATTTGATCACAAATCTTGGACCGGATGTTGATGTCCCGAAGAAGCATGCTGATTTTGTGGTCAAATGTCAAGTTGGGTCATTGGGTTACATTAAAGTTCCCGTCTTAGGCAGAAATGCAATTATCTTAATCACACTTTAAGTCCAATATAATGACACATATCTGTTCCCAGGGGATATAGTTACTTGATTACGTATCAATTCACCTTTCCAGAGTACCCACCCATCATATGACGTCATAATAAACTGCGTGATGTGTACAATGACATCATAATGAATGACGTCATGAATGACGTCGATAACTACGTCACGAACGCATATTTGAAGACGGTCTATACGTTGTTGTACAAATTGTTTGCTTTTACTATTTAATAAATATTATGTTGAATATTTTGAAACTAATTTGACTGGGCGCCGTTGATGCCATAGTTACAAAATATTCAACAGCTTACATGTATAGTTTTCAGGAAATTAATAGCTGGGGCACTTGGGGATCGATCAATACCAACACAGCGAGGTGTGGGTGGAGCTTAGCTCGTAATGGGCGGGGAATAGCTAAAAATGGAAAGGTCCATTCTCTATTACTCACATCCACTGGTTTTCGCAAAATGTTATTTTCTGTGCCCAAACAGTGTAAAGGTTGGCAGATGCCTAATACACTTAGTGTTTGCAAATGTCAAATTGGGCCACTATCATTTTATTGAAACTTCATGTATTTAAAATCAGCAAAGATCAAGAAAGGTGCATTCTAAACTTATATAATGCAGTTTGAAGCTACAGAGATAAGCTATACTACGTACGCTTTTATGACGTCACCGCGCTTTATTTTTTTTACTTAGCACGCAGATTTACAGTTACTTCGCGAAATGCTTTCTGGTCTGAAGAAATATTTATTAATTTCTAAAGGTAGATATTGCAGGCTTAACCTTTTACAAATATTCGTCTGACAATGATTGGCACACAGGCCACTTTTATAGCGTTTTTCTCTGGTGTATATCCATGACATTCGTTGAGCTACGTGTGTAGCATCTCTTGTATCCTCTTCTATGTCCCTTCATAATATGCAGTGCAGAAATATAGGATAACCGCCATTGTTGCGAACTTATGAGCTGTGGAGCCCTTGTACCCTCAAATTCGGACTCGAAATCTTGCCGGGTATGGGGACCATAAACCAAGCCCCCCCCCCTCCCGTGATAGCGTGTTTCTTGCCATATCTTAATAAAGGAACGATGCCCCTGTATTAAGGGTATCACAGTCTACTCATTTGCCCATATACTTTTAACAGAAAGCAATCCCAATGAAATATAATCCCGCGTAGACCGATTTGTACATGTAAATAATGTCGCCCATTTCTGAGCTGATGTTGGCGTAGTTATACCTAGAATACCTACAATTTACAGTATTTCCTGTTTATATTTGGATTTAATCGTTCTCTCACGAAAGCCATGAAGATATGACATTTTATGTGAACTTTCACTAGATTGTATAATGTGACATTAGTTTCTGGAACCAGTATTCGTTAGTCACTGTTGTAGTATCGCATATATGAGTATAATAAATATAATAACACTTTCGATTATTATTATTATTATTATTATTATTATTATTATTATTATTATTATTATTATTATTATTAAGGTGTGTATAGCCGACATCGATGAGGCTGGAGAAAACATAGCGACTCGGTTTAATGAGAAGTATGGCAAGGGGAAGGCAATGTTTGTTAAATGTGACGTAACATCAAATACGGACATGGAAAGTAAGTTAAAATGAAATATTAATTATTAACATGTGTCTTAATCAATTCACAGAAATGAGAGTATACACGCATCTGAACATAAAACACATATACCAGCAGGACTAAATGTAAAGATTTGCTCTTTTCAAACTGCAGCCAAGCCTTCCTGGTCATTAAAGACAGGTCTGGCTTAACCCTTTCATGATGAAGCCGACAAACACCGACTCTGCAATGGCCTTGTAGAATGTCCGAATTTACAGACCAAGAGAATACTATTTTTGAAAATTTGCTAATGGAATAACTGGCTCGATAACCGTGCCAGTCATTCCAGTCGTAAATTAAACAAATGGTATTCTCTTGCACGGCAAATGGACGTTCAATAAGTAAATATTTTGAACTTCTTGATCAAATTCAGCCGTTAACGGGTTAACTAGATTTTGGAGTATCATAAAGAATCTCTATCTTTTGGAGCCAGGTTTGGCGCTACTCTAACAGATGCTCGTTGTATGGTACTTATAGTTAAAATGTTACATGAAAGCTATTTTTATGACAGCAGGTACTGCTGTCATAAAAATAGCTTTCATGTAACATTTTAACTATAATTCAACTTTAGCAAGATCTTGTCTCTGTAGACAGTGAGTCAGCTTTGGAATGATACTATTTACCATAGGTCTTTGAGACGGTCACTAGGGTGACCATCCATCTTGAGGAACATTCTTTGCTGGGCGTCAAAGCTGGTATCTACCATAGACAATGTTCATATGTGCGTGAATAATCGTATATTTACAGAAAAACATGTGAACACTTAAAATCCCTCAAATGGCTCAATTTCAATTATTCCCAATGCTCATCACTCTCTTTTCCCCCTTCCCATGAAGCTGCTTGTTCACCTTTGTTAGCTTTGTTGATGCAGGCAGGAGTGACCCAAACAGCCACACACCTATACATGGAATAGTCTTATTCCGTAACTGTATTTGCTCTCGGATCTAGGCTACTGTCCATACGTTATCAAATTCCTCATAGCTTTAGATGATGGTTGACTCTACCATCGAATTGGAGCTAAATGATCAATAGCGACATCAAATTTCTAGTAAAATTCAACTGGCGACAAAGGCCATGACTGCCGTTCGCCAGTCTTTCTCATATTCATTGCTATATAATGTAAACAACGAATCTGTGAAGTTGATGAATCACTAATTGGAGAAAGAGTTTCTCGCTCAGCCACACGATGTAATTATAAGTATCAACGATGATCATCTCTCTTGGTGTCGAGTTTGGGCCTAGCACGCCGACAAATCGTTTCAATGGAGAGAATATTTCTGGAGAATAGTTATTGTTCCTTGTGATGACAATGGACCTTTTCAGTTTATCCATCCATCATATGACGTCATAATTAACTACGCGACATGTAGGATTACCTCATAATCAATTACAGCATAAATGACCAGATTTAGTCCATCTTAAACGCTTAATAGTCTGACACAGTGTACGAATTGTATGTCTTGTCTTTAGTATTTAATAAACGTTCTGTTTAACATTTTGAAGCTGATTTGACTGGGCGCTGTTGCTGTCATAGAAATTCGTTTGAAAATATTCACCAGCTTGCCTGTATACGTTTCTGGAAATTAATAGTCAAGGCGTTCGGGGATCGGTCGTTTCCAACACGGGCGAAGCGTTGGTGGAGCTTAATTCGGGATGGAAGGGTATAGCTAAAACTGGAACGGTCCATTCTTTTTTTATTATCATGCTCATCAATCGTTACTGGCTGACTGATTTGGCATAGTGTTTGGCTCATTGCTGGTCTCATTGCTAGTCAGCAGCTTCAGATGATGAAGAATTGCCGAGGTACCATAAGCTAGCAAGAGTGAACCATCCGGTGCACATACGGATTGTGGAACTAGACTAGATTGATATGGTCCAATGCAATCGTTCGTGTCCTGTTCTGGTTGCTTTCTTGCAATGAAATATACCTCTTCAGTGGTCCGCCCAACACCCGATGTCAAAATCTCATATGGTATCATTGGTCACTCTGCTAGTAAATATTATGGGTATTCGTATTAGAAAACTATACCAGTGCAATTGGCACCATTCTGCGGTATTCGGGATAGTTTTCCTGGTGCCTCCTGGTACTGTCTTCCATTGTGGCTACTTTCAATGTTGTCCTCATTTGCAAATATGTGTAGTAACTTTGACAACACAGGTGCAATGAGAAGGAACTTGTCGAGGTGTTTTATTTTGGAGTATTCCAAGAATTCCTCTAATAAATTTGGGTACACACTGCTGCTGCTGCTGCTGCTACTACTACTACTGCTACTACTACTACTTCACTGCTACTACTACTACTACTACTACTACTACTACTACTACTACTACTACTACTACTACTACTACTACTACTACTACTACTACTATAATAATAATAATAATAATAATAATAATAATAATAATAATATATGTATAGTATGTATCCATTGTGGCCTGTGAGTAATAAAGAAACTTGAAACTTGAAACGTTTCTTGTTCAACTCTATGATTTGTGACCATTAATGTGGATGAGACAATATATTTTGTCACACACAAAATCCTTTCATGAATGCTACTCAGATGACTGGTGCTTTTCAACTTTCTGAATGGATGAATCCAGTTTTAGCTATACCCCGCCCATCTATAGCTAAGCTCCACCCACGCTTCACCCGTGTTGGTATCGATCGATCCATGAACTCCCTGACTATCAATTTCCAGAAAACTATACAGGCAAGCTGTTGAATCTTTTAAGAAATAATTTGAATGGGTGATGTTGCTGCATATGGCAATTGTAAACGTGTACTCCTTTTCATAGTGGAAGGCATGTTTGACTTGAAATAAAAATAATACATACCTGTCTGGCAAGTTTTCTATTGATAGGCAGCGTGTCATACTTTGGATGGAATATTAATGATGGCCATCTTGACATAGTTTGATAGCATACACACAATATCGTAACTATGGAATCATATAAAATTCGCCGGTTAAATAGGAAATTGAATTCTAGCCATAAAACAATTTCTTATAAGCTTTAATTTGATATGCAGCATCCGATGGTGTAATTGCCAATTAATAGTTGCATAGCACGATAACTGACATAACGTGAAAACTGACCTTTAATAATTGACCTTGAATGATACCAGAAAAAATGCCACCCTATTTTTAGCTTTTTTTAAATTCTATGCAGATTTGTTTGATACGGTGACGTCAAAGGTTGGTCTCCCAGATATTTTCTGCAATAACGCTGGAATCTCAAACGAGGAGGACTACGAACTGACGATACAGATTAACCTGGTATGATTCTTTGCAAAAGAAATAGTTACTATAGCACCATAGCAGAGAGAAAGAGAGAGAGAGAGAGAGAGAGAGAGAGAGAGAGGAGGAGGGGGGGGGGGGGGGAGGGGGAGGAAGGGAGGGAGGCACTCGCTTGGCATTGGTGCTGTCATCATGTGTCTTACATTGACAATGGTGTTGCTGTCACGGTATTTTAATTAATAATCTTTCGAGGCCAATGATTACCCGTGCTCTATCTACATGTAGGCGTTATACGAGGAACTAAAATTGCGATGGATCGTATGTCAAAGGAGAAAGGTGGTAATGGTGGAGTGATAATAAACATGGCATCACTCTATGGTAAGGCCCATGACAACAAGAGTCTAGCACCACCACAACCACCACCAAAACAACAACAACAACAACAACAACAACAACAACAACCACATCCGCAATAACAACTCTACCCCTAATACTATCGTCAACATCACAACCACAACAAAACTACTCCCGCCACCACGACTGCCACCGCCGCCAACTTCTGATATCAGAGCTCATTAAAGGATCGTATGCAAAAAGTAAATCCTTAAGCGGTCAGGCGATCAACCACATAAAATGAGCTTGAATTGAAAGTTGCGATCGAATTTCTGTGTAATTTTCGGCATTGAACAGCTTAAGCCTGATCTGCTCCGGTTCACATTTTATTCTGTCACGCGTTACATAAATTAATTCATTAAAGTTACTCGGTATAGTAATCAATTGTACTATATGGGTCCGAAGTGATAAGAATAGAAAAGTGCAGTTTACTAGACAAAGACAAATTAGATTTTCTAAGATACGTCATAAAAGTTTTAAAAAAGAAAATGTACACCGAAATATATGGAGAGATCCGAGAAATCCCAATTAAAATAGTAACAAGTACACATATTGATGCAAGGCATCAATGGTAAATAGCGTGCCCGGAGGTTATTATAATTCTGAGAATAAACTCAACTGTTTCATGAAAAAATGAAGTTATATAAAGGCATACAATAAACACAAAAGAAGGAATATTTCTTGCAAAAAGATATGGGCAGTATTAGCTATGGGTTAGGAAAAGCAGCTTATATCTTTGGTCAGTCCAACAATCTTTCCATCCATCCTTTTTTCTCCAGGCCAAACTCTTTAACAGAGAGAGAGGAACAGACAAAATTAAGAGCAGCCAGTGATGAGAAAATTGCACTACTGCATCAACAGAGTGTAACAGATCAAATTTGGGTTATTAGGTATCAACAACTTGCAAAGATAAAGAAACCAACAGAGCTGGCAACCCAGTCAGTAGAAAATCAGGGCAAGACCCAGTACAGACCCTGACACCCATTCAAACATATTAAAGAAAAACTGTAAAGAATATTTTAAACCAAAATCCTGATGCCTTCTTAAACAGACGTGAAGAGCTTATTACCCGGAAATATATTGGTGAAATATACACTGCAATGCTAGTGAAATGCACAAAGCAAGTATATTTTTTATGCAATACTGGACCCCGATCTGTACCGACAGATAACCTTTTCAACAAAGTTAAGTGGCCAGGATAGAACCAATACCGTGAACCTAGTTTTCTCCTATGAAAATGATATAGCAGAAAACATTCTGACTGAAGACCCAGTGGGAAACATCGTGATCTGTTTCATTTAGCTATCATATCTATGTCACCTATTAAACGATATCTTTACTGGAAACAGTGACAAACTATTAAATCAAATATTTTTGCTAGACAAAAAGGCCAAAATTGGCCTCAACCGTTGTAATGATGACGATCTTGTTGACCATATGTGCAAATGTTAGGGTATTAGCCTGATAAATCAGGTTCTACCAGTACACGCGGCTAATAATATGGGATATATAGAAATATTTTCACATTACTATAATAAATATTTGGTGGTAGAATTATTACAATATTTTGCACAGCACGAGAACATAGTGAGTTCTACATGGCCTTATGTTCGAAAACTGGCTACAAGGCATGTAGAGATATTCCGGTACCGAATATAGTACATTATTGGAATTTGATAATGGTGTACCACTACTAAATTGCATATGACGAAATTACTGTATAGTAAACATTTTTTTAAACCGTTGATACTTTATTAGCGTATTCACATACGTATCTAACCATATGGGTGAACTTCTGGGGTCGAACCTATTGCAAACAGTGTGGTACAGAAAATCGTTGATCTGACAGAATTTGCGCCAATTTTCGGTATTGAATTGTGCACTATGAAATTACGTTCCTGTAGAATTTTTTAATTCGGAATACAACTAGCGTATTTCCTATAAGTATTTGTGGGTGAAATTCTGGGGGTGGACGTATTGCAATGAAAACCATGAATTATCCTGAGTTTGAGCTTATTTACGTTACGAAATTTTTAAATCTCACAACGTCGTAAGCTTCTGCCTATACCTATCTAAACATATGGGTGATATTCTGGGCCGAACCCATTATGAGCGATGTGTCAGGACATATCGACACCTATCAGAATGTGGTGATTGTGAACTAACCATATTACAATGGGTCCATATGGCGAATATGTAACTACATATTACCAAATTACTTGATGTTAGGATCGTGCAAAAGCACAGCTATATGTAAAAAAATTTGATTACAAACTGAGATTCTAATATTGAATATAGTAAATTGTTGGCATTTGACAACTGTCCGTGACTACTAAATTGAATATTACGAAATTACTACGTGGTAGAAATCTCAAGATTCATTAGTGTATTCATATCCCTATCTAACCATATGGGTGAAATTATGTAGCCACGCATATTATAGACGGTAGGGTATTGAAAACCACAGATCTGCCAACATTGGAGCAAATGTATGCGATGAAATTGCAACTACGAAAATACTTCACGTTCGAATTCTTTTAAATTCCCAATGTAACTAGCAAAAAACCCTCCTATACGTCTATGTGAGCGAAGTTCTGGAACCGACCATATTACGGAAAGTAGGGCGCCGAAATCCACGAATACACCATCATTTAAGCTAAATTTTGCGTATTAAAATTACTTCATCTCGAATTTGTTAGAATCGGAATATAACTAGCTTATTAAAGCTCAAGTCTATGTGGGGTAAATTATGGGGCTGAACATACTACAGACAATAGGGCACTGAAAACTGTGGTGGTTTAATAATACAATGAACCTTTCCAGTTTAGCCCATCTCTAGCTAAACTCCACCCATACCACACTCGAGTTAGGATCGATGGATTTCTGAACTACTAGACGATAAATTTCAAGAAAACTATACAGATAAGCTGCGGAATATTTTGACACTAAATTGACTGGGTCCTGTTGCTGCCTATGGCAGCAACAGCGGCCAGTCAAATTATTTTCAAAATATTCAACAGCATTTTTATTAAATAACAAAAACATACAATTCGTACAACGTGTCAGTTTATTAAGCATTTAAGATGAACTAAATCGAGTCAGTCATGACGACATTATTATGACGTTATCATATGCGTCACTTAATTAATTACGACGTCATATGACGTAATATGATGGATAGACAACCTGAAAAGGCCCGTTAGCAAGTGTTATTAATTACCCTCGCTCAGTCAGAGGATGAGTGTATTGTATTCGGGTCTATGCGCGTTCGGGGTGGCAAGGGTCTACAATCTATGATTGGCCTTGTTAAAATGTGACCTATAAATACGGGTGCTCTCTTAATACAAGTGGTCCATATTGTGTGGACCACGCATTAACAAGTGGTATTAGCCCTGTAATGCTCAATTTGCTCATGCCAATTTCAATAGAGGGATCCATTTCTAGGTATGCCACGCCTATTTCTAGCTAAGCTCCGTCCCTTTATTGCGTGTTGGAATCGATGTCTATATATACGCTGAATAATGATTTCTCAGACTTCCAATTTCAAGGTAACTATACAGATAAGCTGATGAATATTTTGAAACTAATTTGACTGGGTGCAACGAAAACCATGACTCGGCCTAAATTTGAGCCGAAATTATTTCATGGTAGATAGTTTTAAATCTCACTACTCCGTAAGCGTGTGCCTATACCTATCTAAACATATGGGTGACATTCTGGGGCCGAACCCATTATGAGCGATATGCCAGGACATACCGACACCTATCTGAATGTGGTGAATGTGAACCAACCATATTATAATTGGGCCAAACGGCGAATATGTAACTACCTACGATGAGATTACTTGATGGTAGAATTGTGCCAAAGCACTAGCTCATATTGAGTTATATACATCCATATATTAAAAAAATTATTACAAATCGAGAACAGACATTCTGATACTGAATATAGTAAATTGTTGGCATTTGACAACTGTCCGTGGCTACTAAATTGAATATTCCGAAATTACTACGTGGTAGAAAACTCAAGATTCATTAGCGTGTTCATATCGCTATCTAACCATATCGGTGAAATTATGTGGCCAAACCTATTGCAGACAGGTAATAGTAGGGCATTGAAAACCTACAGATCTGCCAGAATTGAAACGAATTTACGCGATGATATCGTATACTACGAAATTACTTCACGGTCAAATTATTTTTAATTCCCAATATCACTATCGTATTCAAATCCCTCTACATCTATGTGAGCGAAGTTCTGGAGCTGACCATATTACATACAGACAGTAGGGCACCGAAAAGCATGAAAACCTCAACATGTAAGCCCATTTTTGCCCAATAAAATTATTTCATCTAGAATTTGTTAGACTCGGAATATACCTAGTATATTAAGGCTCAAGTCTATGTAGGTGAACTTATGGGGCTAAACATACTACAGACAATAGGGCACTGAAAACTGTGAATCACCGGAGATTTAGCAAATTTATTCGGTAAGAAATTGTGCACTACGAAATTACTTCATGGTAAAAATCTTTTTAACCTCAATCCATTAATTCACTAGCGTATTGATATACCTATCTAACTATATGATTGAAATTCTGTGGCCGAATTTCCTGTAGACCTTCTTAACTTAGCACATGCATAAGCCTACACTTTCAGTTGATTTCTGTATTCAACAATCTGCCACAATATTATTGACAGCCGTTTTGACTGGAAATGTGGAACATTGGTAGTCTATCAATACTGCTACATAATTGCATTGGCCCTACATGGATTTATTCCCACAGATGGATTAAAGACAAAAGGATACTACTGATAATCACACATCCATTATTCATTCGTATCCCGCGAGTTCTCTTTCGATACGAGATCGAGAAATGTATCTCGTATGTAGGGGCCTATTGAGTAGCCATTGACGTAGCAATTTCACGATACAGTGTCGCTTTTACAGTCTGCTACGGAGATAGACTGGGTCCAGGTCTGTCTGGTATCCGAAGTTGAGTCCGTCTAACAGTCTAGTCCTTGTGATAACGTAAGAAGATGACCGGCCATTACATTAGAAGTGTAGTTTCGAAGAAGCCAAGCCTTTATTTTTAGATGGATCCATTATTGTTAGGGAACTCTGTCTACTTTTTCGCCCTCTACAATATTATTATGCATGTTTTTCTTTTGAAATTTACCACACACATAGTACGCCTCAAGACTGTTTGTAACAAGTCTGTAATTTTTATCCTATCTTGAATGCAACAAATGTGAATCATACTATGATACAACACGGGAAAGGTTAAACAGACATGGTACATCATCGTCGTCCTCATAATTTATTAACCCTGTATAACCTAAATTGAGTCAAGAATATGAAAAGAAATATTTGGTTATTGAGTGCCTATTTGCAGGCCAATAGATAACTGTTTTGAAGAGTTACTACTGGAATGACTGGCTCAATTATCGAGCCAGTCATTTCAGCGCTGAATTTTCAAAAACGATCTCTTGACCTGCAAATTAACATCCTCAAGATCACTGTAGAGGATGGTTTTAGCGGCCTCCTCATGAAAGGGTTAAATACATTAAGAGAAGATGATAGGCTTACATGGGCAGTCGTTGTTGCAATACTTAATACAGGTCTATGATAGCAACAAGTAGGTGGGTAGGGTGGGGTGGGCTACCAGTCAAAGTATTAAAAAGATATTCGTATAGTTGTCTTTATCTGAGATATTGAAATTTCGGTGATACACATTCTAAAGGATTTTGTTAGAAAAACACACAATTCTGCCCAAGTAAGTCACATCTTGGTGGCGGTTGCTTGAAATGGCTTCCATAGGCCTAACATTAGTCAATCGGTCACTGAATCCGGATGGTATATTAGTACATTAATACCGCGCTCGTGTTGATATCGATGGATCTCTGAGCTTCTTGACTATCAATTTCCAGAAAACTATACAGGTAAGGTGTTGACTTTTGAAACCAATTTGACTGGGTGCTGTTGCTGCTTGTGGCAGTAACATCGCCTAGACAAATTAGTTTCAAAATATTCACCAGCATGTTTTGTAAATAGCAAAGACATACCATTCGTACAACGTGTCGGACTATTAAGCATTTAAGACGGACTAAATTGAGTCAGTCATGACGTCATGATTGTGACGTCATCCTATACGTCACGTCGTTGATTATGACATCATATGACCTAATATGATCGATAGACAACATGAAAATGTCCATTAGCAAGCGGTATTAATTATCCCCCCACCCCCCCCCCCCCACCCCCCCCCCCCCCCCCCGTCAGAGGACGAGTACATTGTATTCAGGGCAACAATCTATGATTGGCCTTGTTAAAATATGTGACCTATAAATATGGGTGGTCTCTTAATACAAGTGGTCCATATTGTGTGCACCGCGCATTACCAAGTGGTATTAGCCATGTAATGCTCAATTTGCTCATGACAATTTCAATAGAGAGATCCATTTCTAGGTATGCCACGCCTATTTCTAGCTAAGCTCCACCCCTTTTTGCGTGTTGGAATCGATGTATATATACGCTGAATAATGAATTCCCAGACTTCCAATTTCAAGGTAACTATACAGGTAAGCTGATGACTATTTTGAAACTAATTTGACTGGGTGCTTTTAAAGGTTTGCTGCCGCTGGCCGCAACAACGCCAGGTCAAATTAGTTTCAAAATATTCAACACGATGTTGATTAAACAGTAGAGACATACAATTCGTACACTTGCCTGACTATTCAATGTTCATGACTGAGGTCGATACGCCGTTCATTTACACATTTTGGAGTGTGTGTGTGTGTGTGCGTGCGTGCGTGCGTGCGTGCGTGCGTGCGTGCGTGCGTGCGTGCGTGCGTGTGTGTGTGTGGGGGGGGCTGCTTTGAAAGTCTACCCCTGAAATAACTGGCTCGGTTATCGAGCCAGCCATTCCAGTGGTGTGGTTTCGCGGATCGTGTTCTCCTGACCGTCAAATGGACATTCCTCAATACCACTGCAGAGGTCCAGTTTGGCCGGCTTCTTCATGAAATGGTTAATTAGTAACAATGATAGTGCGGGTGAATGCGGTGATAACGGTAATATAAACGTCAGTTAATGCCAATGATGAATTAAGATGATGTTAATGGACCTTTCCAGGTTATACATCCAACATATGACGTCATAATCAAGTACGCGACGTCTAGACTGACGTCATAATCAATGACGTCAGGAACGACGGGGATAAGTACGTCACGGACGGATAATTGGTGGCGGACTAAACGTTGTTTTACGAATTATATGTCTTTACTATTTAATAAAGCTGCTGTTGAATATTTAACTATTTTGACTGGGTGCTGTTGCTGCCATAGATAGACAACGATTCAAAATTTCATCCAATCGGCACGCACGCACACAACGCACACACGCACGTACGTACGGATGCACGCACGCACGCAGGCAGTCACGCACGCACGCACGCACGCACGCACGCACGCACGCACGCGCGCGCGCACACACACACACACGCACACACAGCTGTATCCACACCCATTTTTAAAATCTCTTGTTCATTTTAAATGAAGACACTATTACTAAATGTCGCTGCTTATATTACAAGTACTTAAATAGGCATAGATATTCCAACGCTCCGTGCATAATAAATGGTAACGTTACTTTTTATGTGGGCAGGAACAATAGGTAACGAGCTACTTGCGATCTACTCAGCATCAAAACACGGAGTGATAGGGCTGACACGTTCACTGGGGGTAAGTTAATCCGGTGCTAGCATGAGAGTGATTATGTCACTCACCTTATCTTATATTAACCGTTCAGATGATAGAATTTTGCCACATATAATGCATTGTATACCTGTTGAATATTTTGAAACTAATTAGGCTGAAAGTTGTTGCTGCCTTAGGCGGAAACAACTTCCAGTCAAATTAGTTTCAGAATATTCAATAAGATTACGATTAGATAATAAAGAACGCAATGCATTGACACTTATATGACGTCACACACTATCGCCAGCGGAGACGAAATGGTGGCGATCACCATTCAACATTTCCGCTATATTACAATACGGATAATTGTGATAATGATAAGAGAATGTGACAGGATATGAATTATATGGAATATATAAACCATAATCTATTGATGCAATACATCATTTAAGATGAGATTAGGAACCCTTTAATCATTTACTTATAAAGCCTGCCCAACACAGTATCTCTAGCGGTAATGAGGCATGCATATTTGCAAGTTTTACCACTGGAATGTCTGGCTCATCATTTGACAATCAGATACTGCGCCCTAAGATGGCCTAGCACTAATTTACACCTTTTATATGCAATATAGCTTAGTTGCAAATGTGGACTAGTCGTTAACCATCTCTCCATTGAAATCTCAGTGTTAAGCTTTCAAATGGGCGATAAGCTTCGATGTTCAATGTAATCTAATTTGAATGGAAGATGTTGCGGCATCATAGGGTAATAAGCAGTTTCCTGATCAATGGAGGAATCCGGTTTTAGCTATACCGCGCCCATCATTAGCCAAGCTCCACTCACAGTTCGCCTGTGTTGGGATCGATCCCTGAACTCAAATCCCTGACTATCAATTTCCTATAACTAGGTACGTCATGAACGCTATGATTGATGACAATTGATGACGGACCAAGCATTGTGGTACAAATTGTATGTCTTTTCTATTTAATAAACATGCTATTGAATATCTTGAAACTAATTTTCTATAGGCAGCAACAACACGCAGGCAAATTAGTTTCAAAATATTTAACAGCCTACCCTTATAGTTTTATGAAAGCTGATAGTCAGGGAGTTCAGGAAACAATCGATCCCGACACGGTTGAAGTGTGGGTGGAGCTTAGCTAGAGAAGGGCGGGGCATAGCTAAAGCCGGATCCTCCATTACTTACCTCTATACATAACGACACACAATTCAGCTCCATGCCCATATTATATAATGTTATGTTTCCTGGTATTATAACAGATGGCCAAAGATGCAAATGAAAAGAATGGCATTAAACTCGTGGCGCTTTGTCCATCATTTGTGGATACGGACCTAGTAGCTAATGAACTCAATCAACGCCCAGTAGAGCAAAGAACTTATTTTAGAGACATCATTGAAAAGAGTGAAGGCTTCATGAGGTAAGACTCAATTCCAACCCCACGCCCCCCCCCCCCCCTCCGGCTATGGATTGTCATAATATCAATAGAAAACTAGACCACACCAGGGGCAGACTCTCGCTCTAGATATTTGACCCTTTGATCTGAAATTGGCATCCCTCCTAGGCGGACAAAATATGAATGGATATATTTGTTGATTATATATTATAATAAATTATATTATACAATCTTGTCTATATGATCAGTTGTGGCCGAAACTGCATTTAGAGTGCGTGCTAGGTGCCAGATTCATGATATTAACATCTCGGCAGATACGCCAATTGCTCACCATTTTCAACTTCCTGATTATTCAGTGGAGCATCATTGATGTCAATAGAACAGATTGCCCCTTTGGATAGCGATGAAGGAACGAGCTCATTTCGTAAAATTCGAGAAGGCCACTGGATTAGAACAGCATTTGGACTAAATGTATATTCAGGAATATCAGAAAAGAACCAAATTATCACATTTCAGCTCATATACAATAGACGTAATGCTGAATTAGCGAAAATCATGAAAGATGAACAGTTGCAGTCCAAACTAGAGGAACTGATCAAAGCACGACCAGTAATCACTTACAAAAGATAATAAGATCAAAGTTAGATCTCATGGTTCTTGATAACAATGACAAGGTATCGTCCCTACCTACTTCTTCTTAAATATATTAAACCTAACCAAAATCAATGGTAGACCAACTCGAAATTTACAGAATATCGTGTAATGTTATATGTAAGGTTATTTCCAATCAATTAGGATCAATCTCAGCCCACCTGTTGAAGCATCCTACTGTTTACACACTTTAACCCAGCCAATCACAAGGGGAAACACTCCAAGTAAATTCGAACTTAGTCTCGATAAGACAGGTTTAGGCAAAGTAATATGTAAGTAAAATCATGTGCTAATGCGTTTTCTAGTGTTAAGACAGACATGTTATGTTTTCAGTACGGTTGAAGTTGCTGCTGCGGCCATGACACTGCTTGATGACGATGTGGAGAGTGGATCAGCCCTTATTGTGGGAAAGGCTAGAGGTCAATATTTCCACAAGTTTGACGACCAGTGGAAGGTATTCCCAATGAAAGAATGATATATTGAACATATATTAAGTGGCAATTCTTTTGTAATTCGATGCATATACTGAATAAAAAAACCTACAATGATGTTCTATCTTTTATATTTTCTATATTTAAAAGGAAAACAGACCGATGGCCACCACCACCACCACCACCACCACCACCACCACCACCACAACCACCACCACCACCACCACCACCACCAACAACAACAACAACACCACGACTACCACAACCAGCACTACCACCAGCATTAACACCACCACCACCCTCAACCTTGTTGGTGGATGTCAGATAATGGAGAAATCACCTTATTGTTTTATTAGAATTAATGTTTTGGGAGTGCAGTGTTCAAAATGTAAAAACGGTTTCAGACAATCGTGCAATGTGGACGGAGCTTAGCTAGAAATGAGCAGGGAATGTATAGTAATGAACCCGCCTATTGCATACAGAGGGAATTAATAGAATAACAGTTAGAAATACTATATTGTGACTGACAGATGTGCATATATTCGTGCGGTTTAAATGGTGAAGATAACAACAACCCTATGTCTAAGCTAAATAAGATAATCGGAACACAACACTTGATCTTAGTAACTTTGTACCACCAGATTCTAACTACATCTTGCGTATAGAAGGCAGGCCAGATACACCTTCAATGGTTACTATTGGCCTGTCTAAGCCAAATCTATATGTACTTATGAAGGTTCAATATCAGCTTCGGTAAATAAAACATTGCAGATTTTCCACTCCAGGAGTCTAACACGATTAGCAAGTTTACCCAGAATCCCTCCTGATTAACAAGTTTACCCAGAATCCTTCCTAATATAACTTAGCCTCTTATTGATGATGTTATTCCGTATTAAGATATGGACTTATGGACTTTTCCAGTTTATTCATCAATCATATGACATCATAATCAACTATGTGACGTGTAAGATGACGTCATAATCAATGGTGTCATGAATGACGTCGATATGTTCGTAACGCTTGTTTGATGATAGACTAAGCGTTGTTGTATGAATTCTATGTCTTTGCTAGTTAATAAAGATGCTGTTGAATATTTTGAAGCTAATTTGACTGGGCGCTCTTGCTGCCGATGACAGCAACAGCATCCAATCATATTGGTTTCAAAATATTCTACAGCTTATCTGTATAGTTTCCTGGAAATTGATAGTCATGGAGCTCAGGATCGATCGATCCCAACACGGGCAGAGTGTGGGTGGAGCTTAGCTAGAGATGGGCGGGGCATAGCTAAAACTGGATACCGCCATTGTTGCTGCATCAACGTCTCGTTATGATTAGATGGAGAGAAGTAATAATTGATGATTTGCTGTGCATCACTGTTTCTTGAGCAGAAGCTCAGGTACTGACTGGGTGTTACTTCCAGCTCTATCAGCTTACAAGGTCGAACAACAAACGCAACAAGTTCACATAAACGTAAGATAACAGATATATGTGCACTAATTGCATAATACAAAATGATCCAAAAGTAGCATTGCTTAAAAGAGTAATCTTGTATATTTTATTTATTCTAACTCAATCCTAACAAAGTCCTCTTGCCTAGGGGACGTCGAGTATACGTGATGATATTTTTCTAGATGTCGACTAGATACATGAAGAGAGATGTTATTAGTGGCATCCAAAGACAGAGCTGCGACAGACGGCTGTGCCAGAAGCTTAAGACCGCATTTACCGAAGTCAAGTTGTCTTTGAGAAAATTGGTATATATAACATTCTTATTGCACAAATTGAACTCTATACGTCTTCTGGGTCTCCTATAAGCACATATTGACCGATTCTTCAGAACTGTGCCGCCAACACAAATCACCCAGCTTCCGCGTATCTCGTCTTAGAAGATGTGCCGTACTATACGCTTGGGTGCAAGCAAGTACATCGCTGATTGGCTTTGGACAGGTTAACAATGACAATCTGAAAGTCCTGAACTGATTTCGGCGACAGATTGTTGTTCCATAACAGATTATTGAAATATGCTTTCTGTCCATGGCCATATGTCGTATCTACCTTTATTGTTTCAAAGGCTTAGCATTGATAAACTAATTATAGTTTCAACATATTCAACGGCTTACATGTAAGAGTGCTTTTATACCACATTGCCAAACTATAGATGGCACCTCTATGACTGAGCGAAAATACCAAGGCAGACACGCTAGGTTTTTGCTGATAGGTTGAATGGTAAATCATGACAGCGACGGTGGGCTATAGAAATGTATCAGCATTTTGCTACTAAAGACTGAATATCTTTCGTTGTCGGTATGATAAAAAGCTAAGATGTCAGGAATGAATTACAATTTTATCCCTTGAATGGTTAGTATAAGATACGGTGAGATTTCTTTTAGCTTAAAATTGAGATTCTGCGACCTCGCGGTTCAAGGGATTAGGATAGGAAATTAACACAAAAAGCGTATTTGTTGCCCCCAACAATTAGTTCACGGGGTAACTAACCCCTTTATTTCTCTAATAACTCCATTTGGCGACGTCTTCGAAGGTCTATTAAGACAGATTTACTTGTCATATATTAGAATGTCTTAAAGCAACAATTAACTCATTGCCCGAGACACATGTACAAGAGCGGTCACAGATTGCGACCGTCAGACCTTCATTTTCCGGATGAAGACCGATTTTATGGAATTACAGTATACCGGCCCACCTGCTCTTGCGAAAAAAATGTAATCAACTCGTAGCAGTAATTTCTACTATGCATCCTCGGGCAGATAGACGGACAGACAGCGCGAAAGGCGATGTCATCTCTTCTCTACTGAACGATGGTAAATTTACTATTTACCGTTTACGCCGTAATTTTGGCGCCAAAAGCTTCGTGTCATACCTCTTTCAAAATATTCCCAGCAGATTTGGAGACGACCTAATTGAACGGATTAACACGGTGGTTTACTATGCAAGACACACAATTGTATTCAACAAGATTTGTGCCTGATACATGTCGGTCGAAAAGATAATTTCATAATTACTGTCGTGTAATCGACAGTTTATAAATGGTACGTAATTAACTGACAGTTATATTCACACAACAAGCAGAAAATCTGAATATAACCAACATAGGTCATAGCTATTAAAGAATCATAGATAACACATCTCAATGCGTGACTAACTGGTGGTCTCCGCCATCTTGGGAGAGCAATGAATAGATCCAGTTTTAGCTATGTCCCACCCATCTTCAGCTAAGCTTCACTCATACTTCGCCAGTGGTGGGATCGATCCCTGAACTCAATGACTATCGATTTTCAGAAAACTTTACAGGTAAGCTGTTGAATCTTTTGAAATTAATTTGACTGGGTGTTGTTGCTGCATATGGTAGTAACAGCGCCCAGTCAATTTAGTTTCAACATATTCAACAGAATGTTTATTAAATGGTAGACTTACAGTTCGTACAACCTGTCAAACTATTAAGAGTTAAAGACGGAATAAATAGAGTCATTCATGCCATGATACACGTCACTTAGTTTATTATGATGTCACATGTCGTCAGGTGATGTTGTCAGATGATGGATGGATAAACTGGAAAGGTCACTTAACTGACAGTCATATTCATCTCATTCTAGCTAATCTCCGTTTTAACTGATTTTAACACTTTGATATTTTAAAATTAATTTGACTTGGAGCTATCGTAACATAGGCACAGCCAAATTAGTTTCAAAATATTGAACAGAATCCTTATTAAATTATAAATTCACAAAAGATATCCAAATCACACGATTACTGTCGACCTTTGCCCATTCCGCACCGGGCCTACGTCATTTCATTGTGAAGTCAACTAACGCGTGACACATTTTGATCATGACGTCAGATATTTGACTGACAGATCTATTCCCAACATTGTCTATTTCCAAAAGGTAGGACATTTTGAGTTGCTGAGAGATTAGTTAAGGAAGTGTGCAAGAATTGGGCCACGAACCCCATTTGTCACCACTAATCTCTTGCGCCTTCATTTGTCAGGACTGACACCCTTGTACGTATCCAGGGGTCAAGTGCACCAAAAGGCGTTAGTTTGTCGGTCGTAAAACCTGTCATCTACGACCACCTAATGTACATATTCTATCTTAATCCCACATTTAGAATCTGAAATAGCAAATACGAAAAATAATTCTGAATGTAGCAATCATACTATTAAATATTTTGAAAGTAATTTGATTGTAAGCTGCTGCTGCCTATGACAACAACAGACCACTGCCGATTTTAAATAATATTTTGAAACTAATTTGACTGGGACCTGTTGCTGCCTATGGCAGTAACAGGTCGCGTCAAATTAGTTTCAAAATATTTAATATATAGCGTGCATGATTGTCCTAGAATTTACAGTATGAGACTTCGATATGGTTCATTCAAATGGCTTACTACTAGACATGATTTTCGTGTTCAAACGTCGGATAAGGTGGTCGCATAGACCAGGTTTGACAACCGACCAAGAAACGCCTTTATGGTGCACTAGGCACCAGATTAGAAAGTATATCTAGGACGACAAGAGCTGTTACTATGATCGTACTTAGTAAGCTTTCCTGTATAAATAGGTAAGGGGCCAGGACCATGTAAAATCGACTTAATCAACAACTCTGGCAAAACATGACAACCTACGTCATTTTTATAGAATTGTGTATGTATAATAAGAATATATGACATGATGATTGCTGTAGTAATAGACCCATTCTACAGCTGCAACCCCCTCCAATAACAGTGATGCGGAGTTCAAATAATATGATTGACTGAGAAAAGTGTATAATTTGTCAACAAACATCAAAGAAAGTGCCGCTGTAAACAATGAAGAAGGAAGCTTGTGAAGAATCATTCTGTAGCCGCGCAGAATAACGCTGTGATGAAGTTATGCTTCATAGAATACTTGGAGAAGAATTAATAGCTGACCAGGTTGTTTACCATGGTAAATGATTGTCGACTTTCGTAAGCAGTTACCAAATCTCAAGAATTATCAAAGAAAAAGGCAAAGATTCCCAATGCTCTGATAAAAACGAGAATCACGAAGCTGATGAAAAGAAGGGCAGACAGAAGCATTTTCTAACTTGATTGAATGCATCAATAAAAATTTGATAAAAGGAAAAGTATTTGAACTTCTGAAAATGTTTATGACCTATCTTTTAACACATCCAACAAGCTATCACTCCCATCAGATCAACCACTGAGTGACACGATGACCAGTGCAGTTGATCCTGGTGATGATGATTGCCTAGGTGAAGGGGCATATCAGGAAAAATGCAGGTTTTACATCATGTGGTTGAAATTCTTCATAAGGAAATCGAAGCGATAAGAGTAACAGACAACTACCCACTGCCCAATGACCTTAGTTTGGATTCCTCTGTGAGTGTTGTACCAAAACTAATGTATCAAACAATGCTGTGGTTGATAGACAATGGCACCTACACAGCTATCATTGATGAATACACTCCTAGTGAAGAGACAAAAAGAAGAGCCATTTCATTTGCCAAATGTGTAATTTATGCAATATTATGCTCTCCATCTCAATACAGATGCATCACGATTATGGGGAAAAGGGACTCGGGTTTTTTCACTTGGCTATGATGAGCCGGGACGTTCTAACACAGCACTAGCCCATGATGAAATATATATATGTTCCAAATGAAGAAAGAGTGGCTTTACGAAAGTGATTTTGTATGAAAGGCCAAAGCAAAGATCAAAAAAGATGAAGTCACTCTATTAAAAAAGCGGAAGAGGTGGGGTGGGTGGGTGGGGTGGGGCGGGGGTGGGGTGGGGCGGGGGTGGGGTAGGGGAGGTGTGGGTGCGAGGGGGGTGGGATGTTGCGGTGAGCAAGAATCTGTCTCACGATGTTAAGAGATGTCTAAAATGGGCCTGTCGAGTTTTGGCGATGCCGTTCACAAATAATAGAGGCCCAGCCATTTTTCCTTTAATTTCTGGGTGGGACAGCGTTTCTACATCGTCCCAAGAGGTGAATAAAATATCTGGTTCGGGTACTATGCCAGGAGTTTTCCCTAGAACACCCCACTGACGATTCCTCAAGATCACGTGAGGACTGTTGGCGGAGTACCGACATAAAATCTTATGGGTGTTGCACCCATCTAAAATGTGCAGTCGTAGAGGGAACAAAAACTAGGCATAGTTTAGATTAATAGCTTTAGGAAGTCCGCCTCTTTCTCCTGGACAAATGTACAGAGCGTGCCTTATTGGTTTCGTCATTACGGATGGTGGTGTCAATTTTGGTAGTAAATTGGTGTCTAAGTGACAGTGCGCAATGTATGTCAGAAGTAAATACCGAATTAGTCTACTAGTCAGCCGTATGTATTTTGTAGTGAACCCAGAAATGTTGAGTACTGTAAGTTTTTATGTTGGGCATGCGATATATAGGTCCTAAGGACTCCAAAACTGTCGGATGCTAATTTCCATATGTGTAACATTTTGCATAATTGACCTAATTATCATATTAATTAGGTCAAATCACTCAATCTGGAATATCTTCCGTAATAAGCCAACTGGAGCCATCGTTTTGGTGTCTAGACCCATGTTTTCAACAACAAGGGATCTATCTAACATAGTTTGAAGCTTATACCACCAATACAACTGAAATCAAATATGGTCGCCGTGCATAATGAGGTCAATCATAAAACCATCATAACTCAGAAACCATTGGCGATAAAGACTTCGTTTTGCTATCTAGACCCATGTTATCAAGGCCTAGGAATCTAGCAAATATAGTTTCAAGCTCATACCACCAATCCAATTGTCTGAAATCAAATATGGCCGCCGTGCATAATAAGGTTAATTGTAAAATCATCTTAGCTCAGCAACCGTTGAAGATAGAGACTTCAGTTTTATGTCGTCCAGACCCATGTTTTTTACCTAAAGGAATCTATCTAACGTAGTCTTATGTTCACACCACACATTCAACTGCATGAAATCCATTTGGCCACAGTACACGATGAGGTAAATCATAAAGTTGTGATAACTTGGCAGCCACCAAAGATATTCATGTCTATGTCTACACCAATACTTCCAATCACAGTGAGTCCATCTAGAAACATTCAGCATTGTATGTGTCCTTATGACAGATGCATTACATTTGCACCACAAAACCATACAGTACTCAACATTTCCAAGTTCACTGAATAATATATAAGGATGGCTAGTAGACGACAGGTCCATACACGCAAGGTCATGTTCGTTGGAATCCTATGCAATGCGAGGGGATTTGCTTCATGTAACGATGCCATTACTTATTCACTCCTTTTCTACTTGGAGGAAGTTGCCATTCCAGTAGTGGCATAGAGCCATGTCCACTGGCGTTATTTCGAACTAATCACGATCAATCTATCAATAAGACGAGTAGTATGCCGTGTTCTTTACTGATGGTGTGACCACTATGACTTGATTGTCTTCACTATGAATGGGAATCGCGCCACTCGCGTTATGGTAACAGAGTTGACACCACATCCCACATGAATCATAAACCATGGCAGTGCTATTCCTGGTGTAACGCTGCTGAAGAGTCTGTGTTCGAAAACGCCAGAAACAGCCAAACTCTGCCTCACTCAATGATCGCTCAGAACAAGGATGCTGCATATTTCTCTCAACTACACTCTGAGGACCCAATTGAATGGTCTGGATTAAATGCTCAATGTCTGCCTGGCATTGGACATAAAGCTCGACATCATCTCCTTACTCATCAGGTGTACGATGGAAACGCTTAGCTCTTAGACCTGGAATGATACACACCTTGATGTATCGGATACAACATTGAAGCTACGCGTGCTGAGGAGCTCGTCGGTGCTTCGTACAGAGTTATCGTCAATATCCTCAATGGATAGGCATGGCCGAAGGCAATGCTATCCTTTCGTATGGCTGTCGCTGGCCGTCTTCCTGATTTCCTGCAGGAGGGAGAGAAAAATCATGAAGATAGTGTTCCATACCTCGAGAAGACAAGATGCACATCCAATTGGCAAAGTCTGTGTGCACTGCTTTATCGCTCCGACCATGCTTGCACATCAATGCCTGAGCGCTGAACGGAAAAGTGACTGGCTACTACAGCAGTACAGCCTGGAGATGGTGCTCCCGTACTTCCTTGCAGTTGGACATCGTCATTAATCGCGGTACATCAGCTAGCATCTACCACCAGATGCTAAGAAGGATCTGCTCGATGGAGCACACGTTTGTCGTTACTTTGAAGGGATTGCCACTCTATCTGGTCAGCACTTTGGTGAAGCAAGGCTAGAAAGCTGGCGGCCTGAAGAGTATCTCCACTAACCCTTAACAGGTCGCTGTCTGCATTGAGTCACTCGGCATCTCTTCTCATTTGCCCATCTCCATGGAGAACATTACAGCCATAGTATAGAAACTATCTCTGCACCTTCCAAACACAAAGAATGGGGAAAGATGGTAGCTGGACAGAGAGGACTTACAGAAGAAACTGGATGATCTCAGGAGGCATTCTCATCGACTCACTGAACGATCAACATCCTTGTAGAACATCGGCAATGGGCATGTGGCGTCTGCAGGAGATGTCAACGTACATGCTACCGTCGAGATTGGACAGCACATACAGAAAGATTTTGCTGCATCCCTCGATGATGACTTCCACAATCCGATCCAGAGAAAGGTGAAGATGATGCAGGTACTGAAGCGTTGTGTGAAAGTGAGAAACAAAACTGTATATGGACTGGGAGCCATATTCGTCAGTCTTCTGGTCGTTGGACAGAACAGGAACCCCGAGTTGCCTGCTGTCTTCCAGCATGGGCTGAGCCCTGCGGCTGCATCATGTATGTCCAAAATGGTAACAAGTCGATGCTGGTCAACCATCAGCATAAAGAACCCTCCCCCTCCCGACACTCTGCTGGTAGATGTCTCTCAGCTGCTCTACCACATTGTCTGGCCATCAGGTACAGTGAGCAATGGTGCTAATGGAATGAGATATCGGCACACCAAATACAGAGAAGCAGAAACCTATGTCGTCTTTGATTGGTATGATGGTGTCAGCGAGAGCCAGAGATGAGATGGGCTTCGACTGATTGTCAGCTGACTCTGAACTCATCACTACCTGGCCGTGATGCCATTATGAAAAGCAAAGATAAAAAGTGGCAACTCACAACTACTCTGCAACATGATCTTGGTAGCAATATTTAACTTGTGAGCCTAGCTGACAGTATTGAGCGGCATGATGAAGCAGGCATATCTCTCATCAGCTACATGCAGCAAGCTGCATCAGGCGGAACTGGGATTGTACGCATCATTAATGATGACACGAGATGTGTTCGTGCTACTGGCGTACTAGTTCTTGCCATGTTCAGACAAATGCGACTTTCACAAACCTCGGGGAGAAATGCAACGACATTTTTCACTACAGACACCATTCTGGCCCTCAATCTCCAGACAGCACATCTCAAAATGATGCTGTGGAAGACTGCGGACAAGGTCTACCCTTCTGCTGTCCACATCACTGACTATAGATGGGAAGTTCATGAAAGTGACCACGTGAAGCCAGTTCTCTTCAAGTAAAACTTGAACCAAAAGACGTGTGGCGTCATTAGCTGCATCTGTCGGGCGGAGGATACGACATGTGCAGACAAGTGTAGTTGTGCAGGAAATGGATTGTCCTGTGCCAGTTACACTGTGTGTGAAGGAGGGGGACGAATGCTGTAATCATTGCTGTAACGAGATGATGATGGAGGAGCATGAGGGAGGAGAGGGGGATCTGGACGAGAGAGAGAGAGAGAGAGAGAGAGAGAGAGAGAGAGAGAGAGAGGGAGGTAGAGAGAGAGAGAGAGAGAGAGAGAGAGAGAGAGAGAGAGAGAGAGAGAGAGAGAGAGAGAGAGAGAGAGAGAGAGAGAGTCACAAACCTATCTATAGCGAACACATGTTTTGGGGCCAAAAGATAATGAGGCTTTAAAACTTGTGTTTGTTAAACCACCCGTCTTTAGGAACCGCTCTTCTGGAGACGTAATTTAAAGGACCTTATGGATTTCGCCATAGACAGGTTTTCATTGTAATAGATTGATGTCATTGTATCACCTATCGAAATATGACTTAGTATTGGCGTCTTGAAAATATGGTATTAAATGATATTCCGCCCACATATAAGCTTGAAAACATGAGTCTAGACACCAATCCGAAGTTTCTATCGTGAATGGTTCCTGAGTTACGATTGACCTCATTAGGCACGGCGGCTATTTTTTATTTCAAACAATTGGATGCTGGTTTGAACCTGAAACTATGTTAGATGTATTCCTTGGGCCAGAAAACATGGGTCTAGACACCAAAGCGAAGTCTCTATTTGGCTTGATAAGAAAGATGGTGTTGAGTGTGACTTAGTGATTTTACCTGATTAATATGTTAATTAGATCAATTATGCTAGATGCTACACATATGGAGATTATCATCCGGCGGTTTCTGAGTCCTTAGGATATATTGCATTTCCAACATAAAAGCTACAGTACTCAACATTCCTGGTTAGTTGACTAAATGGTCATGCATTTTGAAAGTATGTGAGTGGTCAACTAATCTGTATGTATTCTACCATTATATATGAGGAAATGATTATTTCTACATATATCAATAAGTTTTTTTGCCATATGCATTTGGTCTGATTGTGTCGTGCGTTATAAGTTTACTTCGGGCAACTGTGCTGTGATCTCCCGAGCTATCCATTCCCACATGCGCATGCCTTTTTTCCATTAAGTCCTGGCCCATTTCGAGCTTATCATCTAGCTGACCTGTTTTAGCATTCACGTCACCCATTAATAGCATATATTGTGTGTCACTCAAAAAAGTTAAAGGTTCTTGTTCTATATCGTCAAATGCATTTAAGCTTGAATATTTCGAGCCTTCTGGCGGGATCTAAACAGTTCCAATTACGATCTTATTATGTAATTGTGTATATCTTTTAGAAATTTTAATCCACTGGACGTAGTGACAGTGAGTTTTAATTCCTTTAACATAGCCATCTATATTACCTTTGACCAGAACCGCTAATGCCTCTGAGGCTTTGGTAGCATTTGCCCGGTTTTTCTGATATATTGCAAAGTTAGGGTCTTGAAGGCGGACTACGTCGTGATCGCCCAGTTTAGTCTCGCCTATGCCTATTATATCATACCCTTTAATAAATTTTACCATTTCTGCATATTTCAATTTTCCGTTCAGACCACACACATTTATAAAAGCAATGGTACACTTTCTTAAGGGCGACAACTATAAATTGTCATTATTTTTCTGTGCATGCGGACATGAATATCAAGCCGAGCTTAACGCCAAGTCCAGCTTCAGCTAGACGTGTGCAACCGGCCATGAGAATGCTCCTAATGTACGTTTGTTATCGTTGAACTGATCTTCGTTAGCTTTTCGCGTGAATGAATACGTTTCTCCATACCTTAGTTCTTTAATCTCGCCAATTTCCTGGTCAGCATGTTTGTCGGCAGATTCGTCGATAATTTTTAAATTGCCTATCTTCTCGTTAAACAACGAATTAATTTTAGTCAACAAACTTTCATTATTCGCAGAAATGGCTTTCTAAAATCGGCTGCTCAAGTATGCGTTACCGCCATGACCACTGTTGAAGCACAAACAGCCAGAAAAAGTCTTGGTAAATTTACTCTGACTATACAATACGATACTAGCATGTAGAATGACAAACATTCCAAAAGAGCGCAATTATCTCACTCTGATTAACCAATTAGATGACGCCAGCTAGGCTAACAGAACTTTGTCAAGTTCAAGTAATCTTTATTCTCCCAGGCTACAACTGTTAGCATATGAGGTGTACTTTACAATTATACATTTGACGGCAGAGCTATATGTACAGTATTATACTTGATATAAATATACACAATGAGTTAGTAACAACAATATATTATTATTATTATTATTATTATTATTATTATTATTATTATTATTATTATTATTATTCAATAGTGACACAATTAACAGTAATCAAAGCCAAGCAATATAGCGGTAGTCGTACTAATAGTAACAGGTAGCACTAGTAGTAGTAAGAAGTAGTAGCAGCAGCAGCAGCAGCAGCAGCAGCAGCAGCAGTAGTAGTAGTAGTAGTAGTAGTAGTAGTAGTAGTAGTAGTAGTAGTAGTAGTAGTAGTCAACGCGAACAGACGTGTTTTTAGCTCTATGCTATCTGCTCGATTTACTAATTTCTAGAAAGCTTATGTATATATATTGTGTTTAGTTAGTTTTCTAATTGCATATAGTTGCCTTATTTGTTGTCATATTGTATATTTTTTTTATTGTAGGAGGTGGCAATTGTGATACGTTTTCGGATTGAAAGCTGAAATCGCCTCTGTGGTTAGCTATTTTTGCTGACAACTGAGCCTGCCCGTTTTTCTTTTTCTCTTGGCCAGATTCGGCTCGTCTCCTTTGTCCATTTTGACTGTTGATGAAATTATGCTTTCCCATTGTATGCCAATGTTCCCAAGCCCTTATTCCTTCCCACTTATTGTGATATGGACGCTTCTTGACGCGTTAGCGGACTATTCAGCGTTCGGCGTGACATAGCGGCTGCGCTTGTTCAGCAAACCATGAAACTGACTATAGTTAGCGAGTCGAACCTGACCATGGGCTGACGATAAAACTGACGGATACTGAACTGAATAAATTCTGGAAAGATACTTATAGTAAAGAAGTCACAACACACCATGAGGGCAAGTGTAATCTGGCTTTAGGAAATGAATATTTACAACAAAAGGATGATAAATAAGGAGAAATAGCCTTAAAAGAGCGAAATATTCGCGATAAAGACAACATAGCGAATAAACTCTCCTAAAATTATGAAAGTATGTCAACCTGCCAACATAAGAAGGGAGGAGGAGTAGTATACCAAAAGATGAACGGCCCAAATAGAACTGCGACTCTAACGTAGGACGAATAATGACCAATATCCTCCAAACTGGATAAAGCGACCGATGAAATACTCAGCTAGAAAGTCCATGATCAAAGTCCATGATCAAAGTCCATGATCAAAGGGAGAAAGTGTGATCAACGTCCATGATCAAAGTGAGAAAGTGTGCGTGCGTGCGTGCGTGCGTGCGTGCGTGCGTGCGTGCGTGCGTGCGTGCGTGTGTGATCTTAGCCAGAAGCTCAACTCGTTACACGCAGAATCACACCTACTCAGAGCGAACACATTTTTTTAGTAGGAACCTCTTTGCTTAAACATGTAAAGCCAGAAAAACTACTCAGGGATTTTAGAGTAATGCTACAAACGTCGAAGAAGCAGCTAAATTTATCAGCGATTATTCAGACCCTCAACCAGCATGTGATGTACTCCAAGAAATGAGTAACGACATGAAGAAGGATGATAAAGATCACATCCAGTGTGCGGAAGAATTGGTGCGACTTATAGACAGCGCTAGGATGAAATTTCCAGACACAAAGCTTATTGTATCACTTCCACCTGGCCGTGGTGACTGTAACCTACACTTTAAGACACTTTCTGCTAACCTGTTAGTGAAACAAAGATTACTAAATTATGATAATGTTTACATATGTGACAATGGTAACTTACTAGTCAATGACAGGCCATCAGCAAAGTACTTTGAAAGTGATGATATACATTTAAATTCTGAAGACACTAGCAGGCTAGTAGGCAACATCAAGGACATTGTGCGCAAAATCATCGACATTGATTTGAAAAAGCGAGAGTACCCAGATAAACAGGACTCCTATAGAAAAGGAATAGTCCAGAGCCTGGCATAGGGACCCGTATACATTTTCTACTTAAGAGAATTTGAATGTGGAATTGAGTAATATACACATAGAGCTTTAAAACTGCACTAGGTTGAATTTTGAAAAAGTGGGCATAACTCTGTGACAGACATATTTCAAAATGACTGCCAATTGGCTGTCGACCAACTTGAAATTAACATATATGTCGATTGAAATATTGTAAAATATAGCAAAAGGAAGTGCTTCATATCTACAATGGTGTGTTCCACTCTGCTGTTTACAATGGAGTTGTTTAATTCGATTTTATACCGCCAAGTTACTGAAATCCAAGATGTCCGCCCATAGCAACCAGGTAAAATGTTGGCATGATCATAGCTCAGAAACTATTTGACATAGATGGATAAAATAAGTGTCTTTTCCAAGTAAATCAAGGTTGCCGACTGATTGAAAGGGGGTTCAATGTTCTCTGAGGGTTAGGTCGTCAAAAATCCAAAGTGTCTGCCCATAGCAGCTAGGTAAAGTTTTGCCATGATCATAACTCAGAAACTATTTAACATAGAGGGATAAAGTGTCTTTTACCACTAAATCAATGTTGCCTGACTTATTGAAAGGGGTTTCAATGTTCTTCAATGGTTAGGTCGTCAAAAATCCAAAATGTCCGCCAATAACAACCAGATGAAAATGTCCCACTTTTTGGCCTAGAAGGATGAATGGATGTCTTTTCCGGCTAAAACAAGTTTGCCTTATTGATTAAAATGGGTTTGAATGTTGTCTTGGGTCTAGGTCATGATACATCCACGATGTCTATCTATAGCAATTATAGGTATATCCATTTTCCCACTGCCATTACTGGCACTATATATTTGACCTAATTTGACATATAGTCATGACAGAAATGTCTAAGATGGCTGCCATTCATATACAATAATACAACAGAGACCTTCATCATATTGCAAAGGACACGATATATTATGAAAAAACATAGCAATGTTGCATTGAGCACAAAGATAACACATACATTCATCAGTTGGGTAGCGACTGATCATACAAAATGATATAAACCTAAATGCTTTTTGCAATATGCAATACACACTACTTATTTTGACAGTTAGGTGCATGTGGCCTGTGACAAAATACTACACACATTAGTCCTGCTTTTGCAGTTGGACAACGCTTGGTGATACATTTACGACCACATTTGCACACAACAAGCTTTTCATCTGGTAGTAGCTTCAGACTTTCCATTGGCAAAATGGTGCCATGATCACAAAACCAGCCATGATTAGTGGGGTGGAGAACAGGACCTCTATCAATTAGGATATTGAGGGCACTGTGCAAAATAAAAAATGATCACTGAATATGGGTTTTAATTATACTTGACGTGGGTGGCAGCTGTGCTAGTGATGTTGGTGTAGTAGCCTTAGTATGATTTCCAATACGGAGGTGGTCAAAGGTTTGAGAGGAGGTCTTGCGTCGAGCCCCTGTCCATACACGAACGAGGTTTCCTCAACCTTCTTCATTGACGCCTCACTCCATTCATGAGTCTCAGCGAAATTTTCTAGGTATTTCTCAGGCTCACACGGGGGTGCTGCATGTTTTGTCCTGATTTTACTGAGAGCGTCATCTCCTGATACCACGTGCACCTTCACTAGAATCCGACACAATCTCAGACCGAGGCTCTCAGCCAGAATGTGTCGGGGTAGTTGTCTTCTAATCTCACCAGAGCCAAACCCTACCCACAACTCAAGCAAATCATGTTCTCGATACGCCGAGATAAAACGCAGCAGCGTGGCCACTGGATCTGTGTCATTAGATATCATCAGGAACCGCTCGCAGCCTCTATCTACCTCCCATGCACAATGAAGGAGCAGCCTATCATCCGCTTCTTCTACACTGCCTGTCAGTGCATCAATATGTTCTGACACTTAGGATTCCTCTGATGATCTCTCCGGGCTTATCAACTCAGCTGGGACCACTTCATCATCAACAATGCATCCACTGAGAATGATAGGAAGTTGTGAGTGTTGTTCAAAGGCAAGCACACGATTAAGACGTTGTAACTTGGTTTTGTTACTCGACGATGGCCAGAACTTGCCCATTTGCTGGTGTATAGGGGCTCCAATACCAGCGCCACGCCGAGTTCTCTCACTCACTTTGACAGACGATTCCAGATAACTGTCAAATACAACATGGAGCCTGGTTCTGGAACACAGAAATTGGCCAGTAGAGAGCACCGATCATATAGCATTAGCGAATGCCGCAAAGGAAGACAGATTCAGGATTGAACGGATTTTGGACATGAGGGCCAAAATCACAACCGCATCACCTCGTGGAAATACCATGTCGTCACGTATTAGATGCTTCTCAATTTCCGCAAAGAGTTTGCTTTTTTCTGGTTTTGAGGCTAGGTTGCCTTCAAAGATGATTGAAGATGGTAGAATATCGTGAGAGTATATTGATTCCAGCGACATTCCCAACTCTTTCACAATATCTAAGTTAAGGTGAGCAGGAGCTAGTATCTTCTCTGAAACAACAACCGGAGAAATTGGGTTGCCAGAGGCTTATTTTTAGTCTAGCTGGGGCAACATTTTTTGTTTTGAGAAAGTGGTCGACAGTTTATTTTTCTTCTCAAGAAATCGTTCCTTGCAAAACTCCTTGTAGCAGTGCTCACCATTCACGAGAGCCTGACGCAGATGCGCAGACACTTCATTAGCAGGTACCTGTTTAGTGACGAAGTTATGCAGCTTAATACTGGGTGCTTGAATGATGAAGGGGTTGCCTTGGTTGCACACAACGTCCGAAGGCCGTGCTACTATCTTTGTTCAGATGCTTTGCTTTTTAAATATAAGACCATGATGGACCATTGCAGATTCAGTATGGTCCATTGACCTATCGTTTGTCATCTCTCTCAAGTGATTTGAAATGAGAAGAATCTCGTGAAAGATGAGCTGCCATTCAGCCACAACAGCTGTGTTTCTCGTCTGGCCCGCCATTCCGCCCTTGCTCTTAGACGCCCTCGGGATAAACTGTTCTAACTTCATATCTAGTGTCACAGCATTGAAGAAACCGGAGCAGTATTTCACGACAAAATGGCCAAACAAAAAAAAATTGTTGAAAGACCTTAGGATGAGTACTTTGTATGAGCTTTATAGTTTCAAGGTAGAATGGACCATATCGAAGGTAGTTCAGTGAATCGCTCTCTCGGAATATGGGAAGAGACTTCTCTACAGATGCAGCATGCAGCGCGAAGTTGCCCTGACGATCAGAAGAGATAGCATGCTTGATATTGAGGACATTCTGCTGGAAGACACCCCAGTACTGGCAAACCTCAGACTTTGAATCACACTCCTCCAAGAAGGACTGAAACATCTGTTAAATAGAACATGAATGCAAAAGCAACTCAGTAAACTTTAAGGTTGAGTTGCTCTTGCTCTTCCCGCACAGAGCCACCCTCAGTTCTACTGCACACGCCATCACATCACAATCTCGCTCCCTCTTATGCTGCGTAAGCCATACCCAAAATCCATGCCACATCAAGGAAGTTATGACATCTGACACAATCAATATGCCCTGAAACGATGTGACATAATGGGTGTCTTCCAACACAGAATTCAATGTCAGCTTGCCAAACATCTCTGTCTCAACAAGCCCGTCCTCAACTGCAACAGTAAAAATCTCGCGGCTGCTATCCTAACCATACTGATAGTGACCAGATGAGACATGCAGAGGGGGTCTTTCTTGTGTCGTTAAACATTTGGTAATACATGATCTGGAAAAGGCAATTCAGTTGATTGTGCAGATTAATGATGGCCCAGCCAATGTCTGGACTAATTTGATCAGAATTCGCATTATTATCGTGTGTCATCATCATCATCATCATCATCATCATCATCATCAGTTAGCAACTGATCTGGCATGTGTGTGCTTTCCCACGACTCCTTCACCTCATGGCTATCACAAAATGTATCACTGATCTTGAAATCAACACATCTCTGAGAATTAGCCTATACGACTTAACAACATTGATGTGCGGCAATATCGTCTACACCAATTTCTGAGGAAAAATCCATTAACGGTTCATTGGCTCGATAACTAGAACTGAACTGTATCTTATCACCATAGTGTTCCAACAAGAAACTTTTAAGATCTCTATTGTATATCTCAATAGTATCATTGTCGGCTAAACTCAACATGAAATCCTTGATTTCAGTAACTGTGAACCCGTAGCCATCTTTAGCAAGTGCATCTAAATGGGCCAAGGCATTTGTGAACAATTCATGTTAATACATTATCCTTTTTAGACATCATTACATCCAGAAACTTAAATGCACTCTTCATCCTTACAAATTTGGAACTTTTTCCGCACACGTTTCCCTGTTACTCAGACCCTATCACTTCCACATATAGCACAGCCAATATAGATCAGATTTACATTTGTGCTTGGTCCTGGACTAGGTGTGCTGGAGCTCCATGTGGATGGATTGTTGGTTGATGCAGGTAGTTCGTCCATTGCTTCAGCGCCAACTCATGTTCTTCTTTAATGGACGGGATATGTCCTTTATCGGTGTACTGTTTATAATATGCATATATGTGTTGTAATATTTGAACATACAATCCGGCCCAAGAATCTAGTCTTTTATGCACAATGTCATCTTTGAGCCGAGCTACTTCGTCGACACGTTTGCTGCCAATCACCCCATCAGGTAGTTGCTCTGATTCCGTGCCCTTCTTTTAGCAAACAATAATTTTTTCGGGGTCAGGCAGAGCAGCAGTAGGCTTGGAAATCAGAAAGTTAAGCCCCTTTTGTGTTGGAATGTTTTTGATTTTTCTGTCCGCCATAGATGTGATCAATTTACCATCACATGAAACGATAGAGGATTCAGGATCAGGGTACATGAAAGAAAGCAAACTTCAATCTCAAGTTAGTCTTAAAGGGTACTACACACCTTGATTAACAGACACATTTGACTTAAATGTGGAATTTAAAAACCCTGAGATAAGTTGAGAGATATGAATGTTTTAACAGTACGTTTAAGTGGCGGACCCTACGTTAGATATTCTGGAATGCGTTGATCATGGAAAACTATCCGAAATGCTATGAAGACGTGAATAGCTCATGATTTCGGTTTGTAAGGATCTGAATATCAACTGTGACCTATTGACATTTGCATTTGACTGTGACCCTGAATTACAAATTTAACCTCAGAAACGTAATCAGCATCCTCTAAAACCACTATAAACATATATCATTTGACTCTCTGTGACGTTTGGTTCAAAAGTTGTTATAAGTCCTCTGGCGGCCATATTGGATTTTCCAAATATGGCAGCCTGGACTGCTTATGCCCGGTTTTTCAAAGTTCCACCTAGTGAGGTTTTGAAGCTCTATGTGTCTTCTACTCAAATCAAAGCTCAATTTTTCTTAAGTAGAGAATGTATACGGGACTCGATGGCAGGGACAGAACTAAAACCGACCCCGAGCAAATAGATATTTTAATAAACAAGCGTTTTCTGGGGTGGGGGGTTGGGGGGGGGGGGGGTGCAGCAGATTCTAAGGCTACACTTTCAACCATGTTAACTAATGAAGCATCATAATCTGACTGACCCGAGATAATCTTATTAATCCTGACATCAATAGAAGAGTCTATTTTATTTTTCTTGAACCTTTTTTTAAGGCATTCCATAGATTGTACACTTTTCTCAAGAATGGCTGAATCAGCTGTGGTCTCGGGTTTAGCCTCTATCTTAGTCTGAGACCTCAATAGGAGAGAAATTCCCAGGTAGTGATTGAAAAGACCCAGCCTCACAGACTGGGGCCATGACTTGCATATCAAACATGATGAATCATAAGTACATGAGGTACATTTGAAGCACACGTGGCCTGCATGCTCTGTTTGATGAAGCATTGGCAACTACCTAACTGGCTCTTAATTTTCTATTTTTCCTTGTCTTTTTTAGATTTAAAAAAATCTGAATCACTGCGGATCGAGCGAAAGCTCATTTGAAAGACTCGAGGTTAGACAAACGCTAACCCAAAGATAATTATTATTAATAGAGACCCTACCGATCTCAAACAAAGCTTTGATTTCTTTTGAGAGAGTATGATGTTATGACCTATTATACGGTCATGCTCACTTACACCAAGCACGACAACTCGGTAGCTTATACCTTCTACCAAATAATAATAAAGGAGAAGAGTGGACATAACATTATCCATTAAACACCTTAAGCGTTAACACGAAAACTGGTAACGTGCATACCACGAAATTAGAAATGATAATTAAAATCATTAACTAAGTCACAGAACCAACAAACCACTCATCTGTGGAGGTTTTCTGGGTTTATCTGACATAATTGTAATTTAATCAGGGGCACCAGCAGAACTTTTAGACAGCAAACGCAAAAGTTATTCAACTTTTAAGGCATGTAAAATCTTTCTCACTTTCCACTTCAAGAGTAGGAAAATGTTTATACCTACCTCCTTGAGGCTTCATTTAAATGGTTATATCTTGTTAGAATAGTAGTTTATTCAGGAAAGATATTCATTGTCAATTTCAACCTATCCTTTATACCCAGATATGTCAGAATGCTACATATTTGGGTATTTCTAAAAAAAAAGTTTTTAGTTATATAATGTAGAGAAATTAGAATAATTTCACGTTCAGCTTTAGTCAGATATTCATAAGGTCAACTGCCTCTTCATGGATCTGCTAAAAGTTGGATTTCGTCAAATGAATGAAGTCTTGTGACAAGGTCATGTGATAGCTATCAGCCAATGAGATTGCCATTGTGCTTAATGACCTATTCAGTGTCATTGGGTATTGGATTAACCCTCTTCGTACCTCATTCTGAGATATAGCATTCAAGCGAATTACTATGGATCTCATCATTGGAGAGAGTATGGAGATACCTGAAGGAGCCTTCAGTCACTCTGTAACCACAATACCCAGCAGATAGCGCAATAGTAATGTAAGGAGGTAGG